>CM075173.1:203087158-203687158 GCA_037576465.1 Parascaris univalens | reverse complement strand
GTGCGACATTGCTTCCTGCGGCTGAGAGAAGTACTTTTTGCTAAAAGGAGTTTAACTGTTTGTATGGAAAATGCTGCTAGTGAATAGCGATTATTTTTTGCTGCTTATGTAATATGCATCCGTCAATAAATTCCAGCAGAACTCACTAACAGCAACACTTTCTGTTTTATTTAATTTATTTTATTATAAAAATGAAATTGAAATACGCGCATCTAACCGATCATTCTCGATATATTTCTTATTTTGCTCTATCAAATCAGAGATTTCAGGAAACGAATGAAAAAAATTAATTCCAGGAAATGCTCACAACTGGAAAAGGATTGATTTTGTCGTAAGCGTCCTTGAAGTTCGCAAAATTTCAGATATGCCCTCATCATCCATTATAAATACCTTAAAAAAGGATAAACCCTCTCCGCCTTTCCCATTCCATCCCCCACCTAAAAAACCTCCCATCTTTCAATGAATATATATCATTCTACCACTCGAGGTCAATCTTATCGCTTCCCCGTTGAGAATATCTTTAAGTTTCTTAGAAATATTCGTTATCCACATTCCTTACCTCTAAATCTTTAAGTCTAAATATCTCTAAATTTAAATATGTAAATCTTTTGACGATAAGCTAAATATCTATAAAAAAATTATTCATTCGAAACTTTGTTTCTGTTTGTTAAACCTATCTTCTGCTTAGTGTTCTTTCATATTAAAAACTTCTTCATCACACTTTATACAGGCTAAATGGTTTATTATTTCTCTCCCCTTTCCACCGTTTTGCCTGCGATCGCTATTCTTCGTCACACAACAATCCTAGCCATTGAACATTGCACTTAGAAATTCTAATCGTGTAATCTCACTCCTATTTTTTATCACTGTGACTGTATGATTAATGCTTCGTCTGCAGCTTAGGTATGAGTAAATGTTTCTCATTAAATTGCATACATTTCATATGAAAGCTGGTAATTTCATATATCGTTGAATTTGAATGTTAAATGCTTAAACTGGGATTCAGAATTATTTATAAATTAGTGTAAAATTAAACTTCATAGAAATTGTTCACACATCATTGTCATTAGTCGGTCAATATTGAGAGCCTAGTTCTGGCTTAACACTACATGAATGAAAGTGACTTTAAGAAAGTTAGGATGTTGAAGTAGTATAGATGGTATCATTTAGAATCTCTTTATACCGTTATCCTTTTAAAATTTTTGCTTATAATGTCGATAAGTTCTTGCTCTAGGATTTATATTCTACTGTCTCACACAAAAACAAAGTTTTTACATCGCAGATGGAACCTTCTGTGGTACTATATTCCCGGCCGCCTCTCTTCCCTCTTATTGCTGTTTCTTTCCTGATTTCTATGGGCATTATTTCCTCATTAAATTATAATATATTATTGTTTTGAATAATGACGTTTAAAAGTACCACAAAACAATTTTAGTTTATGATTTTTTCATCGATTTATTTCTTCCATTGTATTGGAATTCCGAGTTTTTTTTAGAACTTCAGAATCTAACGATTTGAATAGAAAACTGATGTTTAAAGATATCTGAACATCGATATGGCATTCGTAATGACATCAAAACGAAATTCTATTCGAAGCAGAATTCGCTGTTTTCAATGGTTCATCGCTAAACATTATTGAACGTTCGCATTGTCATTCCAGCTTTCTTTTGATACCTAGAAAGAGTGAAAAAAACAAGACCAAAGTATCAACCGGAAATCGGTGATAGTTTTAGGTTGGTACTTTGGTCTTCAGTCTGGGAATTTAAAAGTAACTCATTTGATTTCATCGCTTTTCAAGCATTATTTGAGCCGTATATCCTCATTGAAGACGAGCGTTCACAAACATTGTAGGTGAGAGGAGGTGAAAAAAAGAGACAAAAGAAGAAATGAACTTCTGATATTACGCCTTATAATAAATAATAGTATACTTCTACAGATGATTAATATTTAAGTTGTAATTCACAAATGAGTAAATCCTGCAAGAAATCCCACAATATTACTGGCAACTGACTTTTTCTTGTGTATAAAGCACACTGACATTTAAATGTTAATTTATTTTGACTTCATTTTCATCTCTTTGAATTCAGTATATTCGTGTCACACTGCTAACGATAGTTCCTTTCCAGCCTCGAAATCTCTCAGTTCATGTAAATTCCGCAACAACGGTTCCAAATTTCTTATAAAACTTCCCTTTATAGCCGCTGATTCTTGAAACGTTATCATCGTCGGTAATGACTTTTATACCATGTTTAAATATTCGTTTTCTTTCTAAAGTCAACGTTATACTTTCAGATGAAGAAAAAGAAGTATTTTCATTTATATTTTAGACATTTTTCAGGCGTTCATAGCAAACCGGAATCCTCCCTAAAGCAGGGAGATGAAATCCAACGGTTTGCCCTCACCAATATCACGTCGGAAATTTTTCAACGCTGATAACGATCGAGATGAAATTCTTCATGATCGTAAAGAGAATGCTTATAAATGGATTATCTCGATCTCAAGTATATTCAGTATTGCTAGCCTTCTAACGTTATGTCTTCTAATTCCATCAATGTATAACTATATCGATAATATTGGTACGTTTAGTCGGCAAGACTTCGCGTATTGTGAGGTAATTTATTCTTCTATTCAGTGCTAAACAGTTGAAGCATTTGAGCAGCGAAGAGTAATGCTGAAAACTCAACTACTTAAATAGGGATAAAATTATTTTGAATTTTAGTAGATTTATCAGATATTCACTGAAGCGTTAATTGCTCGGTGCTTTCATATAGGAATGAAAAGAAATGTGTGGTGCTGGTAAAAGGGTAAAAAAAATTCAATAAAATTATGTATCTCTGGAGCACTTGAATGATATTGGAGGTGGTAAAGAGGTTGAAAGTTCCCCATCTCCTCTTTTTCCTCTCTCCTCCAGTCATATGAGCCACTATAAGCAGGGAGGAAAAACGAAGATATCCGAAAAACTTGTTGTCCAGTTAGTTTCGCTCACCGAGAAATTGGCAGAAATCGAATTCGCAAAATTTACTTCATTCCCTTGTAACAGCACACCAGCTGGTGATCTGCCACGTCCAGCATCACGAACTGATTGCACGGATAATTTAACATTTACCTACTTCAAAAGAACTCATGAAAACCATAAAAGGATTGATTGATTCCGTTCCAAACGAACAGACTTCCACTTTTGCAAACAATATCCCCCTGACGAGGGTGGACGTCACTAGGTACACATAAAAAACTGCTAGACTGGATGGGAGCAACGTGCTCATAGATGGTTCAAGAGTTGCACAGAACTCTTTTTGCAGTCAGCAAATACTCCAATTCGACAGTCCTGGAATCTTTTCAGATATCATCTGCCCGAACGAAACCTCGCGTTCTTGCTACTGATTTCTGCACGCACATACGGCTTCTGCAATTTTCTCTCCTATAAGCCCTGCTACCTGCCTTCCAAGCATTTCCGCCTCCCACCTAAAACCTCCACTTTCTAGTAAATTTGTAGAAGCAAAAGTAACTTCCACCGCAATAAATCGGTCTCCTCAATATCCCGCTTGTTTCCGAAGACGAAACTCGAGAAATTAGAAAAAGCAGCTTATTTTCGCATGCTCTAATATTAAATACGTGCTAATTGCAAAAAATTTCTTAGCACGAAACAAACGTCTTTTAATAAAAGTCTTTCATCCTCAATAATCCGCTTAACGATATACATACATATCTGCTTTTTCACTATAGTTGTAAGAACAAAATATAAACGATTGGTTTATAACGGCCTTCTACTGAAGTACGCAAATGAGTATCCTTAGCATTTTTGACTGCAATTAAACTGCATGAGCCTTGTAATGAAATAAAAAACAGAAATTATGCAAGTTCTGTGATGTACGTGCCAATCACAGTATTGTTATCCTGTGAGAGGGTGTACTAACAAGTTCGAATATTTGTTGAACTATTCGTTAAAATGTGAATATTTTCAGAGTGTAACATCAGATATGGAAACGGAAATGATTTCATTGAGGAGTATGCAACAGAACAGAACAAGGCGAAGTAGTCGCTCTCATTACGGTGGCTATAATCCAAGCCTTTTGGCTGTTGATGCGCCTGTGTTCCAAGAATGCCCTGGTATGCGAATGTACTTTCGTTCATTTATTTTGCTGTATAAGAAACAGTTATACCATCTGAGTGAAAGATAAAAACTGCTTCAAACGGAAATACATTATGTATCATAGCGATATCGGAAATGTAGCCTTAACGACTCCACTATCATAACGAGTATGCTTTCAGGTATAGCTGTAACAATGCATTCTGATATAGAGTACAAAACGTAGTAGGACTTAGTGAGACTAGCGCATGCAAACATGAAGTGTGAATTTTGTTAACGTATGTTCATATTGATATTGTTAGGTCACTGATACAGGATATGAACTGAATGTTGGCTAAGCAAGTGATGCTCGTATTCCTTCAAAATCTGATTCACAATAGCAGAAGAAAAAAGAGCAATGAAAAAAACGATTATAAAGGAAGAGAGAAAAAATAAAGTGGCAAGGAATATGCTTAGTCATACCTGAAAGAATAATCAAGGAAATATAGCGTTAATCATGAATCAACCAAATGACGAGTTATGTTGCAATTATAAAGTTGGAACGATAAAGATAAGCTGGAGATGAGACAATTAAATAGTGGAAGTAAACTAAATTATTATTGATAGTAAAATCCAGAAAAAAAATCAAAGCAGTATAGATATCATAAGAATAAATACTTGCAGCCTGTTGTGTACCGGGTGAACGTGGTCCACCTGGAGATACAGGGCTCCCTGGCTTACCTGGTAGCCCAGGGCCCGATGGAGCACCTGGTCGACCTGGAGCAACACCAAACGCATCATGCATTCCGGAAAGGATATTTGAACCGCCTCCATGCTTGCCTTGCCCTCAAGGACCACGTGGCGTTCCTGGTCATCCTGGCTTCCCTGGAGATCCAGGAGATGCCGGGATTCCCGGCCGACCTGGTAAATGAACAGAGCTCATAATTAGCAACTTCACCATCGTGCAGTTTGACCGCTGCATCCTACATGTCGGTTGGGTACAATTTTATTCATGCTGTGTATGCAGAATGTGCAGCGAGGAAGATCTTCTCTCGTCCCATTTGATAGTTCGAGAGATTCTCGAAGTATAGTCATTTTTTGAAAAGAAAAAATTTTCTTGCGCAGAACCGCCTCCATTTTCGGGGGAATCCTGGCCTCTTCCGGGGGGAGATGTGGAGGGACGTAACATCTTCACTTTTCAATCACAAATTTTACTTCTTCCGCGAAATTTGCATGCTGCCAATAAGAGGGTTGGCAACTGTTGGACAGAGCTTCTCTTTACAAAATGTCGCAAGACCCCCATCGAAGTGTCACATTACCTTTTGTGACACATCACTTTCGAAATGCGGAATTAAAACTTCCTTCATCGGCTGAATTGCCAGAAACGATCTTTATTGGTTAAATAAGAATCAAGTGAGAAAAAATTTCAAGCGCCGAGATGTTTTTAATTTATTGTTGGTTCATGATGTTCAGTGACTGCATATCATTTCACCACCGTCGCTTCTGTGTTGCGCTAGTTGATCATGTCGCTAAGGATTTCTTCTTTCTCTCACCTTATGAAATTTACGGAAACCGTCTGTTGAAGTGAATATGCCGGAGAATAGGTAGGAAGTTGCTCATTTGTTCATTCAAATGAAAGATAACGAGCCATTCAATATATTTCAGAAACCCTTTGTGGTTTAATAATCTCATCCGTTTCCAAGCATGAAAATTCTCCATTAATCGCATGCAAATTTCCCCTCACTTAGCTATTCTATTCAAAGGTGCCGATGGTTTGCCAGGAAAGCCAGGTGAAGATGGTCCGCCAGGACCTCCTGGCCCTGCTGGTCCTATTGGTCCACCCGGCGAAAAAGGGATCACTCCTCAAGCTCATGTCATCCCCGGACCATCTGGCGATCCTGGTGAGACTGGACCATGGGGTCCACCAGGTCATCAAGGTAAGAATGTTGCTCCTCTTGCAAGATCCATTCAACAAACGATATTTTATGAATCGTCGACATACATGGCACATTGACGTGGCATAATGAATGAGAAAGAAAAAATCTCCCAAAATAATATATGAACTCACTTTTCGAAGGTTTCATATTGATCCTGCCGAGAAAAAGACGCCTAAGTACTTAGCTTAGAGCAAAAACAATTTATTTTCATAGAAATAAAACAAGAGAAGAATTGCTGTGATGATTGATATAAATAAAATTTACTCTGCAATATAGAAATGAGAATATTATTTTATTTCGAGCAAAAAGTTTCTCTCGGAGTAGTTACGATCGAGGCAATTAACTGCTAGCTATTTAAGTGAACACCAACCTCTTAAAACCTCAAGTAAATACTTATCATCTTTGTGACTTCATTGTTCTTCGTAGCCGCGCCAACAAACCACTGAACAGTAAGTGGCACATCGCAAATATTCTATGCTATGTTAAGTTTTTATTGGTACTTATGTGAAGTTATGTTTATTGTAAGTGATAGTAGTAATACTACTGTAAAGGACTTTACACAGTAAGGACAGTGTATATGGTGGTAACCTCTGGGGAACTTCTGGTTGATATGGATCGTCTAAGACATCAAGAAAAGACATATTCAGAACTTTAAAGAGCGCAGATCATCGCAAGTAGAAATATGATAAAAAATATCTTTTTTTAAAACAAAATTGCCTTCCTTGCTAGAGCAACCTTTTCAGTTCTTCTTTTCAAATGAGGCCTGACTTCGCGACAGTTATAAATTGAATATGCCTTCAGTCACCGAAGGATTATGCTTCACCTCATCCCTTTTTTTCATCTTAAGACACGCAATACCCTTTTTCCAATCTCTTAAGACACCTCATCTATAATCCTTTTCTAGTGAAAAATATCCCTTGTTGTCTGAGACTTTTTTGCATCGGTTGATTCCCACCGTCTCAAAGAGAGGAAGGCTAACTTCGCTAAACAGTATGATGCAATTACTTCTCCTCGTCTCCGCTCACTGATTTCGCTGTCCACGACCAATCGCATCAATACAGAAGAAGTAGCCAAACGGATGCGGTTAACTGTTCATTTTTCACGCACTGATCTGTCAACGATCGAAGGGGTGACCGAAATCTCCAACAGTGAGCTAACACAACAGGCGAGAGGGGGAGGGATGTATACATTGAAATTTTATCGTTGATGCATGTACTTCACATACATCGCCCATTTCCTCCTCCATCGCAACAAAACGATTTGCTAAGATTAATTCCACCTTAACGCTAGGGAAGCAGTAATCGCTATTCTTCACATTAGAATCTCACCACTTGTGTTCATATTTTTTGTGCGTTCTTGTACCTTTCAAGTCAAAGCAAAACAATGAACTCGAGTTTTTTTAGGTCTATGAACTAGAACTTTCGATCTAACGTTTAAATACAGAACGTGCATAAAACATATGGTCTCCAGTGTATCAGATTTTCAATTCCATGAAATGAAATGCATCAAAAGATTCCATAAATAAAATTCGTCAATTCATGCAAATCGTCTGCGAGATTTTCGATTCGTAGGCGAACTTCGAATCTCTCTCAAGGAAGGATTATAAAATTATTCTGCGGAAAATATTCGCCTCAGAGGTTCGGAAGTGAGTTCTGAACAAAAGAGTAATGAAAATTCAGAAATGTCATAGTGCCGAAAGCGAATCACAAAACGCTCACTGCTACATTCTTAATTTTCTCAACATTGTCCTCATTGTTTACTGCTGAAAGCATCATTTATTCTGCTGCTCTATGCATCAACGCATTGCTTCATTATGAATGGAAAAAGAGCTCACAGAATAGGAAAAGAAAAGCGCAATTGCATAAACTTGACTATCCGTCAGTTTTCGTCAGATAAATTAGTTTCATGTACCTTTTTGATTCTTTAGTGATTTTTCTCCAAAAATCTTCGTCATTACTTTCACTAACACGTTTCAGGTGCAAGTGGTGAAGATGGTTATACGGGACCACCTGGTGAAAAAGGTTGGCCAGGACCACCAGGACCACCGGGTGCAATCGGATTTCCAGGTGCTCCAGGACCAAAAGGAGAAGCAGGACCAGCAGGTGAGTTTCTTTTTCACTGCTGTGAAATCCCGAACGCAACAATTAGCTGCCACTTTCTCCAACGTATGAGCCAGTTTGAAAGTCTCACTGGTTTCAGATCGACCAGCCTCTTAGCGAATCTCAGTTCCAAAAATCTTTACAATCTCCTTAATTGAAACGGAAGGTAGTTCGACGCATCAAAGATACATGCTTGTTTATTGCCACCTCTAACAATTTCTTTTGGTCAGTCTCGGGTATGCGTTATTATTCTCATCTCACAAATATTCTTAGCTATACTGCGTTCAGAACGGTTTTACTGGATATATGGTCAATACAGTTCGCTACTAATACTTCCTGACATCAATAAGTTTATGGCACACCATATCATTTCCCCAGTTCATCTTCTTTTTCATTTCCACTCGTGCACTCCTTATTAAGTGAAATAAAAGTTTTATTTTTGTGATACATGAGAGTTTATGGACCAATTATTGAAACATGAAATGGTGAGCGTTTCACGTTTTTTCTTGATACTGTTACCTTGGAGAAATTCAGAGAGCGCCTTCTAGGCTACGCGATACTTTATGAGAGTTCAAAGACAGGAATAAAAAAAATTCAGTGTAGATCTGCTCTTACGTTGCTTCGCAAGCTTTCGAGCTCGTGATTTCTGACATTTAAACAATCCGTCCATCTGCTTTGGAGGTTTGGAGATTGGGTGCCTCAAAAAGTAGCATAATCTGACGTTCCGCCACCGATCCCACTTTTGCGCCAACGTATGAAGCTGACAGGGAATTTGGAATTTTCGACCATTTCCTTTGCGATTTGTTACAACTTTTTTGGGAAGAACAGCATCAGGTAATGAGAGTTAACAAAGCTGATGAAGAGGATCCATATATAGGAGTGTTATTTTATTACACATCCTTTTAAAGGTATAGATTAATCACGACAAAGTGAGTTTGTTGGATTGCTTGGTATTGATTTAGATTGGGTAGCTGTTTGGCGGAGCTATTCTTTAGCCTTGTTGTTGGTCGAACTTTTATCTTTTGTTTTTCTTCTTTCATCTGCCATTCTCCGTATTTTTCGTCCACTTTCAAGACCATCATTTATTTAAGCTATTTTCAAGAATTCTGAAAGTTTTCTTTATACTATTCTTTGTACTATGACAATAATATAAAAATTAACTTTTTAATGCTATTTCTGAGCGCTTTTTAAGACACAATTTAGGCGCATTGCAGATTTACACTATTAGGCATATATTAAAGATATCGAATTTTTAGATGTCTTGTTGCCACATAGTATTCATGAGATAAGTCTTTATTGAAAAACAAAAAACGACATATCGCTTGTTGAACTGAAAGTCCTTGCATATGCACTTACTGCTTTTCTGGAGACCTTCGACACTTACAATAGATAATTTATGTCGTTATCGGAAGTATATTATTACTACCATTTTATAACATCGAATACCTTCATGTAACACGAATAGCGCAACTTATTATAACTATTATCGTTGTTCATTCATTCGTGTTGTTTTACTATCATCTCCTGTTTTATTTGCATTGATTAAGGACTTCTAATCTTCTAATTACTAAAGCAACAGCTGCTACCGTATTAGTGTTCCATGCTTCCAATGATGAGTAGGAATAACAGCCAGTTGATCATGAACTTAGAAGGTACCAGATTCATTCATTTCACCTCCGCTATCTCAAGTACCGTCCAGATTCTGGGTCCTCTAAGATTGAACGATTTCGTCCATCAGCGCAAGTCTGAAGGTCTCCGAATATATGCGGCCACCTCTTGGTTTGCAGCTATTGAGTGGTCCTCGTTTCTCAGTCCGCTCTTCTCTCTTCCTCCCCATAGCTTGTTTTGATCACACATTGTGCTGAGATTATTGTTCGTATTGTGAAAAATGCGGTTTCCGGAAGCCTTTAGTTTGCAGGACCATTTTTATGATTCATTGTTGCTGCTAAATTCGTTAGATCGGACGATGCTCGCATCTACTAGGAAGTCGTAGAAGTAATTCGAAAAGGCATTTCGTTTATTCATACCCGTTCTTTTCAGGATCGCCTGGTACATGTGTCTGTCAGGATACGGAAGTGGTGATCGCGGATACGCAAGGACAGATTCCATCTCCTAGGCTAGAGCAAACAGAAGTTCTATCAGCTGAAAAAATATCCGAGGAATCAGTTTATGACAGCAACGCTGTCGACCCTTCCACAGGCTACAAAAAGTTTGGCAGTAAACGTAAGCATTAAGTGCCTGCACTGCAAGGAATTGAGATAAACAAGTGTATCCATCAGTTCATCAATCATTGTAATCTCCGACAAGCACGAACTGCTTTGAGAGAGGAATTTTTATTGCATACTGCAAGATAAAATGTGCTTATTCGATTCAAATTTTTCCTTAACAAGGAATTCTTGGACGAAAAATCTCAACTCTCTCGGCTGGAAAGTTTCACTCGCTGTTGGAAAGCAGCAAATTTGATGTGTTGCTTTCAATTCCCTCGCCATTGAAATGCTTTTCTCTCATTATATTTTTAGTGAATGCAATAAATTCCATGCATTTCATCCAGTGTACTCCATTTTTTGTTTAGTGCCCATAGCTTAGGTAGCAGAAATAAATTATCAGAAATAAAGTATGGCTGAATTTATTTTCTCAGCACAACGAAGGGGACATTTCTTTCGTTCGCCGCTAACCGAATAATGCAAATATTATCCGCCAGGAAATATAAAAAAAAAAGAAATAATTTAATTTTAGAAATACATCAAGAAATACTACTTAGAAAAACTAGGAGATCATAATTGGTATTTTTTGTCCAAATATATCGAAAAGTTATTCAATTTGTATATTTTAGCTTGCTCATTCATAATTGATGGCTTTTTTTTGTCATACATACAGTGTATACTGTTTGCGATTTATACGTATTTACTCACTAATTGTAGAACACTTTAACGTTGACATTGGATTTTGATCGATATATGTTAGTTGTCGATGAAATTTCGTCGTTGAAGGTGTAATAAAAATTTTTTTTTGCCAGTCGTTGGTTTACCCATAATATATCCTCGATCATCCACACCCTCCTCATTCCTCTTTTTCACTTTGTTTTATTTAAAGGAGTAATGCTATATTTATACGAAATCTCATGGTACTTGAGATATTTGAGATAATGCTAAGTACTTGATCGGAATGGAAGGATCATTTACGTGCTCATTATGTAGGGGTTGATTGTATAGAAGAAGGTGGAGTATTTATTAGTGACAGCTAATAAGAGTGATAACAGTTGAGTGATTAAGTAAGCGTGATTTCTTGAATTCGTCGGTATACAATAACATTTGAATGATAATGTCAACAAGATAAAGATAGGATAAGTGATGTAAGATTAAAACAATCTAGCTGCAACTACCTACATTTTGCGATCATCCGTCGACTCAAGTTCCAGCCTTTACAACACTATTATGTTTCATTGCCCTTGGTCATACTGAAGAACGTTTTATTTCCCTTAAACCTATCGAGGAATATGTTCTAAACATGTAGAGAAATTACATTCGGTGAGCTCAATGTGACCTCGCAATGTATTCTACGACGACTTATGTGCAACCTGCTTTTCATCTCTCTCTTGCTTACGACCTGAAAAACACGACATAAGCTTCCCGATAAAAAAAAAATATTGACTATTTTGGTTCATAAATATGAATGCTTCGAGTATTAAACAACTGTAAGCTTTATAAAGACAACTATTTACTTTCCACGACCATTGATCATTTATCGAATTATAACTGCTAGTAGTCGGTTTAACTCATTCAATTTACGCGAATTCGTGGTAGACCCATACAGTTTTATTTCTACTTCTTACTTTGTGTCCTAGTATCACAAATAAGCATTGTGTCGGAGTAATAATAACTGTCAAAGTGCTGGAGTGAACATATTTCTTAGTTGCATTTTCAGTATTACCGTTCAAATAACGAATGAAGCTGATTGTATCGAAATTGTATCATGCAATTTCTAGATATTCAACTCCAGCTGCTTATTTCAAGGATTATATAATATCATGACGGGATTTAAAATGTGAAAATAGCGTTCTCCATCAACGATGGCCTACGAACTGAGGTTTTTTTCCAGATTTTTTGTCACTTCATTTTGGTTGATTCGTTTTCTTCAAAGATTCTTGATGTTTATAAGTGCTGCCAAAGGAAGATTTGAATCAGCGGTTAATTGCGACGGTTTTTTTCGCTGAAAAATCCTCCCACAGTGGTATACGTTGACTGACTCCACCACGAGAACACCGTAAACACTGTCCTATAGAAATCGGTACTCGAAATGGTTAAAATTTTTCTCACACGATTGCTTAGGTCAAGATTTAATTGATGTCTCAGAAATCAGATTTATTCTGCGGTAGTTCAATGACATATGAAACTGATGGCAAAGCTAATAATGATCTTAATTGCATTGCACTGGAAATACCGGGTTGACATTTTAAGAGCACTTCACCCCTTAACTTCCACTTCTCGCACCCTTCCATCTCAGTCTGAAAAATTTTGTACACTTGAGCGAGTTGATTTACGGTAATTAGAAGAATGCAATCCTTAAATATTAATCATATGGATTATGACACCGCTCGTAAACAGTATGAGCTGTGACTTGAACCAGCGCTTATGAATACGTCCCACAAAGCGCAATTCGCACTGTGCAACCATTAAACTAGACGAGTAATTCCATTTTCCCATATTTCGTTGTTTTCTCAACAGCAGCGAGGATGTAACTTACGTAATTTTTATCTATTAACGTAATTTATATTTATTACATCATTGTTTTTAAAGAATGAGTAAACGAAGTGATAGCTTCATCTTTCTACTTGAATTTCTCATTTAGCTGAATAATCGAACTATCTAAAATATTTTCTTTAAATATGGATGTGAATCAAATTTATTTTTAATAGATGAATGGCGAAGCATCGTTAGCATTTCTTGTTATGTTATTACCCCCTATCGTATTGTTAACTGCGTGCAGATTTCTCCTTAAACGTATCTTAGTTCATATTCTGAAATCCATTATCGCTTTTACTGATCATCGCTATTCTACAATCGAGCAATCGAATTTTGGTAAAACGCTATCTGAAAGGAAGAGCTTTACAACGACACACTTGATGATATCGATGAAAGTGGCTTTCCTTATCTTTGAAGATACATTTTCAGTATAATATGCGAATTTGGCACCTGCATTCTTTAAGACGATATTATTTCGGGACTCTGTGTAGATCGCTATCTAGAGTTTATTATGCGACATATGAAAACTCCTAGTCCAATGCTCAATGGTATAACCAACCTTTAGTTATGGTTATGATGTTGTGCTCTCTGAATTAGTGCGCATATAGTGGCAGTTTTAATTCACATCATGCATTGCATTTTGCAACCGTCGGATCGTAGACTGATCTAAAAAATATTTTGCGTAAGTCAGCTCGTCTTAAGAGTTTGATAACTTATATTTGCATCCCGCTCTTTGCTCAGAATCGGAGATATCACCGGATATAATCCAAAATTTTTTCACTCGTATAGTCGATGCAACATTATCCATATAATTAGAAAGAGCACTTTCTGCGGCTACGATCTCATTCGAAGTGTAACATGAGAATGAATGCGACAACAAGGTCGTAGAGAAGCGATAAAATCTGCCTATGAGTTCATCATATGTGCGGATCTGCCTTGCTGCTTTTATTGCCGCACTAGATGACGTGCCGTCGTATCACTTCATCTAGCCTCCTTCCATCATTTTCCTCTTCAGCGATCTTTCAATGTTCTCAAGTTCAAATCTGTTCTCATATAGAAATTTTTTTCCTTATTAATCTGCCGACGTATTTCAATCCATCTTTATGGTCCATCCTTATTCTCCTCTGTCTTTGCTCTTTCTCTTCGCATCTTTACCACGTTTCCTTCTTGTTGAATAAGCAAATGCGAGCTTCCTTCGATATCAGCGAAGCCTTTCCTCATCATATTTTATTAAGCAAGTACCACATTCTTTTCACTGAGGAGGCTTGAGCATCTGAAGCTTTCTGCAGCTCATCCTAGTAATGCTCCAGCTGAAGCTCTACAGCGACTCATTCGATTCTCAATTCCGGCAATGAGAAGAGTGAAAATACTCAGTTTATCGAAAACAATGCAGTAATTACTTGAACGTTTAAAACTGGGTGAGATGCGTTCCCACGAATCAGCTTTGGCCCGGACCTTCATTTCAATTTGCGCGAACTAGAAAAATAGTCGGAATTGAAGAAACTCGATTGTAATAATGAAATGATTTTAACACCTCATATATTTCGATACCTCAAGTGGAACTTAAGTTATGCTTTCATTTCCTTCCTTTACCTTATAAATGTAGGTATGCGTTTTTATTCTCTTGTTTCAAATGGCACTGAAGTTACCAGTTATTTTTCTGTTTATCAATTCTTGTTATCGGATATATGATAGTTCGTCTCGACAATGGACTAAAATGCGAGCATTTTTGAATTCAAGGGAGCACATCATCATATCCACGTACTCCATTTGATCATAACATTTACTTGAACGAGATTCCTGTGAAGTGAGATTCTTGGAAACTTGCACTAAATTCTTACTTCACTTCGGATAAAAAAGCTTCGGGAGTGTTCAAAATTGTACTGCTCTACCCTATTGGGAACGTCCATTATTAAAACGAGCATAGAAATATGGGATGAAAACTTGCAACATACGCGTTTCTGCAACTTTGCTTATAGCAAGAACCACTATCAAATCCTGCCAAGAAATGATAAAACATATACAGTGTAGCACTTCGAGTCGATCACTCAAACCGATCCGAACCAATAACGTCGTTTAGACAGTTCGATCCGATCATCCCCAAAATATAGGCGAGTTCAGGAAAAATTCTCTGACTACTAACTTCTGTGAATGCTATCTTCTCATCCGTAAGCGTACTACGGTTTAGATCGTATCCTTTAAACTTTCCGATCTTACCTCAAGCGCAAAAATCCGCATGCACGCATGGGTGCATATTACAGCACACGGCCGTGCCCACGCACCCATATTCACATATACACTTATTCGCATAATGTGCATGCATTTGCGCATGAGCATGAGCATATGTACTCGCAAGCACGCACAGACGCAAACGCATATGTATATATAGAAATCAGACGTAATGCGTTTCCAAGGTTTTAACAACTTACGAAAATCGTTTACATGCGATTCACCTGAACGGAGTCGAAACAGAGCCAACACCACAATTAAAAAGGCTGGCTATCGAGCGCTGATAGTATAAGAAGTCATGATGAATGCAAATCCAAAGAAAGAGTTTAGTTCGGTCGAACATGTAGCGTCATACAAGTGAGTTTTAGGATTTTAGAAGAATATCCATAGGTGATACAATGTACCTAAATGTCTGTGTCCATGATCGTTGTCTAGGTCAATTGGTTGAGAAATCAGCGACGATCATTAGATGTCGTTGGCTGACCTCAAAACATTTTATCGTTGTATATCGGAAATTCTCGTAAATGAGGTCATCAAATCAACAAAATACGGTCAAATGCGCTATCATCAATCGGCTAAACGAAACACTGATAAATTTCTTATTCATTTCGAGGTTTCCTTGATGTGCTAAAAACATCAAAAATAACAGCACAAAGAATGGGTCAACACAAGCGTTGCGGCTTTTTCGTCGACGATGTTGACGCTCACATATTTGAAGAAATTGAAACGAGGGATTCAATTCGTTCGATATTAGGATCATTGACGAGTTCAGTAATAAGGTAACGTTAATGAAATTGAAACGCCTGGAAATCTGCGACACTTAATTAGTGTTATGGTTGCGATCCAGGATGAAGGTCCTCTACCATTAATTCCACCTAGAATTAAAATCTGTCTTAATTATATGGAAACATCATTTTGCTATGTAGATGCATCAGCACATAGTGGGAGATATGTTGACGCTTCCTCCGGTTCGAAAAATACTACCAGAAAAGCACAACTATTTTTCACATATTTTTTACTTCTACCTCCTGACAGTCTTGTTGCTTCCGCGTTAAATAGTGAATCAAATTGTCGTCTTCGAGTGTCTTCGTACGATATTTTTGTCATTTTATGGTTTGAATCAGTTCGAATACGAAAAAAATCCACTTAATGCTTTAAATTTTTTCTCTCTATCTCTCCTTGTCCTCTTAGCATTGCATAGTTCTGGTTGATGCTATAAACACATTTCCCTTTAGTTGTCCAGGGAATGCTTCAGAGATAGCATGTTACGTCTTCTTCAGTTTATCGAGAACCTCAGATCTAGTCAACTATCAGAGGTGCTAATGGTCAGAGGCTCCAGTGCTTGATCTCAAAAATTCTAGCGTTTATTTTCATGATTTTGACTTTTTTGCAATATTTCCTCAAACTGATATGAAAGAGCAGTAATGCTCAGCCTTTGATAAATCTAAGGTTTGTGACCTTGAAGCGTCATGAATTTCTAAAGCAAAACTATGGAATGTTTCATCAACGTTATGAGATGTGCCTCCAAAGAAATGTAATCTTGCAAGGAAGTAGTCGATTTTCTCGAGAATGCGTGGATTGATGTGATCATGTCACACTTTCGAACTTCAAACATTTACAGATTCTTAGTTGATTAACCTTCAAGGAGATACTTTGTGATGCATTTGTGAGCCTATTTATTTTAGATTAAACGGCTGAATTAGTAATTCGTGACCTCGAAATTTTTCATCGCCGCGGAAATAAGTGTGAATAGAAAGTAAACGAGAGCTTTTCGAATTTTTTATCTGCTCCAATTTGACACTGCCATGACGGCGAAAATTCGCCGTATTTCGCTACATCGAGTTCGTTTGTTTCGTGCGACGAGCATAAATGTTTTTTCGTCGGTCTTCATACTGTGAAAGTTCAAATGATGCTTTCTGACCTTATCAGCTTCTGTGTCATATTTAACCTTGATAGATTAAGAATTTTGATCTGCGCTCATCTCCAGACACTGTATAACTAGTGGACTTGACCGCCACCATAAGAGATAATTAAAGCAGTTGCAGTCAGTTGAACCGCTTAGCTGCGTCATAGCAATATGATTAGCGAAACGTTTCTGCTGCTGGGAGGAGAGATGATAAATGAAGCATAATAACAAAAGAATGTCGTCCGTTTCTTCCAATAAAGGTGCTTTGAAATTTAATTCGAAATCGTGAGAACGTACCGCCTCTGTAGAGTGCTTTCTGAAAGACAACAATTTGCTTTTTTACTTTCAGGATGAGACTAAGAATCCTCGAAAGTTTTCTGCTGCTTTTCATTAATTTGATAGTAATAAGGATATTTTTTCGGCCTGTCAATTCAAACAACGCACCATTTTTGTCTGGTGGATTAACAAGTATGTTAACTCGGTGACAGCTGTAACACTTATCGTCCCTATTCACTGGCTCGAAGAAGAAATTCCAAATACCAGGATCATTCTGTATTTGAAGCTCTGCTCATGGTACGTCCTTCTAGTTAACAAGGAGGTTGTGCAATCTCCAAAAAATGACCACGAAGTGATGCGGATTTTACGCATCTAGCAAGCTTCATCCCCCATAAGTCATCCGGTCCGCTACTATTTTTTCAACTTTTTCATTCAGTGTTCCATCCAACAACATTTCGAAATATCCATTCGTACCTGCTTGGCATAATTTTCATTTTTTCATTTAATTAACTCTACCCAGACCATATTTCTTCTCCAACTTTATTGCATTTCTGTATTACATTTTATCATCAATGAGTTGTTATTGGTATAGAATTCCCTCTTTTATAGAAGGTATATCGATATTTTTATTTTTTGCAGCATTATATTTGCCAGAAGTTTTTGAATTTTTTGTACTGATTTTAGAAATTACAAATATAGAAAAACAATACTTAACATCTGTTTAACGCCGCTATCTCTAAAGCGGAATTGTCGTCGGCGATCTGTGTTGTTGAGGAACATCACCAATAACATCGTAGACTTGTGATCTTTCCACGCATACATCTATGTTAGATTAGCGGAAATCATAATTTACAGTCACCTTTGAAATATGTCATCGGAGAATATAGATACAACGTAGATGATGCGTTCATCATTGCAGTATTCTTAATATAATCGGAATTAACAAAAAGATTTTTCAGTACGAATTAAAGGTGAAGAAAAGGTGAATTCGATTTTCTTCGCCAAAATTGCACTTCAAATAAATGGCGAAAGATGAAATCTTGGCCGGAAATTTTCATATATTAATTTTTTCTTATTATCGAAATAATTTATACGGAATATTTGTTGATGCAAGAAGATCGCATTTCATTTTTTGTTTTCAAATTTCCGTTCTTTCCTTTGCTTATTTTCCGAATATTTTCCTTTATAGCTTTATCATTTGCAGATTCATTTCTGATTACTCGAATATTAACGAGTAATTTCTCGTTGTCATAAAGGTAAAAACAACTAAGTAGATTCTTCCGCTCTCTGTGTTTTTATTTTACATAACTTTTTTAGTGAACTTACATATGGTTTGAATAGAATTGCGTTCGATTATGAAATGTTTTATGAAGTTATGGAGTTTGTTGCTCATTACGAATATGCTTTCATTATGACTACTAAATATAGCTCCTAAGAAATATTCCAGATCTATTGGCCATTTAATTTTAAATGCGCAAGAAGACTGAAAATATATTTGTTTATTCAGTTCTGTTATACTGAAATTAATTTCAGTATCCTAGGACTTGTTCAAAGATGTTTGGTTTCTATATTTCTTTAGTGAAGTGTTTTTTTTCAATTTTTCGTTTATTTTTCACTGAGATAACCGAAGAGCATAGCACATTTTATTACCGTGTAATGAAATATGGAAAAAATCAACGAATCACAGGTTCATGGTCACTGAAAATGTTTGATTGATGTTAAATGCAACAATATCGGCATTCCTTTGTCTGATTCATATCATACAATTGGCACATTAATTTTATAGGTGAAATTATTTTCGCTATAATTGCTTGTTGATAACGCTGCTGAAGGGATTTGTTACGCTTTCGTAGTGCAATCATAAAAAATTTTCCAGGATTTTACGCATAAATCGGCAGAATTAATTTTTCTTTCGCAGTCCTCTAACGATATTTTATTGGTGAGCATATCGATATCTACCTTTGCCGCGGTTTCTACGTCGACGAAACGTTTCGCCTAAAGGTTCACGGAGTGTAGCATCGAGCGAACCCAACAAGTAGGTCATCGTACCACACTCTGATGTCACCACCCGCAGGCGTTGCTGCCGTCGAAACGATCGCTAAGGAGAGAGAGCAACGGCAACGCCAATCGAATTGCGCGAACATAGTTCTAGCTCAATCACCACCAGTCGACGATAACGTCGAGAAATCGTGCTACCCAGCTCAAGAGGTAAGGAGACTCTGATTCCGCTCATAGTTCTTAATTTTTGAATTCATTCGTGCTCATGTTGCTGTCACATTACCTCATGTTTGTTTCTTGCCTATTTTTGCATGATGTGATCGTTTCAAACCCCTAAATCCACTGTTCCACAAGTACGCTGTCGTTACTTTCAAATGTGTTTGTTCTAAACTGTTTAGTATAACGTTGGCATCTTCAGGAGAGTATGTATGTTGTTGCTTTTCCTCACTTGAGGTATTGAGAACTTGTGCCTTCGTTGCTAGCCGCATTTAGCATTGGCTTTGATTTACATCGCTGGAATGAATTTATTCCCTATATCTGCTATGAAACCGCATTCGTGACCTCGCGAAAGGGCATGATTTTCTATGAATATTTTCTGTGGACACAGAGGAGGATAATTTCTATGGATATAAATCCTCGCGGCCTATCAAATTGCCTTAAATAAGACGCTAAACTTGCTCAAAATTTTATCAACTATGTTCATCTACACATTGTGCAATCAGTCTGTAGCTCCCTGTAGATTATCTCCATGATCTTCAGACTGGGGTCGCTGTTAAACGAAGCTGTTCGCTTTTGTCATCTGTCTATCTGAAAAAATCGGGACGTCATAGTCTTTACACTGCACTCAATCCTGGGCTGCGTGCGATGCTATCCTTTTCCAGTATAAAATGCATATAAAATCCAAAAGCCTCAAAATAGCCCAAATTCGGCAGCTGTATTCTTGCTCTTAAACGAAGATAGATAAGACCGTAAATTTGGATACATCTATACTAATTTATTACCGCTATATAATTGAGTGAATGAGGTCAACCCATTCATTACGTGGTCTTCTTGACCATCGGAATCACTGACACACTTTAAGAAAAAACCTGTCGTTACCGCATTCATCCTCAAATAGACGCAGCAACAGTGAGACGAAGTTCACTGGAGAAAATTAAAGGCACCCTCGCTCATTACTATCCTATTATGTCATAAGCCAACAACATCCAATATCTTCGTGCATGACGCGTTCCTTCGGTTTACATAAAATAGCACCATAAAAGCAAGGAATCGTATACGCTGCAGAGCACGGCGGTAACGGGACACAGTAGCAGATGATTTTAGTTAAGGAACGTGGTGCACTTAGATGCCCAGAAATTTAGACGTTCGGGATAAGCGAATTGCTACTGCCTAAGTTGCAAGGAGACAGCTGTGATCATATGCTGAACGCAAAGTCTAGCTCCCTTAAGGGATTTTCTAATTATCGACGAACTTACCCATATATGATTATTACAATGGCAATAGTTTAATTCGATTGACACATTTATTGCGGTATGTTCCTATCTAATGAAGTTTTTTTTAGATCTATGAAATATTTTTTAAAAACTTTTTCGAATCAGATTCAATGAATTTTTCCTTCTTACTTTGGATATAATTTGTCCGAGAGTGCTTCTCTGTAGGATATATGAAAATCCGTTTCTTCTTTCCAAGACGTATTGGACGGTCTCAGTAGGGAATGATGCTTCCCTATGCAGCAATTTAAAGTTTGATGAAATTTATTGCAATGAATTTCTCTAACTGCCTTAAGGCTTCCGGAATCTGTTTTAGCTTGCACTTATTGCAATCAAATTTCGTTGTTGATGTATTTCCATCTGGAACGTTGCATCACGTATGAAGCTTCTTCTAAATTCATAACGTTATTCCAGAAGTAATGGATACTGCGATTCCTTGTTTTATTAGCTGCAAAAGCATGCTAACATAATCGCAACCAATACATATTTCGGATGCCAATTTTGAAGTCGTATAGAGTGTGCAGAAAGTTTTTATATTCTGAAATGTTTGCAATTCCTCAATATAAAAAAAAAACCATTTCCAATTCCATGAGGCAATACGGAAGTAAATATCGATGAGATTTGCCACGGCATCAAGTGGATGGTCTAGCTGAAGTGCGAGAGGGGTTGGGACGATAGGAAGGGCTTTGATTAAAAATTGTGGGTAAGAAGAGGAGAAGCTTTTTGGTTGTGAGAAGAAGGACTCTAGCATCAATAAGGTAAAAAGTTATCTTCGCTATCTACGTCGCTGAGAGACGTGAGCAATGAAGCCTGCACGTTTCCTTAATGCGTCGTTCATCTAATTATTTCATTCTATAAAGTATATTTTCCAATATTTGAAAGTCAGTTTCGTCAAGTAACAATCGAAGGCAGTCGGAAATGCTATAAAATAAGACGAACTTTGCTTACCTTTACTATTCGTTAGGCCTAATTAAGCGATAATCAAAAAAATTATTTTTCTCATTCAAACAAATAGCTTAAATTATTTCTTTGTTTACTAAATCGAATAACGTATAATATACGATTTTATTTATTCATATTAGAAGAAAAACAGCGAAAAGATAGAGAAGAATGCTCGAAGTGGATGCAAATAATCCTCCGCAGAAGATACGTCAAGGTTATCGATGTCCTTGACATTTTAAGAAGATTGAAAGCTCTAGGTGCTTTTTTGCGTACAGTGTCTCATATTTTATAAAATCACCTCGATCTCCTCTTGATTAGGTTCATAATCAACAAAGGAACGGAGACTTTTCGTCGACAGGTGAATTGAAGGGCTCTACACAACAAAGTTCTTCAGCAAGCACTCCGCTGTTGATATTTTCGTTTCCATTTCGAATTTCAAAGACGTTCCGTCATTATCTATTATATGCCAGCGTTTCCACAGATCATCCATCTTTCGCCCTTATCGGCTCTTTTGATGACTTTGTTTTGATATTTGCTTTGCTTAAATTAATCCTACTTTTGAGATATTTTGTCTTAGTAAAGTTTGAATTTCATCGAATTTTTCAATAAATAATAATTGGTACTGAGAGGATTATCAATGATTCTATGAATCGTTTATACTGTCCATATGCAATCAATAGAAATAAAAAACAAAAGAGTTACCAAAAGTCAAAGTGTTCCCATCTGAATGGTACTTCAATCATCGCTATAAATTTCATGCTGTTCGTTTTTTAATCCACCTGTTTAGCTCATTTTCATGTCATTTCAATGGCGAAATATTTCGGTGAAAAGAAAGCTTCCCTGCTATAGCGAAATATTTTCTCTTAATGATATTTCCTTACCTTTATATTCGCCTAATCTTCGATAAAGTGATTCGAACTTCGAAATCACTAAAAAGTGTTATTATTCATTGTTTCAGACGATTTATCGATATATGAAAATAGCTTTAAGTGGTGCTTAAAAATTTGTACACCGTTTACAGTCGACTGCGTTACATCTTCTTAAGAATAAAATTGCACTAAACTATTACGAACTCTTTAATTCTTGACATTTTATGAAACCGATTATCGTTTCAGTGCGTTAACAGAATCATTTATCGAAGTAGCTTAAGTATCCTTTTCTGTGTTTCACTTCCTCACTCGATAAAGGTGTGATAGATCCTATCCCATTCTTCTCTCCGACGCTCGTAGAAGGTACTGCAGCATGTGTCAAATTAAATCCGAATTCTTACACGTGTCAAGAGCAGATCTCTGCGTTACTCTTAGCTGTGGAATAACCGAGTTGGCTTAGATAAGGTTTTGAGTAGGAAGTCTATGATAATTGCCCTTACTTTGAGTTGCACGTTGAAAGAGTTGTTTTAGAGGAGCAATAAAAAAGGCGACTTGAGAGGAAGTGACTTTGATTGTAAGAAGAAAAGACTCGTTAATGCTTGAAGAATGGTCTTTCCCCTTATCCTATCCATCCCACCTTCCTCATCCTAGTTTAGAGTAGAGGAGGGAAGGGCAAAGATGAGAATGGAGGATATTAGCCTAAACAAACAAGGCGGCAATGTGGCTCGCAGTTATGTAAAGTCTTGTGAATTCATTGCGTTTGCTTCTCTGTGAATCTTTAATCCTTAATTGGCACAGGTACATGGCGATGGTCTAAAAGATCTGTAGAAATATTCATTATAGGTCTATTTTTTGTTGACGATCTATTTTGATCTGAAATATTCGGGAAATGTGCCTAGAAGATTTGCCACCTTATGCGCTTTTTTATGTGACGCTAATCTCCTCAGTCATATCCGTAAATTATTATTATGCAATAGGTGCATAAGGTATTGGCATTCATATTTCAGCCTATCTATGCGCTTATACAAATTTTACACGAGAAATCCGTCCTTGTCACATTCGGACCATTGAAAATCACCTATAAATCTATTTACCTCTTCCAGAGCTAACGACCAAATGACTGCAAGAAAGTGTGTATGTGCTAGTCGGCAGATTTCGTTATAATCTTCAACGATACTCGTATTGAAGCTTCCAGGCAAATAAAATTCTACATGCATACACATATACTCGTACATAGTATGACCAGAAAGTGTGCGAAAGAGGATGAAATAAACATAATGTATCCAACTGGCGATGTAAATTTCATGGGGCAAGGTTATTTACATGGATTAATGCAACGCGTGATCGTCAATGAACGTGGCTGCTGTGCTGCTTGTCAATGACCTTTCGACGTCGATTAGGTTATTTAACTTTTATGTGCACGTATCTCGTTGGCTTTCCCGATGGCTGGCACAGTGTTTTTTCCTTTTTTTTTCTTCAACGAAGCCGATTTTCGTTGAAATGTACAAAGTGTCCGCTTACCTCAGATTGTCACAATCGTAACTTCTAATTCACTCAACTCTACTCTTTCGTATTTCATTCGTTTCATCTTCAACGCATTCTCATTTAATTCGACGATAACGCATTTGAATTCCTCATTCTCTTATCGCCTACTTGGAATCGATTCCTCAGTTATGTGCTGAGAGGTGTTCCTTAACGGGATACCGGACAGTATTTCAGGTTATAGCCTCAGAAACCAGTGAATAAAATAGCCCACTCTCTAGTGTCTAAGCCTTATCTTTCATGGTCACGCTGCAGAAAAAAAGCAAGCTGATTACTCCTTTTTTTGGTGGGGACGTTAGATAGCATCTCACCTAGGCTTGAGGGGCCTCTAAATTTCAATAAGGGAAGTATTGCTTCTGATACATATCGCCGTTCCTAGCTCGGTGTGAACCTATAGGGTATGTATCTGTTTTGAGATGGTAGACATGCTGATCTCGGCGAAACGTTCGTTCGACATCGATGACGTTGTGGATTGTACATCCTGGATTGTTTTGTGTACGTTACATCTTTTCATAAAAATTCTTCGATGATCCACAAGTACACACGTTTCCTGCCTGACTTCTCTTAGTCTCTGTAATTGAAATGGTCCAATTTGGTCCAGTCTCTCAATTGTTTCTTTATTCACCTTGAAGGGTTTCGGTGAAAATGAGATTGATTGATGATTTTCCTTTGCCAACATATGTGTTAACCTACGCTGTGTGTTTATTATTTATGACTTCAGTGTTTAGACAACTGGCCGACCAATCCATTTCCCAGGCGCAGATAGTAATCCTTACTTCCGGTGATCGTGGAAGAGGTACTAGTGTACGAAAACATTGCACCAGATTTGACGCTTATTTGAATCATTAGTTTGTCTGAGTAAAAGCTATCATGCAATTAATTGAAATTCTCATCACCCTTAGATTAGCTCAGGTGTTTATTGTCATCTTGATTGTTTCCTCCACATCTCATCTCCGAACCCGTCATCATATTTCAAGTTGAACACATATCGAAGACTTTGATTTATGATGTATTTATATAAAATGAATCTATCTGCCATATCGGTCAATGCTAATCATATCCAGTTTATCCGGCTGTCATTTTAATAGAGAAATTGCAGTATTCAAGCATAGAGAGAGATGCAAATATGCATTCATAAGCATCTTTAGCACTTATTAAATTCATTGTTATTGCTACTTGATAATGAATACATTCTTGTTGCAGTTTTTATATTTTTGATTACTTGGACAACTATGTGCTCTTATTTCAAGAAAATGCGATCACGGGTATATAATAAGCTCTTAATGCAACTAAAGGATTTAATTAACGGCTTTTTCTTACCGATTGCCTTCGATGGAGGATTATGGTTGAGCTAAAATACTGAAACTTTAAAAAATGATGCATTTACCTAGAGGAAAGTGAACAAACTAAAAAGTTCTCTGAGAGGGCAAAATGGAAATTTTTTCAGTCTTTGAAAAGTCACCTGTAAATTTAAGCCTCATTGACAAAATAAAGGAAGAAACATAAAAACATCCTGAATGCTCATAAAATATGATAACTGAAGCTAACACCGGATAGAGTACAGAAGATTTCCAATAAAAATATATTGTGCGAAATCCTTTGATATTTTCAAATGAGCTTTCGTTTAATGAACGCCCATCGATGAATTCACAATATTCTCTTCTCCTTTTATTTTTGCCTCACCTCAGCTTCAGATGTTCGCATTCCCTTTTTGCTACTCCATTACTTGAATAGTCATATAAATATTAAATAATTCTTATAGAATGTGTTAAATATCATTCCAGGGTGATTCCAAGTTATCTCATCAAGCAAAGAAAGCGGTCGAATTGCGTGGCAACGAAATTGAAATCGTTGAAATCGGAGTGAACGGCGAAGTGAATAGAAGAGCAGAAAAAGAGAAGAAGAAGAAGACTGTGAAACAGGTGAAACAAGAGAAGAAAAAACGAAAACGCGATAATAAAGACAATAAGTTAGACTGCCATTATTATTATTATTTTTTAATGTTCATGGCTTCAGTTAACTTATTTATTCAATTCATTGGGATGTATTTAGGGAGATTTTTTGTACCAATGAACTCATTGAGTGAAAAAGAAGGCTGAATGATGATTTATTTGCAATTTGGTGATAGTTTATTTGAAGTAGAATTAATTAGGGAAGAAGGAAAGAAAAGTTTCCCGTGTAATTTTTATAAAGAGTTCGAATTTCGCGATTGCTAGTTGGGATGATTTCGTTTTTTTCATTGATCCATTTGCTGCTGTCAGCAAGCGGAGGGACAGTGAAAGCTTTCATTTACTTTTAGTGCAAATTTTGCAAATTTTATATCGGTTTATATGTACATGAGTATGTCTGTCTGGTAGTATCAGTTCACGAACTAATTAGTGAATCTCGTTTAAGGAGCTTTTGATTCTTCGACTCACATTAAATGTCATTCATCGGTCACTTTCAGTTTAATCCATCAACTGCTAAAAGAGTTATAGATTTACCTGAAAATATTTCCCACTAGTTGTTACTACGCTTTTTTCACTCATTATTCCATATCTGATCTCATCATTTTGAGCATTTAGAGAAGAATCCTGTATAAACGAAAAGGAAAACGAAGCGAGAAGGAAATCAAGAGAGGAAAAGGAATTGCCAAAACCGGGACAATTATTGGCTCGAATTCGACATTTTTGTTCAAAGAGAGCGTGTTCTTTGGGAGTAGGTGAGAATCTCTTCATTCTTCACATTTCAGTTTTTCTTCATCATACTCGTCGTTTCCTACTTAAATTTCGAGCGCCCAATAGCCGATGTTCTCCAATGATAATATGGGTAATCGTCGAATCTGATCACTTCATAACGCATCATCCATTACTGCTTGATCCAGTTTGTTCTAAATAAATTAAAACTTTTCCTAAGAGTGCGGGAAAAGTATCTAAACCTGTCGCTAGTTGCTTGCAACTGCGGACGGAAAAAACCAGTCGTTGATGATGCGTTATGAAATAATGGTTATATTCATGGGCTACCTATAATATCATTGAAGAACATCCAATAAGTTAATGTTTTATTCGGATTTAAGAATGCAAAATCTGTTATCATAAGTCCGAAAAGAACGTAGATACTTAGATATGTAAGCAATAAAGAATCATACGCTGACCCAAATATTTCATTTACAAAATCACGCCATTCGAAGGGACAATATTCTTCAGCCATAAAATTTACTCTCTTGTCTTGTAAATCAGTTTGAAATTCTTTTTGCTAAGCAGCTTAAAAAATAATTGAATTAGTACCTAAAACTAATAAGCAAAGCATCACATCACTGAGTGGCAACGTCGTTTAAAAATTTGCACTCTTGAAATCATTAAAAAGCTATACGACAGTGGGATAATTTCCAGTTATTTGATTGATATAGTTATCATTATCACGTATAGTTATCATTGATATAGTTATCGTTATCACCCCCGTCATTATCACGTTTATAAATTAGTTTTGCCGAAGTAAATTCCATATTTTGATATGATCTTGTAGGAATTAAGTTCGTGCTTTCAGGACGAAAAGCATCATACGCACTATCAAGACCAGATATTGAAACGATTTCAACAAAAAGTGAATCGAAAACAGCACGTATAGCTAGTTGGTTCCACATTGGTAGACGCTATGAAGCAGCAAAAGAATACCGAAAGGTATTCTATTTATAATTTCGATTTTATTGCTCTAAAAATTAGAATATAATTATTTATTATTTCAAATGCACATATACATGCAAAATTATCCATTGTGAATGCTTCAATGCCATCCACAATCAAAACATTTGAAATGAAACCATCTTAAATAGAAATAGATATAGCTGGCTGAATTTCTTCTTCACATCTGTTGATGAAATAGGATAACGTTATATCGTTACACGTGAAGCATCTCCTCAGTGACACTTTTTCTATGGATCTGCGTTTCAACAGCCAGGACATGATGGGCAGACAATTTTTTCAACGATGAAACGGGAGCACTGAACTGAGAATTAATTAATGAGATCGTACAATTCTGGAAACTCGAAATATGTGGGCTCCCTCCCAACTGCGGAAAGCCGATTTCTCAAAAAATTATTCTGGGAACGAATTTCGTAAAGAAACGCTAAGTCGAAAAATCCTCAGAGATTTTACAGACACAAAAAATCTGCTAGGAAAATGTGGTTTTGAGTTTGTTTTTCCCATGCAATGGAGCAAAAAAGACGGTCCGCAACCTCCAATACGGATGAGTTGGAAACTGCCGCACAAAGCTAATTTGATTTGTTTACCAACACCCCCTTAAAAGATTAAGTTTCCATTTATAGGCATGCACTCTTCTGCCCGAATGCAGTGAATATAAGGCAGAAAATGTATCAATTCGTTACCGCTCTACAGATTGCCTGTAGTTGCATTTCACTTATAACCCTCTGCCTTGCGCTTCCACTCATGTATAATAACGTTCAAACAACAATCGAATATGTCGACGCAGAAATGCGCTTTTGTGAGGTTCGTTTCTTTCCCATACGAGTTCCTTGTCCTTCACTGTTCACTCTCATCACCAGAACTCTTTCACCTCACTAACCAAGGTTGGGTCAAGGTATAGGGAGGGAGCGAATGCGAAAAGTGGAGGTTTGAGAGTATTGTTTTCTCAGTATATTCCAAATCAAGCATTGTTTTAAACGTTTTGCTGCATTTGTTCTTCTCCCCTCGTTGTTGAAGATCCTTCTCAATTATAGGAAATCTTGTAAAGAGCTCACACGATTCTTTCAGCGAACTTTTTCTCTTCAATTTTCCACGCTCGAAATAAGAAACTTCTCTATAAGCTGAGTTTCCATAGCACAAATTTGGAAGGTGAGCATGTTGCCGTCATTTCTCGAATCTCTGTGCATAAATAACGTAAATAACTTCATTTAATTAGTAAGTCGTTATTAATATCAATATTTTGAGAGGAAATAAAGTAGATACCGGCCAAAGGCTCATCATCATCACTGAAAACACCATTGGAGCTAATTTTTCCCATTTATTTTACTTTCCTCTCCCTCTGATATTTTTTGCTAACAATTGCAGATCTTTGTCATTCTTTTTTTTTCTTAATCGAACTTCATAGTCATCAAGGAATTTCTCGCATATTTCGAATATTTCCGCATCGTGAAACTCTTGCATATGCTCATGGAATAAACTACTAATTGAACATCGTGAAACCCTTTGAGTGCGATGTTTACTTTACAGCGTTCAAACGAAGAAGCTCTCATTGAAGCGGAACTTGGCAAGGCGTATATTGGACTCAACAGAACCGCGCGTGAGGCATTTGAATCTGGCGAGGGTATTCGTCGTGTAAGATCATCTTCTTCTCTTCGATCTTAAGAATCAAATGCATAATATGTGAATATTAGAATTTCACAGTTTATAGTTCACTAGAGTAACTGACAGTTCTCAATTTGTGCAGTAATTCTTTGTCTGTCTGCTATATCGACCATTTATAAAGTGAAGTTAATAATTTATAGAGTGAGAGAGTGCTTCGCACCTTATATACGGATGAGACATAAAATTCTTTATATCACAAAGGAAAAAAGGCCAAAGACGATAATGTTGGAACGGATTTGTTCTCTTATTAAGTAAGAGCATATAAGGGTAGCGCCTATTTTGAAAAATTAATCTTACAGGAAGCAGTTGTTTCTTAGGATCTAGCACTCCACTCTACTCTCCAACGTTCGAAAATTTCTGCCAACGAAAGGTCTTCGTAGGTTCATCATTACTTATGAATATGAAGCGTAGAAATAAAATTGAAATCCAAAAAAAAGATGTTCCGTTTTTAGTGAAACTCTTTGTATTTCGTTGATGGGCAATTCTTTTGCTTTATTTCCCATTAGTTTTCGTCAGCGTTTCGAGGTTCTCTCTTTATCAGCTTCCTCGAAGTGTTTACTATGAGCATTTGAATCGATAAAGGATATAGAGAATCATCATTTGGATATACAAAGAGAGATTTTTATTTTCCTTTTTCCACTTGTAGCATTTCCACTCCATAAAAACGATTGCATGAGAGTGTCTCGACCGCGCAGCTAATTGTTCTTCACATCTGGAAACGGTAAAGGAAATCGCCTTTAGTATTGTGGATTTCAACGAATTATAGTAAACTTATAACGAAATTTGTGTAATGATTTGTTGTTTTTTCCGTTACAGAGTACTTTTGCATCGAATTTTGCGACGATTTCCTTTATTCCTCTAATGCAGTAAAAAATTCGTGGAGCGCATTGACCACTTGTACTTGTAGCAAGATTATTTTTCCCCACGACGATGAATATTAGTGTAAATGGTGCAAGACCGAAAGAATCAATCATAGAGAACATAAAAAGCGCTGCGAAAGCAATGCATGCAACAGATAGATTTGCAGAAATGAGGGTAGAAGATGAGAAATTAATGGAAATAGGGTGGAGGCTAGAAGAAGGACGTGAAAAATATGAGCAGATGTAGTAGAAGGAAAGTAGCACCTTAGAAGGTCGAAGTAAACAAAGATTCTGTTTCAGTCTTCTGGTCGGCGTGGCTTTTCTCGAGGGTTCGTTTCCTCAGGCAATGTTACCGGCATCCCTATACAAACTGAATGCCCCGGCTGTTGTATCCCTGGCCCCCCAGGTCCTCGCGGTCCAGCTGGTACTCCTGGAAAGCCAGGGACCCCTGGTGCAGCTGGAAAACCAGGACTGCCTGGGACAACACCAAACCAGACTTGTCCCACCCAGGTGAACAGGCAACCGCCACCTTGCAGGCCTTGCCCGAAAGGACCACCAGGTATCAAAGGTTGGCCAGGTTTCCCAGGCGATCCTGGACCTGTAGGAGAGCACGGCGCAAAAGGTGTGATTTCCTCTTTCTCTTATTTTACTCTTCAATACTTTGAGGTGGATTTTCACATAGTAAATTTTCTTTTACGGCGCATAGCAAATCAATACAGATTCTTCCATCATTTACGATGGCCTTCGACAGAGATGTTTCCTTTCCATATTTGCAAGGAAAACAAAACTCTCTTGTAATGATCGGTCAGGGGAAGAAAAATGCAGATAAGCATGGCACAAGAAGAGCATTTCCGAATTTCTCCTTTCAAGGTAACTGCTCTCAGTAATGCGCAGAAGGTCTCGCCATTAAAAACTAATGATGCGCACCTACCTTCCTGATAGTTCACTATTCTGTAGTTAACGTATGTCTGTATACAGCGGAAGAAGGAGGCAAAGTGAATTTACTCCATACGTTGCTTCTGCAGGGCTTGATGGTGAGGATGGCGCTCCAGGAGAACCAGGACCTATTGGGCCGCCAGGATATAAAGGTGGCCCTGGGGCACCGGGCGATAAGGGACCAACACCGGAAGGAGAGCTCAAAGAAGGACCTCCTGGTGACCCAGGACCAATTGGACCTATCGGTGCACCTGGTCTTCCTGGTCTGCCAGGAAGGAACGGCCTCACAGGTTGGGTTTAATGAACATGACCAAACGACGTATGATGTTTCATTGGCACTATTGATTTAAACGTGTCGCGAAAAAATGTATTCTGTGGAGGTCAGTTGCAAAATTGCCTCGAAAGCAATCAGAATGTTTTAGCTATTCTATGAAAGCAACGTCCGCATTTCTCGCAGATCTTTTTAAGAAGTTCTGTTCCTGGTTTGGTCATTTTGACCACAAAAATAATCGATTTAACACCGAACTTCATGTCTTATTGCGATCAAAATTCAGTCGTGAAACGATTCGTTGAATATGAACACTACAAATTTCCCTACATTCAACTTCTAGATCGATAATACAACGTGTGAAGCCTTCACTGTCATGATATTCTTCTGTGAACAGCAACGTCATAGCTGAATGAAGTCATAGCAAATAAGTGACCTAAGTCGTGAGACCTCTGGAATAATACTTAATTCTAGGTCCGCAAGGAGAGCGCGGATGGCCAGGGCAAACAGGCGAGACTGGTGAACCGGGATATCCAGGACCTGAAGGTCCTCCAGGAGGAAAAGGACCACCAGGTTTCTCATTAAAAGGATATTTCAACATCAAATTTATGAACAAGTGTAACTTTTCTAGGTCTTCCTCCTTTCGATAAGCTGTTTCTATGGTTTTCCGATTATAACATTGATTGGAAGCGGCGTAGTCAAATGAGCTCATTTTATTTGGACTTTTTTTTTAATTTAAAAATGTTTTCAAGCCTTTAAGATAGAGTGACCTATGTGCCACATTTCTGCACAACTGAAACATCCTGCAAATACACCGAGTATAAATTTGCTGTAGGCTTTTGAACCGTACTGCAACTCCATGCCGATCTTTGCGATCCCGTATCCACCGATTTAATTAACCTCGGATGATGGAATAGGAGGGAACTGGAAGTATTATTCCGTCATCAGAGTTATGTTGGAACGGTTAGAGGATTCTGAATGGATCAGTTTGTTATGATTCACCCATTACTAAATTATATTGTTAGCATATTTATTTACTGCATAGCTTTCATGCGTCTTTGCCAAATTTGCAAAAGCCAGCTATCGTAACGTAACGTCCAAGCCGGTGCGTGCATTCATATCTGGTAATCTTGACTCGAATACCAAAGATGATTTTGTGCCACTAATGTACTGTCATCATTTTTGAGAGAAATAGTGATATTTTAAGGAGCTTTATAATTGTTTTGTATGTTTAGATCATGCAGCATTGGTTGCTGATCTTTTCTTTCGCCTAGTGTAATTAAATTGCCAAATATGTGGTGATATCAAGGTTTTTTCACTTCATTTCTTATCAATAATATTAGCGCATCTTAAATCTTGCATTGACCTTTTGAAAACAATCATAATTTTTACTATGGATTGTTGAAGGTGAACCTGGCGTATGTGTCTGCGAAAATGTCGATTCCATAATCCTCGTGAATCCATCAGCGTCACAGCCTCGCTTACCCGAACAGTTGCATTCTGAAGCCGTCGAAGAATACCGGCTAATGGGTGGTCAGCTCGGTGAGGGTGGTGACGGATATCGCGCTAAAGCTTCTTAGGCATATCGTATTGCTAATTGCAATATTTTAAGAGAGTCAAAATACAAAAAGAAAAATAATCCATCCCGATGATGCCTGATGGCCTTCTAAACACATAAAAACTCAGAAAAGACGTGTTGTCCCTATTTCTGCCTGCTTCATTTCTAATTAATGAATTAACGTCTCGAGATAATCTAGAACAGCGACTACGCAAGTGCTGCGCATATTTATGAGTCTTTGCAAATATCTTCAATGCTTTGAGGGGTCTGAAGCATTAAGTTCAACTTGTTTGCATGAAATTATAGGTAATTTTCATTGTTTCGTTAAACGTCGACTAAAGTTTTATTGAATGATTCTTTCGTGGGTCAAATTTTGTTTCGCTCAACTACAGCAATAGACGTTCATGTGAAATGTTACTTTTATTTTTCATCGAAGCAAACGTTATTATTGTGCAGTTTGCTGAACTTCTTATTACAAAGCATTTAAAGCTCTATTGAAGTATATGTATCCTATGAACTTCGAGGTTGAAAAAATATATCGTTACAAAGAGAATAATTTCGAGGAGAAAAAGGGACGAAAAATTTTGAGTGCTTCTTTTGAAGTAAATGTATAAAAAAGTAAGCAGTCATTTAATGAATGAATCATATTTATATTGGTCGAAGTTTCCGTCTCTTAACGGGCTTGTGTTGAATTATTAAAATGCTTCATATGTTCTTTCTAATTGTGCTCGTTTTTTCTATTCTTAATTCCACTTCCATTGTATGTTTTATGAAAGGAATCACAGGAAGTTGGACTTTTTCAGCTAGACTGATCCTGTTCTAATGTTCATATTCATAGAATTCGGTTTTAGATACCTCTCTAAGTGACTATCACCGAAAAATCGAAACCATTATCCTCTTTTCGTTTTGTCATTGCCATCATGCGACGGATGTAGGAACTTGTAAGAATGGAAACACTCGAAAAAGAGGCTTCATACCAAATTTCACAATCAATGGAGCAGTCTGTTTCCATATTGGCTGCCCTAGATGCCCTTATTCATTACGTGATTCCTGCTTACTTTATTTTCTTTTCCCTATTTTCCTTTATCCTTTATTTTTGCGTTCATGTTGCGAGAAGCAGTTATGTGTAAGAAATAATTTCATTCGGCTATGTAGACCAAAAACGTGTTCAGACGATATTTTTCCTTAATTCATATATTATTGTTGATTATTGTTTAGTGCAAATAATGATAATCAGGCTTTGTTTTATTGAGCGTATAATTTTGTTCGTTTTTTAATCATTATTTGACTATGCAAAGGAAGTTGTTTTCATACTAAACACATCATATTTCTACTGTTTTCGTGGATTTTTAGCGGTTTGTTCTCAATTTTCCACATATTTCTGGATTAAATCCTCCAGTTGATATATAGTGAAATCCTCACAATATTGATGGCTAAAAAGTGGAGTATGATTATGTAAGTAATTTCTTCTTTCATATCGAACAGGATTATAAAGAAGTAAAGGAAAATGAAGGCACATTTATATGCAGTGCATTATATCTATTCAGCTATTGGAGATTCTCGTCTAAATGCGGCAAAAACCATACAAATTCATAAACTTTCAAGTATTTATTACTATATTTATTCAAATATAATTTGCAAATGTAATGCGCACGATGAAAAATGATCCATTTTCTGTACAGAATTTGTTTCCTCTATGAAGCTCTGAAATGCATTTCTCAAAATTGGTGCAGAATACATACGAAGTCATTGAGGGACTGTGACAATGAAATACAGGGAACACGTCGACGATAATCATTTTACTTCACTTTAGAATGCATTTATTTAAATTCTGATAAACTATTGTTGTTGATATTTTTAATGAGAATAAAAACTATTGATGCGCGTAGTCTTTTTAAGGCAATTCTCAGCATCCGAAATAACGTCAAAACGATAACATGACAAATGTCGATTTGGAATTATTTAACATTCCGGAAATTTTTCATGAAGGAGAATTCGCTTCATTTCTTCCGGAATTAGAGGAGGGTATCTTCCTTCCTTTTCTCGATTGCTACACTCTGATTATGATCGTTTATTTCCTTGTTATTGTTGTTATTACTGTTGCGATAAAGATGGTACAGCTTGAGATGAACGTATCACTTCCGGCAACCGTTCTTCTGGTTGTAAGGCAAGCAGTACACCTATAAACATCTCATCACTGATGATAAATAAACGAGCAACCGCTTACCGGAGAATATTATTAAAATACACGACTGTTTTATCATTGTGGTACTTGGATTGAACATTGTCTCAGTTAAATATCGCTAGCTGAGCAGTGAGATGGATGCGGGATAACAACAAATATAAGATCAAAATGAAAATGATCGGCCATTGATGATGCCATTGCAGATTTATCACTGTAGTCAATCCGACATGGAATTTCTCATTTTCAAGTAACTCACTGCATCTAAATTAGCCAATTGCTGGAAACGGTCTTCCGCATAGAACTGTGAAATTCCTAAGAAAGAAAACCCAAGATTCCAATTTAAAATTATTGTTTTGCTCAAGTTTCCTTTCTAACATTTTGGAACCTTTTGGATACATTCATATGCCCTTCGCCTTTGACAATGATGTTGTCTTTGATATCGAAAAAATGATGAATTTCGATACGAATTCTAAATAGTTGATATTTTACGACTTCGCTTTTTTAGAAGAAAATCATAATTAAAGAGAAGGTAATTTGCCTGTAGAGAAGGTAATTAAGTAGACGTAAAATGCCTCATGAATAGCCGGATATAGGCGTTGCTTCATCTGTAAGCATCTCAAAAAACCCACAGCGCTGCCTGTTAATAATGATAACCGCAAAAGATACCATATATTGCGATTACGTTTGTGAAAACCTCCAACGCTGAAATTAAGATCTAGGCGTCAAACCGAATTCCATCATGAGTGGGTGAAATGAAAAGTTGCTTACAGAACTGATTTTGATTAGCATTAACTGCATAAAGGTGTCAATGATAGGTTCGAACAATCCTCAATGGTGAGCTCAAATTCTCAGGCGTTGACAGTATTTTATTGCTGAATTAAAGATGCTTGCTCGCTTAGTTAATTAGTTAAAGCTGAAAACAGAAACTTGATGGGCCTTAAAGGGCAAGGAAATAATGTAACGCATTCGGTATGAATTGTGATCGATGAAATCACCGCTGAATGCTTCAACAACTACTGCTGATAAATTCGCATGACTGTGCAAAGATTTTGGAGCGTGCGGAGCTCAGCAATGTTATCGACAGTTAGCTGTCAAACAATACCTGTTCAGGCTGTTTTTGGCTTCGTCAGGAAGAAGAGTGATTCAGTATCCAAAAACCTCGGGATCTTAGCATTCGCACTGTATTTATTGCCTGTGGGTTAGTTAAACGTCAGAGAAGCTCATTCCGACCCACTGGCGAAATAATTCCGTTGACCGTTTTTTACACTCCTTTACAGATGAGGAGCTCGGTCAAGGGGAGCCTCAGGACAGTCTCATTTTAGAAACGCCTTTGCCGGTGTATTTCATTTGGTTGCATTCAGCGGCCTAAAGCAGTGTGGGTCGCTGATGAACCAAGATAATGACAAGTTCCGTGCGCCTACGCAACATCGGATACTGAGCAAAAGAAACGACCCCTGGGGAACTGGCAAACTTGTGAGGACTTCCCCGGCTGCGAGTGTTTCTGTCTCTTTAAACATCTTATCCAGAAAAAGAAGCCCCTACGGATGTTTCAAAGGCAAAACAGAGGGCTAATTCCCCACGGCTGATTTAAGCGCTCGGCTTTGTAAGATGCTATCGTATTCGTTAGCAATACTCGTTCCAACTGCAATCGGTTCAGTCATGTGCCTACATACTTCTAGACCTATCTGTTCGTTGTGCTGTGCATATTTAATGCCTTGAGACAACATCGGTCGCAGATAACCCGGCCCCTTGTCTCAGGGCGATTATGCGAGTGCATATATATCACACTGTTTCATCACCTCACCGATTATCAACTAAAGTTGGCAGTTTGAAGAAGTACATTGCACTTTGAAATTATTTTTACTATATTGCAAACTTCTAGTCGTTTTTGTAACTTTCATTACATTTTGAATAGTTGAAAACGTATAAATCAAATTTCTTCACTATTGCACGCTTACGTTTATTTTTATTGACAAGTACCGAACAGATAACGGCAAAAATAAAAGTAAGCTCATTTTCGAGGGTATATCCATTAATATGTACAATACCGCTTTCGTTTAGCATTCGAGGAAAATTTTTCCCATATGATTTTTATGAAAATACTGCATCACAAGTGGTTACTTCCATCATCCTCTCAATGAAGATCCTTCCTAAGCGGGCTACGCGTACTGATGAGAATGCGGGAAAGCCAATAAGGGGATGAGACTGAGTGCCGATATTTTAGATAGCTAACTATGAGATATCTCCGCATTTTCAATAAGGCCTTACCCAAATTCTATATAGGTATACCAACGGTCCATTATCGCAAAGTGGAATGTAAAAAACGAAGCGAAGATTACTGTAAATTTCGATAGTAGAATGAGAAAGAGAGCGAACCTACATCGAAGCACTAAAGCTCTCAATTTTATAAATGAGACGAATTGCTGGAACTAGTTTCCTCTGGAAACTCATCTGTTAGTTTCAGTATCTTTTCCTCTCACCCTACCTTTCTTTTACTTAACTTTGCTTTGCAACAACTACAACTCCCTCGACCTTTCCACCTCTTTCTACCTCTGGAGCTCTTCCTCTCTACCTTTCACTCGCTTGAATTTTGTCTATTGCTGATTATCTTTTAATCCGGCTTGGTCGGTATTTTCAGGTCACGAAATTCCCATCAGTTTTTATATTGTTATCCAAATTCCATTCTGCTGAATTGACATAATCAATTAGCTAATTATGCTAGGTAACTTTTTATGTAATAAACTTTGAAATTGAAAAAGACTTACACGAGAAAAACCCAAGTCATAAAAACGATTAATGCTGACAAATAGATTCGTTCTGCATATCCACATTTAGATAGATGATGCTGAACAATTGCTCCAGCTGTCATTGTGCTCATTTCGATTTCAAGTTTCTGATTCAACGACCTAAATTTAGAGGTTTAAACAGTGCATAGTGCAATGCTGAACTGACATTTGTGGGGACAATTATGTGTTTACAATACAACAGAATTTCAAATTTTGATTTGAGGGGTTCGCATGTAGCCATGGATGTGCTTCCTATCTCTTTTCGATGATCTCATAAGTAAAGATAACTATAATATTCATTAGTTTTTTGAAGTGAAAAAATACAATCATCATTAGATCTATCGACTTTTCTAGCTCGACTCTTAAGTCACCGCAGTGTTGAAGGAAAATTTTTGCGTTATTTTCCAGCTTCGACTCTATCACATATTGCATTTTAAGAGAAATCAGTCTCTACCCATACAGTTCGTTTTGTAGACATTCACCAATTGTACGCAGAGAAACAACGCGCTGATTATTAGCGTACAAATGAGCTGCAGATAAACGTTGAATATATATATCGGCATTCCGATGGATGCCATTTTTTCCTCATTGTCTTTACATCGGTTTTTCTCAGCCGCTATTCAAGAAAACGTGAGAGTTATCTACTGCTTAAAAATCCACCTGCAGACTGATTTCTGAGTGCAGCCTGCAGACCATGGAGGAGTGGGAGGAGGGAGGAGGATGGAAGGAGTGATGGAATAACGGGAAAGACGATAATGATGCGTTCGTCAACCAGACAACCAAATGAAAAGTCCCCTTATAATTCGTTGTATTATGTTAGGTAAAATTGCAGCTATTTGTTCATCGTCAAGATACAGAATCAACAATAGCCTAATTTCCATTCTAGTAATCTAAATGATAATTATTCCTATACGTGCTTCGATATTTATAGTATTTAAAATGGTTATTGATTTTGAGAAGAGATAATGCATTCCAATATTTTCCTCTAACGTTTCCAATTAAATCTACTCTCGTAAACAATTTTCGAAGACTTTAGAAGTCACTAAAACGAACATTTCATTAAGGATTATATGTCAATGAAATTGATCACCATATGTATCCGTGCATCCAGACAGGACTGAAAAGAAAGTCGAACATTTGATAACTGAGAAAGCATGCTATAAGCAGACGAAAAATGAAATTAAATTTGTCGCGAATTTTTCGCTCATCCGATGAAATTTCCTCTTTGGGTAAAAATAACGCAAACATTATATAGCACCTGAAAATATTCATTTATTAGCTATTAATGAACTGTTTAGAACGCAACTCTTCAAATGTTTAGGCATAAGGGCACATGTCGAGTGAGATCATATTTTCGCTTGTCGAATATATTGCAGAAATGCCAGGAAAAAAATGAATTATACCAGGAAAGGTTCTTCCTTTAGTGCTGTAATCTCTTGGGAGGGCTGCCGGAAATGAGATACGTCAGAGGCGTTGATTCATTTCCTATCTTCTTCGACTGATATGATATCGTTAAATTAATCCATTGAGGTGATTTTTCTAGTATTCCAAGCAGCATCTTCATTAACGTATGGTATTTTTAGAATAAAAGTGTTTAGAATAATAAACAGGCCATATGAACAGTACAAAAATGAAGATCTTACAGATAATTCAAAGCATTGATGAATGAGCACCAATATAGATAAATGCCGATTTTTGAAACAATTTTTACGAATATTCTAATTTTTGAGAAGTAATGAAGTGCTCTACCATCACTAAGGACCACTTTTACCAAATAAAATATACCTGTTTGACAGATTATTTCCACTCATTATATAGATTATTTCAACTTCTTTTTCTTCAACTTCTCGCACTCTTAAGATCTGCTATGCACACAATCCATCAGCTATGATTTCTTTCTTCATTTGTTAAGCCAAATCCCATTCAACGTAATCCTGCGTTTTGACGAGGTTAATGCCATCTTCAGTACGATCGAAGACCCTCCTTACTCTCGAAGGCTCTCGAAGACTTTCTGTCTTTCCATGCAGACTTTGTTGGTGGCTAATCAACTTACTGCTATGAAATTTGCCCTCTAGAAATCGGTAAAATCATTTTCGCTAAGCATAGATCAACTATAATTTAATTGGCATATTAAAGCAGAACATTTCATCATCCTTGATTCTTTTTCCTCCAAACTTTCCTATTTTATATCTGATTTTTTATTTTCCTAAACACTTTCCAAGAGTGATCATTTCTGCCTCCAATGAGTTCAGCACAACCCATAACGAATGTTTAGAGTGTAAACGATCCACATTAAAAGATTCGCTCGGCGCTTATCCTTGAATTTTTCATAGTCGTCGTCAGTCGTAATGCTATTAGTGCTGTAATGAGCACTATTTATTTATTTACTGAAAATAGGAAAATCGCGTTGTTAGCCTAGAAAATTTTCGATACAATATTATCATATAAAATACTAGTATATAGTACAATTGTAATTGACAGTAATGAATAGATACAGCAGTATTATAGGAGTTTAACCATAACTAAGATTGAATTAAATTCTACATCAGCTTGGGCCGAACTCGAGTTCTGTTTCTACTGTTCGGGAACTTAAGTGTGCAAAATAAGTCACTAACTATACTTCGTATTATCAAAAGGCTGCTACAACATCAGAAAGTTATTAAATTAACATAAATGTAATCACATTCCTATGAGGCTATATTTTCAAATGAGAACAATTGACCATGCACTTTAAAATCCATTAGAAAAGGATGAAGGTTTAGTGCGTCGAGCACACGCTATGCCGACGACCTTCTAGTAGATGACGCCGATCGAGTCGACTCCTCCATCGGTCGACCTTGACATTAATCCATCATTTGCCCTTTGATACTCATTTTCAATGGCATTCAACTCAACAGCTCCACTGAATTCCTCATATTTTCCAGTTGTAAAGTGAAGTTAGAGGCGTAAATTTGATATATTAAACGAATTTTTAGAATTAGCCAAGATTTGTTTTATTGAAGTGCATGAAAGAATGCGGCAATAATTTTCAACAAATAGATAGTCTTTAGTTGTGAATTATTTTATTCCTAAGAACTAAACTTCAGTAAATGGTCGACCAGAAAATATGTAGGAAAAACATTTCGCATATTGTATAGACTTATTGAAGGGGTTCGCTTTTTCACTTAACAATGAATGTGAATATTCATTGAAAGATTAGTATTATTGTAGAATGTCATCGCAAGAATAAAAAGGTAATTTGAAAAGGAAAGACTCAAATCATACTTATATCATCCCTTAAAGTATGGATTTATAGTCCTTTAACTTTTGAACAGGTAAGTTTTGTTCTCATAATATGCCAGGATTTCTATCACTATGTCGATAGAAGGCGTCAAATGTCTTATTGAATTAAATAATCTTTTTTTTTTTCTTTCAAAGGCTAAAAAATCACTTCTGCACTTTCTCGGAAAATGAATTTTATTTGGGAAGCTTATGAAATGAAGTTGATTTGAAGAAAGGTGAAAGATCGATACGAATGAACTGATGAACAAATTCACGACAATGAATTAAATAAAATTCGATCGGCAACACCCTCACGCTTTCTTGGCAACTGTCTTTATTGAAGTCGATTTTAAAACGAGAGGAAATTTGCGTGATTTTGTCATCTCGAGAATTCTAACTGTCTTATATATATTCAACTCAAAGTTACAGAAGCCTTAGACATTCAGTTTTTAGAAACGAATGATTATCACCAACCTGATTAGATATTCTCATCTCATTTTAGATTCTGAGCAAATAAAAGATATTCTTACTTTATATTAACATAATCTTTAGTCATAAATTATCGTTTCAGTAATTCTAAGTGCATTTATATCAAATCTGTTTTGCTTAGATGGAATGTGCTCACAGTCGAACCTAAGTTCATCATTTTGGAAGTCTACCCTATAAAAATTCATACTTTTCTCTAAATACTTCATCTTTTTATTTTGATATATGAATCGAAAAAAGATACATCCTACTTCCTTTAACCAAGAATCTAGCTTAATTCGCCAGAAATTTGAACTCATGAATCTCGTATAGGCAATATTCGTACACCTGAAACATTCTTTGGTTCAATTTTCTTACGTACAATAATATCAGGACAAATGTCGTTGAGCCACATATTTTTTCCCAAATAAATGAACCTATAGGAAATGAATGACCTGGAATTTCCATAAAACTGCGGGAGGATGCAAGCAGGGAAGAGAAGCGGTAGATGATCCAGGCCCAGCTAAAGAAGATTATGGCAAAAAACCTTGATATGCTTAAATGTTATTGTTCTTCAGTGCTTATTACAACTGCAGATAACTGCTTGTTAACTAACTTCTCTGCTGTCTAACACAAAATGAAAGTGACTAATAGTTAAAAATACGAAAGATCTCAAAAAACAGCGTGACTAATTATGTAAATAAATTAATTAACGTATTATATTATTATTATTGTTACTATTACTATCACTACTGTTATTATTGTCACCAATTATGTCATTTGAAATCTCTGCAGTTTTCCATTCCCAGTGTGCACTGGATTGAGCTTATGGCGAGAGAGGTTGCATGGATAAGGAAATCAAACTGCAAAAACGGGCGAAAACTGAAGAAAAAATTGGACGACGATCGCATATTTTGAAAAAGCTACCAACTCAGAATATAAGATGAACGACTTCTATCTTAGCAGGGGCGCATAGTTGAGGAAAAGCTTGCAGTAACTGAGTTTATGGGAGACAACAGGAGGGTCATAAATCAATAAATGCAGTATTCAGCCTATAAACGTTCTTTTCATATTTTTTTATTTCAAATTTTTTCTTTTCTTTTCTCTCTTATTGATTACTTTTAATCCCAGATTTGCGCACTATAAGGAGGATGTCGAATTAGATTGCACGTATAGAAAAGTTGAAGAATACATGTGCAATTGGACGACGAGAATAACGTGAATTTCGAAGTAGACGATCGCATCCGGTTGGTGGAATCGTCGTTATTCGGCGCTATTCAATTAACGATACGCTTTTGCAAGCATTACGATCACTCGGCATCCAATTCAATGAGGTTTTTCTCTTTTTTGGCTTTCTTTCCTCTCCGATTTCTACATCGACGCTGAGATTACTCTTTTCATTAGCTTACTTAAATTTAAGCTTCATTTCCACATAAAAATTATAGCGTTAAGTTTTCAACAATATATCCGCTCTTATGAGAGATGTTTTTGCTCTCTGTTGGAATATTTCGAAGCGATCAGATCGACTATTGAAATGAAGTAATTTACTACTGAAGAATTTTTCCGAAATATGATAGAGAATTTGTACACTTATATATTTGAAGTTCTTCTGCGAACGTTCAACACTAACTTGAATGAAATAATCATAATGGCCATTCTCTGAACGGAAGAATTTTTCCAGTTGACAGTCATTCTGCCATTCAACATACCATTACACTGTAATTTCCTCACATTTAAGCGCATCGATTCACCCTCGCTGCCTATGAAATACTATCCCTTTAATGCCTACTCTTGCCCTCACTTCGGCTGTATACCGTAGCGACTTTGCTCACTGGTGTTCTATAGGAGTCCCAGTGCAACCAAAGGTTTCATAGTTCTGCTCAAGGAGGACATCTTCCAATGTACGGAGCTTGAAGTTTATAGATTGATGTCGGACAGCTCTGCTTCATAAATTGAAACTGAAATTTGATAAAATGAATGGTTATTTTAGATGGCTCGCATGCATGAGGCGGAAATGTTCCTCCACATTATTTTCGAATGGTAATAATGAATATTAGGATATTCCATGACGACGTGGATAACGTGTATGCGGGACTACCACATGTAGATGTAACATCTCACTTTTGGGTCCTTCTGTGACAATCAGCCGGTGAAGAAAGAGTATATTCACTGACACTCCGCCAGCCTCTATGACCTCCATGTGTCAAATCGACCCTGACGAGGATGTTGTTGAGGAATGATTCCTTCTTATAATAAGCTTAACTTGTGGTGATCAGAAGACGACTTTGTCGTATACTGCCCCCACTCCTTCTTTTTAGGGCTTTTCTTTTTAGTGGTCTCCTTTAAGGCTTTTCTTTCCGAAGCACTTCATTTTCACAAAAGCTTCCGTAGACACTCGCAGTTTAGGTACCCATCGAGGTCAACATTCTGAGAAGAAATTCACACAAAAGATGATTTTCCCGTTCTCATGAATTTACCGTCCTATTACCGTAGAATGAATCTTTTTCGTATATAAATCCTCTCTCTCATATATATATATATATATATATATATATATATATATATATATATATATATATGTACATATGAGGGGAAGACGTAGTTTTACGTTTAAGAAGAAAAGGATTAGTTTGAAGGCGTTTCGAGAGAGCTTTAGTGGCTGCCATCCGAAATCCTCTAATCGCTACTTAAGTCCGCTTAACGCTTCCTTAAATCATACCGCAGGTTCACTCCCCCAGAGAGCAACAACGTTTCTTTGGGATGTCTTTCACATTCAGATAATATTGCCTCCACAACAAGAAATTGTTCGGAAGCAAATTTATTTTCTCGTTTTGTGAGGAAATAGCTTCGAGGGAATCTTCACAGAAATTCGTAATCTCTCCTCGCTAAAATTTCCTTAAATTTAGCGCTAAAAATTCGACAGACTTCCCCAAAACCTAACATTCCATCGGGATATATCATATTTCTCCAATAGAAAATCGTTGATAATATTAATTTTGAGTATGAGTCGGTTTGAGCGGAAAAAAATATCGTCGAATATTTCAAATATTTGTGATCTTTATTTATGATGATAAAAATGCATTCTATATCTCGTTGATATTCTTCCTATGCTATCGTTTACTCTCTATTTTTTTCGTCTTCTAAAATATACTTTATTCCAGGTAAAGCTTTTATTTCGTGAGAAGGATATTATCGTATGATTCGAGAGCAGCAGCCTGTGAATTGATAAGTCGTAGGTCAAACAAGTTTTATTGATTGATCAATCAAATTTGGTCAGTCAGTTTTAGAGTTCTGTTGAAGTCGATGAGCATAAACGCAAAATCTTAGATAACTCGTTGAGTTCATTAACGAATAGCCTGCCAGGAAACCAAGGAACCCAAGGGATCCGTTGATTGTAATTGCTGAATTTCGAAACTGACAATCATAGCTTTCAATTTTTTCTTCAGCTTAATGATCATAACTGTAGCTCCTCACTTTTTTAACTCTGAATTACAATGTTAATATATCAGCAGAAAGACTACTGTAACTTAGATGGAAGCTAATAAGCCTGAAGTTTTTTCTTCGTCGACGACTGTAGAAATTACAGTTCTCCGTCAAGATTTCTTAGAAGTTTCCAGAAAATCGTAATAAATAGTCGTACACGCGCAAATAAAGGCAATCGAGATCAAAGCGTATTTTGTCTTCCGATGCAAAGATTCTCAAAGCATTTTATTCATTGCAATTGCAAAAAATAAAGCGAGTGTGGTCTTTACATTTAAAAGGCAGCTGAACGTTTAGAAACAATTTTGAAAAATATTCCACTTCAAAGCAGTTCAACACATATTCCGTTGATTTATAGCATTATGTAGCACATTTTTATCTATCGTTGTTTTCATTATCTTAGCCTGCATTGTTATCGATATTGTGCGATAAATTTTCCCTATGTAATGGGTTTGTTTTTCTACGCGCCTTTATTGCAAAGCACTCATCAAACGAATTGCAAAATTGCAGTGGCAAAATAAATTCCAATCAAATATCCGATTTTAAGTTCTTTTTTTGCACTGTGATCAGCTATGACATCTCTCTCATGTCGTTCCGTCGTTCATTGTTTATGAACATTCTGTCAGTCTTATCTTGCTGAAGTAATGCTCAGAGATTTACTAAAATGAACTCTCAACTTAGAAACCTATGTAATTGTCAGCTGCGGCATCGCGTGGAAGTAATTGAAGCTGATGTGTACGCGGAATAGTATTCGATTTTGCGCTCTCAAAAGTGCGTTCATCAAGAACTCATTCTCATAATATGAAACACTTAACTATTTACCGATAATATAGGATCATTTGGAATGATCTGCTAATCAATATCAAACAGATCGGAAATATAAACGAGAATTTTGCTGGTGAATCGACCATGAGACGACGTAATAAAAGAAAATCTGGAGTCGTAATTATTGTATAAGTTAGTTATGTGTATTTTTTTAGCTCATAATTGCTAATAAAATCTTTTATTCCGATATAAGGATTCAGTCGTATTCATCTGTGCAAAATTATCCTTATTTATTAACGTTTACGTTATCCTGCTTTCGCAACCCCTCCTCCCTTTCCGTCACTCAGCTTCACAATCGAATTCGCCAATGTGTGCCAACGTTTTCAATTTCGTAGGACGCAGATGGCGAAATAAATTAGTACTTGTATTAGTTGTCACCACTTCTTTGGAATTTGTTGGCAAATTACGCGTTGCACTCAGATATTTTAACCAGTACGCTTGCTAAAAGATTTGCAACGTCAACAACTAACATTGAAAATAATGGTATTTTGCAGTGCGATAATTAAAATTAACGCTATTTTTTAAAGTTACAATATTTGCTTCATAAGACAAACATTTGCTACATAAGACACTTCATGAAATGAATACTTATTTCTGTGAAGCAACAAGGATTACTCACAGCATTTTGCTGCGATTCAAAGGTCATGCACTCAAAAGAGGTTACAGTCCATAAATTTCTACTGCTGCTGCAGGAAGACTGTTCACTATAAGAGGATTGTCGGCTGTTAGGAAAAAAATCACTGTATTACGATCAACTATGAAATGACTATTAAATTTGTCGAGAGATTCTCATACTCAAGCAAAACAAAAAAAGCCATCAATTAATGTTAGAGGTCTAGCTAGGGAACATTGTTAATGAACTGACCATCTAAAGTAATTACAAATGATCTAATTTAATTCCAGGATTGTTTACCATTATCGATATATTTTCAATTATGGCCGAAAGAACCGTTTTCCGGATTTCTTTTTCAGATTTTCTTTGAAGGCAGCGCATACATGAAAAATTCCATCATTTGCCTTGCAGAGGCAGAACTGATACATCATTCGACAACGTTTAATTGAAGCATCTTCTATTTCATTTTTCCGTAGTTTTTTCCTGTTTTTTTGATTTTTAGGCTAGTTTTCGCTATATTCCTTCCGTACTTTGTACTTGTTTATGCTGAAAATAGTAGAAAAAATATTAAATGGATTTCGAGAAATTTATAAAATGAATTTATTTCAATATTAACTTTTATAATTAAATGTATATCAGGTTATAATTAATTGGATTTTTTACTCTTCATAGGTTTGTGTAGTAAACCGCCCGACGGCAACATATGCGAGTATACCCTTTCATATAAGTGAAATAAATTTAGGTTCATTTTGATGTGTTTCGCTAATGGTTTTCAGCAATTCTAATGCCGGCTGAATGCCTTAAAAAGTTCTAAAGAAATTATCGCCCAGAGATATCACGTGAATAGGGCAATATTTCTGGAATTTTTTCCAAATTCAATAAGAAGCAACGCACTTTTTTCAGCTGTTGGAAAAAATGGCAAAGGTTTTTTTCCCCCAAAGTGGCCTACTTACATGGACAACAAGCTTCTGCATCAAATTATAGTTTTTATTTCGCTTCATTCTCAGAGCTTATTTCTGAATTTCAGTGAGTGCTTACTTACGTTTTAGGTCAAGTCCTTTTCCACTTGGATGTCCACCAAGTGTCATCCGAAGAAATTTGATGATCCAAGCACTCATTGAGGGCATCCTATGCGGTCTTTTTAGTCAGATTTACAAGAGTGCTTGCTTATGTGTAATAGTCTCAAGCAGTAAATATAGCATGAATCTATTACAATGTTTTATGAAAAATAGCTTCTGAATGATATGCAGTCCCCATAGAATTTTAGCATATATTAAGTGAAGGACAACTCTTACAGTCGGTTGGTATAACTTATTTCTATGTCAAAATCTACGAATTTTTAGCATGGAAAAAGAGTTAAGTCTTCATAAGCAAGTGATATACGAGCAGAAGTGAATATTGGTTAATTGTGAGATTTTATTTGGATGTGGCCAAGCTATGTTAGAACTAAGTCAGTTAAGTGTTGAAAACGAAGCAACCAGCATCCTGGACGTGTGCCTCGATGCGAGCTGCTGCCATTCGGGAGCCCGATTGATGCGAGAGTGACGCAAACGATCAATCATCACAATGTATGCGTGCTGCTTGCTCGAAAATGTGTGCCGCACACACTGCTAGTAGAGTCTAGCTAGCTAACCGAATGTGCCTCATCGCCACGAGAGCGTTGTTTAGCTTAAGCCTAGGCTTGGTGCATTGTTCGTCTAGGCTAAATTATAGTGGGCCTAGCAGTTCCATATGGGCAAGGCTTGCGCTATTATTGTTGTGCGTACGAACAACTCAACTCTCGTTTCCTCAAAATCGAATCTTCATTATTTCATCTCATATTTTGCATAAATACATTTCCGTATATAATTTCCGCTATTTCCGCTATATTCGCTAAATTTTCACTATTTATTGTGTACACATCGCCATCAGTCCGTTGTTTAGTCGTTTTCCCTGACTATTTGCCCTTCATAATTTTATGTTTATTTTGTCTCTTAGGAGCTCCGCCTCTTCGAAGAGAACAACTGCCTACGCAGAAGCAATCATAGAAGCTATTGAGCGAAGCTAGTTGCATGAAGTGAAACTTGTCTAGGAAGCAGATCGACGTATTCATTTTCTTCCGCTGATTTATACAACAAAAATGATGAATGGTCAATTGCTAAAATTATGCTTACCATGTGGTTTGACCATCGGTCAATAATGGATGGTCAAAATATGCGGTTGAAAAAACACGTTTAAATACACCGATTTTACCAAAGCGATCGTTTACATCACCTACTCAGTGGATAATAGATTCTTGAAGTCGATAACTTGAGTCAACTCAACTGGACTCGGTGAAACAATTCCATTAGATAAATTCTTAAATGATTCAAGAATAAGTTACATAAACCGGCGTTTTTTATGAAGAAATGAGTGAAAATCTATAGGTGGTTTTTGTTCTTGAGATGCTAGCGAATTTATCCAACAAAGAGATTAAGTCAAGATTGCCGATGAGATTTTTTCTTATTCGATTGTAATGCGAACTCTGTGACTTCCGAATCCCTTATTTTCGGATTGGATTTAATGATTTCTCTGTATATATGAATTTATTCTCCTTAGCTATGTAGGGTTAATTTATTCTTTATGAAGTTTTCAGCTGTTCTCGCAATGCATTTTTTGCAGTAGTGTGAAAGATCCTTCAGAAATACTTTTTCAATTAGTTGATTATCGCTTAAATTAGGCACCAAAAACATCCTATGGCGATGTCTTATATAGTTTTTTTTTTCGCTGTGATGAAATTCAACCTTATAAAAATTTCACATAAATGAAGAAAATAACGATCACTCATATTTAGCCTTTAGATTTTTGATCACAAAGGAGATACTTCATATCGAAAGTTTCTTTCTCTCTAAAAATTAAATTATAGAAAACATATTTTTTGCAAATTTCAAAGTATCGAATTTGTGAGATTATTAATTTTACTACTATATTCATGGTAGCACTTCAGTTTACTTTTACTCTATCACTGAGAGGTGTTTATCAGGGTGCATGCCCATCTTCCTATGTTTTTATCAGCACCATAATTCTTTAAACTAATTGGAAGAAATTCTTCCATACTTAATTCGAGTCGAATCGTTCAGTGTATTTTTGCATAAGCTACTTGATGTCAACAGTTTAAAACGCAATCCACGGATATAAGAATGCAGTTTTATAAAAATGTTCCTATAAAATATGCAAAATACGATAAATTGCAAATAAATTGAGGAAACAAATAAATAAATTGCAATTTAGAGTTCTCACCTTTGAAGCTCCTTGCTAGCATCTTGTGTTTAAATGGTTACCCTCCATATACTCATTAGATAGCTACTTAAAGGTTTCCCTTTTTTTTCAAATGTTCGTTTTCACTTTTGCCCTGAAGATAGTAACGGTTCAGATTTCCATTTCTTTTCGATCGTTCGATCGTTTTCACTTCGGCTTCTTTTGCAAGTCATCTTTCATGCCGTTTTGAGGAACTCATAATCTACGAGGTCATCTACCTTTGCGCATTTATGCGAATAGTGAAAATCTTCACCGGCGATCAGATTTTCCTTAATTATGGAGTTCTGCCTGCAAGCAAAGTTCTTGTTCGTAATGATGCACTAATTAGTGAAAAGAATCGAATTTCTTAGGGCGCTCTCATTTCAACAACTGTGAAAAAAATTTTCTCGCCTATCAATAATCGACATCTTCAAGGTGATAGAAGTTTTTTTCTCAACCTTCCCCTGCACATCCCACTCGCATGTTATAACTTCCAAATTTTTTCTTGCTTTACGTATTCCTATAGTTTTTGCCCACAACCTTGAGTTCCGCAAAAAATGTTTCAGCAGTTAGATTTGTGTCACAATTTGGTATCCGACTTTAAGTGCCTTACCTGTTCATTATCCTCCTTAATGAGTTTTTCACCTGGTCGCCTTTTCTAAAAAGTTATTATTGCGTATCCATTGCTAGTTATTTTTACTTAGATCAGGTTGGCTGGCAACTGCTGCTCGAATTTTTACTTAGATCAGGTTGGCTGGCAACTGCTGCTCATCTGCGAACGTACTGTGGTACTCATACCGGCATTTTTAAGCCGTTGAATGAAATACCCCACCTCGAGTGAGATGCTTACTCTCTATGCTCGTCCTTTATCGATGCTGTAGTGATGACACCAGAGCATTCTCCGTTTCATTATAGAGCTCTGGGAAGAAGCCTTGATGTACAGCTTTAAAAATCCATCTGTTACCCTCAGCTGTTATTGCTTCTTTCCAGAGAACACTCAGTGTATAATGATCACTGCCGATTTTAGTAACATATCCTGATACTTTTACAATCGAAAGGGCTGCTGTAGCAAGGGAACTTACTGAGGTAGCACTTGAGGTACAATTTCAAGAAGGTTCTCATTTAGAAATGGCGCAGCGTTCGTCCAGTCATATTCATCACACTTCGCGATGTTCATCCAAAGCGCATACATACTTGTTTCTTTCCTCGCCTTAAGCATGAAAACTCAATGAAAAGTTCTTTACGAATTCTCGTACTGCACATCTTGAAGAGATGAAACCGTTCAACAAATGAAAGAAATTGAAATAAAGATGAAAATCGTACCTAATATAAGTTGAATGATTCTACTTTGTATTATGTTAAAATTGTTGGATTTTCAGTTGCATAAAATGAAAATATTTGCTGAGCTTTGAAAGTTTATAGTCAACGAAATATTCCTAATGCTTTAATTTATGCAGAAGATTTTCGCCCATTGAAATTTGTGAATTCCTAGGAGAAAATTATAGAAATGCAAAATTTCTACAAATTAAACTCTCGTAAGATCAACACTTTCTTTAATGGTATAATTTCCGACTATAATAATGAAATGTCAGTATTGAATAACATAAATACTTGAGAGTTCTCGTCGTAAATGACGTCGAATTTAATTTCATTTCGATTCGATGATGTGAAAAAATGCGAAGTAATTGGTTCATTGAGGGATTGAGGGTGCGCAGCTATATTTTGTAATACTTTATGATGCTCATAGGATGAGATTGATTACGATCAATTTAGTTGTACTGTTTACTTATTTCCGGTACCGAAATGAGGAAATTCTTTAAGGATGAATGAGGCTGAGTGATTAAAAGCTGCTATAAAGTGATAAAGCGGCATTTTTCTCCTCAGAAATTTCAGATGCCCAGCATCTTAGAATCGTTAAACGAACAATTGCTGATGTTGAAAAACTTATAAAACAACACCTGTCGAAAATTGTTGATAAGGAGATGAGAAAGCTGAAAATTAATGCGTAAATACGCGGAGGTATTTTGGAGTTAAGATTCTAGATACAGAATTCTGTTTCTCAGGATTGAGGGGTGGGAGGAGGCTTAAAAACTGATAAAATGTTGGGAATGAGAAAGCTGAATTTTGCTTAAATGAACCTTTTTCTGTCTTAATGATAGCTGAGACGAAATTTGGAGCTAATGGGACCTGAAAAGGTTGACTTAATGATGGAATTGTTTTAGGTGGATGCCTATAAATATCCAATTGTTTGCCACCATGTAGGTTATAAATTCCTATTCATCAACTGATATGTGATCCTTTGGGATCTATCTACTGATAAGTCAGTCGGCTGAATCTAATATTTGAGGAGGGAGTTATTTCGTCAAATTTCATGATACTGCTCATGGTCATGCTTATCAAATTGGTGCCTTTTGCCTCCTTTCTCGGTGTTATGAAAAAGCTTCAGACAGACATATACATACCGCGGAATAGACAGCAGAAATGTAGTGAAAATAATAACACGTTGTCGTAGCTAATTGAAAGTTTTTAGGTAATTATTTAGCCTAATTTCTGGAAGTTATCGGCATAAATAAGGATCACAAATTACCGTTGATTGATTAATTAATGAAGTGAATTTCTTTATAAATAAATGAGAATCGATGCAACAATACTCAATTTTCTGATTGGGAAAAAAGGGTGAGAATATTTCAGTTAATTCGACTGATTTAAATTTTAGTCAAATAAATTAGAAAACCTAAGGGAAAAAATAACATATGGAAGACATTCTTTACCTCTATCCTTACATTGGACACATTTCAACCATAATATATTGCAGTTGCATTTCGCTAACGATGAAGATGAGAAAATTGCATGCTAATGATTCACGTGAGATTGAAAATACTCTTGAGGGCACAAAAAGCTACTTGAAAAGTTTCGATAACCGCATATCTACTTGGTTGAAACGATAAATTATTCTTTCCTTTTTTGTCCCCTCCATCTGAGCAACCGTTATCGCATTATACGATCATCATTCAGTTGTGCATTGTTGAGAATATACAATTTTCTATTACCTCTGTGTCACCTTGATCACTTACAGTATCGCTGTCTAAAAAATGTGTCCTTTGGACGTTTGTACTTATACCGGAAGATAAGAGTAGACTGGAGCATCTCAACTTACACTCTAATTGAACATTTCAAACACTCTAATCGAACATTTCAACTATACGAAGTTTGAGATAAAATCGTTTTTGCCTCTTACGACCACTGCAACACTCCAAAAATTGTCATTACTATCTTATTGGATGTAGTTGGATCAGAATTTACTGCTCATTTTTTTATGAAGAGGGATTTCCTTCTTTAACTAGCTTCCTCGCAAGAAGGCAGGATGGAAGGTCTTTATGGATTGGATATTACATGCGTATCCAAATTGAAGACGCTGAAGTACTGACCTATTAAAAGTGTGCAGAAGTAAGTCATATCACGCGTCTCATAATAGGAGCACCCCAGCGTCTGCTTAGAGAAACAGAACTCCCCTCCTCCCTTCCCTCCCTCCTTTCAACCCCCGCTACCAGTGCAAACATCGTTTCAAAGATAGGCGGTTGTCAGCTTGAGAGCGGCATTTTAAAACTGTTCTTTGCTTCACTGAGATATGATAGACGTTTGCAGATATTTGTCCCTTGTGGCTAAATGTAGCAGTGCACATAAACCTCCCCCTGGCATTGCTTTCACCTCACAAAAACCAGAGGAATGTGCTGAAGAAGGCCTCCTGGCAGTGCGCCTTCGCAGTGCAAAAGCAAGTGCCAATGAAGACAAAACATTTTCAGTGCGATATTTGAATAGGTTAATAGGTTGCTCTCCATCAATCAAACATGACACGTATTTGTTGGGAAGAGTTTTGAGTGTCGGTTGAGGGCACTAAGAGATTTTCTCAACATTTTAAATGTTTAAAAACTTCTCGTCGTGTTCTAGTAGCATCACTTCTCTAAACGCCAGCAGCGAAAACATTCTAAGCTCGTTCATAAAATTCGGCCCGTTCCGTCTATTCTGAACGTTGAAGTCTTGCTAATCTTTTTTCTCTTCATTTTCAAGATAATCGATCGTCTAATCAGTTGGTTCGTATATCAGTGAATTCGCTCAGTCACGTTTATTGATAGATATGACCGAAAAAATATCGCTGCCTTTAATTAAAATCCTCTTTAATTAACGCTTATTTCGTTATTTAAATTTAGCTGAAGCTTTAGAATTTCCCACTCTATGATATTGAGTGATTATAAGCCCTATAAAGTTCACTTCTTAAAAATTGTTGCCCATTGGCTAATAATCACATTTATATCCAACAAATTTCATACATCCATTAAAAAATTCTCATTTATTATTCTCTTTCAATCTTTTCTTTTCTCTCTCTTCCCCTCTCTCTCTCTTAAAAAAAGGGATATAAATGACTTCGAAATATTGCAAAGAGAAATTTCTCTTTGGTGAGTGCAGCGCCCGGAAGGGAATTATTTGAAATATAGCGGGAAAAATAAACCTTCAGATTTCTCTCTTTAGAGTAAATTAATGCCATTTTTCTGTGATATTCAAAAAAAACTTTTTTTCTTTGGTTATTTCGCTTTGATTGAAACGAAATGAAATCGTCGAGAGAAAAAAAATCTCTTGAAAACTGCGGGAAACTTTCCAGACAAATCTAAGGAAAAAACCAAAGAATGGAAATGGACGATGCGTGAAATGCTTCTTTCCGTGTTTGATATTAAAGTATTGCTTGGGACAAATCATTTATAGATAATTACCGCTTCAACTATAGCAACTCCTGTTTTATAGCAGCTGTTTTCTCTCTTTTGTTGTTTTATTTCAGCAAGTGAAATCCAGTAATTTCTGGATCAGTTGCATTGCATTTCCTCGATTTTCGGAAGCTATAAATAATTTCTTTCGCTAGTTAAGAGAGTGGTTAGTCGAGGATTCACTGATGCTTCAATTCTTTTCACATATCGGATTGGCCTTTCCCGACCTGTAAAAGGAATTTAATATCCCAGCAGAACAAAAATGCTTCATGGCAAATTGAATCGTTAAGCGAAAATATTATTCTAGACGTATAATCATCTTCGCTCAATCAACAAATCTATCGCTTCTGAGCAACTTTAGTTCAATTTTCGCCTGAACTTCTTGAAAGCATTCAAAGCCTCTTTGTAATATGACAACTGCATTGTCAAATCTAGCAAGTATTTGTTCAGCAACGTAACGTGTCATTAACAACAGAGTTATATGTATCTAGCGGTACGTCACTGATATACGTTGAAAAGATACGGTAATTAGTACTGCTCTTGAGTGGAAAATTGCAGTTTTCTGAATGAAATTGGAGTTCTTGGAAGCTGTGACATTCCAGGAAGTTCTGGAAATTGGGAGGCCATTGAAAATTACGAACTTTGAAGTTAGAGGTCACTAAAATTTGGGGCTGCCTTGATTCTACAGTACTTTTTAAAGTGCTTCATGTGAAGCCAATACAATTTGTGAGTACTCTTGGTATTTGCAACTCGTACAGTTAGGACGCTCTATAGTGATTTGGAGCCTCTTGAAAATCCGAGAACCCTCGGAACATCAAGACCCCGGATGAGATGGAAATCTCCTGAGAATTAAATTATTTTTTGAATCTTTTGAATTAGCTGAGAATTAAATAATCGGAGCTAATTTTTGAATTAAGTTGGATAAATGACTTAAATTCCTGGATCCGAGAGTGAGACTTTTTCGTAGCTAACATCAGAAACAACGGTAAGCTTTGTGCTAACCGTAACATCAGCTAATGATAGGGCAATACCTCGGCTATGGTATGTCTAAATTTTTATTCATTACGTCGTACAATTACGCATGTTTTTGAAGGCGCCAGGCTATATCATTGTGTATCACATAGTAACGTATGAAAGGCTTTTTCGAGATGATCGCGATATATATCATTTTGCAACGTTGTTGTTGACGAATAATGTAAATCACAAAATTTATGGAAATTTTCTGGCTACCCTAGTGGAGGTCATTCCACCTTTGATGGATCGATAAGTGGGAAAATTCATACGGAGAGAATATCGGTGCTGAATTTCAAGAGTAACTTTCACAGCGACGTAACTTTGAGGCTAGCGATTGAAAAAATTCAACAGATAGATAGCTCTCAAAAGTAACATATAAATGCATTGTTGCAATAATCTGCTTTATAAATATAATTTAATTGTGTTCGTTGTAAAAAATAACCAGTCGTGTTGGTTGTTGTTTTTTTCGCACATAATGAACAGCTGCTGCGTTGAAATTCTTTAGCCTCTTAGGCGTACTTGCCAATATTTCATTGGTGTATGAGAGCGTCGACTTGTTTGCAGGTGAATTCGAATAGAGCGAGAATGGCTTAGTCGTAGGAACGGCCATCGATATACGACATTCCAAATATTCGTCAGCGTGGATCCGCTTTCTGGATTACGAAATGAAGTTTCCCGAGTAAATAGTAAATATCAAGATTTGAAGCCTCCTTTATTCACTCTGATAAACGTATTTCAAAGAAGATCGCTATTCGCTGTTCACTAAATTCCCTTCATTCATCGTATGTATTCATATCTGCGAAAAAAAGCAAACGAGCTGTATCACGTGTAAATGTGATGAATCAGCAAAAAACAAATTGATCAGTTTCACTTCTCCCCGCTAAAGCTGCGAAAATATTTCCAATTTTACAATTATGCGATTCGAAACTTACAATGCGCCGAAGAAAAGATTCATTGCGATGGATCGAAGAATTATTGAATGATCGAGTATTTGACAAATGAGGATTGATCCTTATTCATCAACCTTTATAAATTACATTAATTTGCAGCAACTACGAGAAACAAGAAGATATTGATTTCTATTGCTCTTTAAATGCGTGCAGTGCTCGAAATATTTACGTAATTTCCAGAAGACGGGATTTACGTGCGTCGACGGGAATTCTCTAAGGGCTTCGCTGCTCGCTCTGCAATATATTCCAGTCGTTTTCAAGGTTTGTGCGAGATTTGTTGAGTACTTTCGAAAGGAGCCTCTGGAAACTACGCATTAACGATCAAAATCCAATATTAATCGTTATTTGTTTGGAATAGTCTATGAGAAGTGTCAAACTTTACACTTAGCAAGCGAATTTTTGATGTTTTCATGCGAGAAGAGAAATCAGAAAGAAAGAATTTTACACAGCCCAGCAAGAGCATTCGTTCTCCAGCTGATGAAATTCTCCTAATTCTTCGACAAGTAAGTGAAAATAATGATAAATAAATTAGGTATATTGCAAAAATATGTTTTTTTAACGCTTTTGTTGTAAATTTTTTCAAGAGCATATTAGAGGTGATATAGTGGGTGTATCCGCGCGGTCATATATGCGAATTGGCGACAGGCGAAACATTTCAGGAGGCCTAAGGAAGTTCGTTAGAAAAATGTGAAAAATGATCTCAAGATAGAAACAAGCTAAAAACTAATTGTTGCTTCATGTTATGAACCTAATCGCTGTTGGCAAACTTTGTTCCATAGAAGTGCAAGTAGTGTATCATACCTAGATATGTGAAAGGCCAAGAATAAATTCCTATGGTCCTCACCTGAGGATGTTCCCACATCAACTCCCGAATTAAAGCAGAGAATGTTTTACAACCAGTCGGCTGGAAAAGAATGGCATTTTTTGCGGAAATCTTGCGTGAAGGCTTAGAGCAGTTAAAATTCGAATATTAGCTTTGTCTATTTTTCATTGACAACTTATGGGATCGGTCGCTCTAATGCCATTGCTGATGACGAAATTTTATGAATTCCTCTAGAGCGCTTTAACTTTGTTTTACTCTCATGAGGCTCTTGAACTATTTATGCCAAACACCTTGTGTATTAAAAGTTTTTCAAAATATTTGAAATAATTTGAGCAATTTTAGCAATGTAGGCATCTGTTTCTGGCGATGTTAGGCGGCAGTTCGCCGTCATAAATTGCCAGATCTCAATCATTGAAGTGGTTTTGCACATCTTCGCTAGTATATCAACTCCCCGTGGAGCTATGTTTACAGAAGAATTTGTCAAATGCCAGCTAGCGCAAGTGGAGAAATATGACCGTGATGCTAGCACGAAAGGAATTTGCAAAAATCGCTCATCAGCATAAGCAGTCTCATGAATGGTAGCAATGGTAGTAAGAGTTATTCGAAAATCCCGATCTATGCAACATGCGAATCGGTCACTTGTTAATGCATGCAAATTTTCAAAAACTCGCTAGCTCATTTCCCGTTCGATTGATTGATTAAAAAGTTCCGTAGGCAAGATTTCCTTACAACAAATATCTCGGCTAATGGATTTTTTAGGTCTGCCTCTTATGACTTTTGGATTGAAACTTTCCGAAGTGAAGGAAAACGTAAACGTGCACCAACATTATGCATAGACATATACATACACCTTCATGAAATACGAACAATGTATTTCATTTTTTTTTGGCATTCATTGGAGCAACTATTTAATAGGAAATGGTAAACGAAGCAAATAACTGTCTTGAGAAAATGAGCGAAACATGTTCATAAAAACGTACTGCCATAAAATATTCCCTTTCTTCTTCTGCTGATAACGTTTTTATCATTGATCGTTATCACACAGCTTTCTTAAAGCCAAAATCATCACAAAGAAACAAAATTTAGCACCTACAATTCACTACTGCTTTCGAATATACGAGACTGCTAATAACGAAAAGCAGTCTATGACGTCGGCCTTATCTATCCGTGAAGTTTGTTGATATGCGTTTTCATTAGCTGAGGTTACTTTAAGGTTTCTTTTTTTCATATTGTGAAACAAATTACTGAGGAGGCTGTAAGATTCTCGTAGTTAGCTATGATTAATGTGTTCTAACCATTCGAGTCATTTTCGCAGAATAGGAAAATTGAACGATTTGTGATTTCCGTTTGCTTCTTCTATCGTTAAAAAAATCGCCTCATTCTGATTCCACCAAACATTCACTTTTGCTTGCTTTGCTATCATTTCTCAAAAGTGGGCTAAAAGAAGTAAACTGTTGTTTTTGTTTCCGGATCTGATGCTGGTTAGATGCTGGATCTGATAATACTGTGACCGATAATGACTGATAATACTGCGATATGAATGAAGTAAAATATATCTGAATGATATGACTGAGGACAAAAGGAATATGCATCAATGCATTTCAAAGGAGTCAAATGAAATTTTGCGTTAGGATCAAAGTTCCATATTCATCGCAATTAGGTTCATTCGTTTTGCCATGCAGTCCATTCATTACTTAGTTGATCATTATGCGATTTCACATTCGCAATGATAAATGATTAGATTTCCTCCAAAAGAAGAAGATTTTAACTTTCTATCTGTTACAATTCCTTGTGAAAGGAAGTTTAACTGTTCACTTTTGAATCTATTTGACAGTCTTTTGCATTCCGACAATACAGAGAAGTTAGGGCATCAGTTTGTTTCAAAGACCCTTCTCTTTGCGTTGTTCGATGAGGAGTACAGGGGAGGACAAGGAAAGAAAAATGGTTTTTCCCTTTATTTGCCCTTCTTTCTCCCCCCCTTTTTGCAACTTTTATAGTTTCTCGCAAACAGAACGTTATGGCTACTTATACATATGTATGGAATTTCGTGTTAGAATTTCCTTTAAATTGCCTCAAAATTTGCCTCCTACTTGCTATTCGGTATTTCTCGTAGAGCTGATGACGATCAATGATAAAAAAATATTTTCTTTTATTTTCAACAGTTTGCTTCGTCTTAGGTTTCTCTTTCACCTAAGAACTTTACGAAAAGCACACCTGAAGAGATTGAATTTGCATCTTTGGATGATTTACGTGAGAAAGGTGCAACAAGTGAGTAGTTTCAAAAAAGGTGAGTAGTACGCTAGACACACAAAGCAAGTTTTGTGCTATGGAGTATTTTAGCACTGTGCTGTCATTTTTGCCAATGAAATATGAAAATGAACCGTCGTTTTTTTCTCATTGCTCTATTGCAAGTTAATGCCACAATCTGTGGAAGTACAATATTTGAGCCTTTTGTCTCCGGATTGTCTCAAATGTCGCCCCACCCCCTCCCCTTCCCAAAGTTAATTACCCTCTAATGGAAGTAATAAAATTCTGGCCGTCTAGTGAAGATCAGTGGCAAATTTATCTCGCTCATTGCTAACGATCCTTGATGATCAAACATTGTTTTATTGATTTTAAAGTGATTTTTTCGATCATTTCAGTGATTAATTTATATTTTATATTCATATTCCTTTTTCCAAAATAATTGCCATTGTTTTAATGAAATTATTTATATTATGAATGCTGCAAATTCGACAAACTGTTTTCATTTACTTGATACGTCTCTCTCTTCTTTTCTCTTTTTCCTTCTCTGCTCATAAATTTTTCCTCTTCCAGCATCCTTTTAGAGCACTTCGTTGATGAGCTGCAAGTGATGCGCTGAAAACTTTATAAGATGGAAATTCACTGAAGCATTGCACATATAAGGTATATAATTTTCATATTACACCATTCAGTTAAACAATGATAAGTTGGAAGTTAAGATATGAAATTCATTGTCGCCGGAAATTGCACTCTTTTTTTTCCATTTACCTTCCAACCTGAACGGACAGATTGCTATCGAAGTGATCTAATGCTCTTAAATTCCATACTATTAGTCTAATCTAACGTCGGTCAGTTGCTGGGTTTTTAGTATCACTTAATGTATGTCTGCAGCACGGCATTCTCATTTACTATTGACTTGAAAAATTATCCTCATTTCATGAAAAATGCTCATCTTGATTGGTTTCTTCCGGCAAAAATTGCAAAAGCTCATTAGACAGACATCATTCCGATTATCTTTCACATGTATGTCTGTCTGTTCACTGTGAAACAAATCAAACTTGAGCATTAAAAAGGCCACCACATGAGAAAAATTGATGATGGCAATCGCGATGATAGAATAAACATGAAAAGCAAAGTTTCAGTAGCAGTAAATACTGTTTTATATAAGAGTTTAGATAGTTATATTCCAATGAAATTATCTTACCTCAGTATGATCTTCGTTCTATGCCTGTCGGCTTATAGAAAAAAAGGAAGAAAGAAAAGCAAATCTTATCGGGCGTTTCAATCGTTTCAAATGTCGACGTATCGTTTATGCATAATTTTATTCTTAGCAGATAGTTTCTGAAATTTGACTATTATTTCAACGAAATAGTAAAGTGCATATTGTGCCAATCTATTGGCGTGCTTTTCGGATTTTTCATTCATATCGCTCCCGTACGCTTTATTCATATTTTTTCTAACTTTCTTGGCGACGAAATATCGACTATTGGAGAGGTGATAACAAAAAACATCTTTGTAAACTAAAAGTAGATTGAATCAATATGAAATGAAGGCATTCCGTTCGTGAGATGAATTTATTTAGAAGCAGTTGTCCCGTTCGAATAAACCTCTCACACTCGCTTATAACCGTTTCATCGTCATGGCACCGATTCACGATCGATACATTTCTAAATGGCATATATATTGAACTCTTAACTTTACTCTTGTCGTTTCTTCAGTATTAATTAAAATATTCCGATTTTATTCGATCGGTTCCAATCGGAAATGTAACATAAAAAAGTTCACTTCAATCCCACATAATTTCATTGCATTAGGCCATCATCTCACTTAAAATTCTCTGTTTAATGAAGATGGGGAACATTCTATGCTGAAATTCTATTTTTAAGCTATTAAAGTTATATGAGCTCATTACCTGTTTATTTTGCTTCAATCAGATTCTTGAAATCGAGAAATCAAGTGAAAATTGACTGCTTTTTTGAGTTCTCTCATATACCAATTCAATTCGAGTGCGCATGGAGTCAAGCAAACTCATCGACTTGCATTCATTATTAATGCCATTCATTATTAATACTGCTTTTCATTTTTTGTATTCTAGTTTAACATATAGATTGCCTACTTAGAAACCGATAATTCAGCTTAAGTGACATTCACATCGACGAGAAACTTCCGTCTTAGCTCAGTTACTTTGAATATCATAAAATTAAACTATGCAGAAGAAAGCTATTATAATCCATTACTTTTGTATGATCAGCGATTTATGTTTAAAGGATAGATAGTAAAATGAGGAACAGTCAATCGCAGTGCGAAAGATGAGCTCTAAGAACCAGACACTATAAACTATAAACTGATTGATCAGTCTATAGTGTAATGTTTTCAGTGCAGAATTTGACTAGTTGAATGCAGCGAACCAAAATTTTCATTAATGGCTGATTAATTTGGCGTCTTTTCTTATTAGACTTCATAGTTTGAGTTGGAAAATTTTTCCAATTATCCTATCCTACTGTCCTGATCTCAAATCGTATGAGTAGCGGTCGAATAATTCGGGTCGTCTAGAATTTAGAACCACTATTTGAATGTCTTTTTTTTCAGTTAGAACATTTCATCAATCAGTGCTATTGAAAAAGATGGAAAATCCTTGTTATTTAAATGATTAAATATTTCCTTTCATTTTTTCAATGAAAGAAGAAAACAGGAGATTCTGTGTCCTTTTAGAAATTGAAATGCGACCTTTGTTGAAGGAAAAAGGAAATGAAATGATATATGTTTCTTGCGCTTTATACGAAAGACGGCTCTCAAAATATCGTATCTTCCATTACTCATCAAATAACTGATGGGATGCAGCTTCAATCTGAGATATTGCTTTTTACGATCGTTCGTTCTTTTTCCTAATCTTTTTTTGAAAATACATCAGAAATCAATATGCTTGTTTTCCTGCCTCCTGAATATGGCTTGCAGCTATGTAACTAGTACATTTTTATGCTCTATATACTTGGAGATGATGTAGAATGTAATTGTCTATGTTGTAGTTCAAGGCTATTACAGGTGTACTACCTTTAAAAGTATAATTATGGACATAACTATTTACAAGATATTACTGAGCATTGAGCTCAGTCGTAAGCTGGACGTTTAATATAGAACCGTTGGATGCGCATCTGCATTGTTCGAATGTATTTATTTTTTTCATGTATACGTTATTCGCTAATATAATTAAGTGAAATAATCCGAAATATAAATTATGGATGTTATAGATTTTAGCTAAGCACTAATGACCTAAAAAATTGACCTGTTTCATAATATCTAAGACGCTTAGGCATTCTCATATATATATTTATATATTTGTTCACCGTGTGAAAACGATGAAACCGTAAGTGGGGACTGAGTGGATTTTAAATCAAACTTATATAGCATATAAAAAGGTCTAGGTTGAAATCTCCTCATAAATCTATCCTCAATATTACAAAGATGGCAGCATAGTAATGGATTTTAGAGAATATATGGATATGAATGATTACAGACGGTGTGTTTGCGTTTCAATGGGTATTAGAATAGAAGCGAAGCCGACATCGATGGGTCAACGTGTCGCCAAGCACCACATGCAGTCGGGCGTTAAACTCTACCACCAACGGCATCACCAACAGGCGCTTGCACGTTGGCGATCAGCACTTCAAAGGCTCACGTAAACTTTACATCGCTTTGCTTTTTTATTACTTCCGATGCGTTCATTCTTCCCCCTATCACATCCCTTCATCTCTCCTTCCTCCACTCCTCTAAGCAATATTTCTTCTTAAATTCCTCTCTAACTTTTCTCATTTTTTTCCTTCCGTTTCTCAACGCTCCTCGCAACCAATATCACAGACGTGTTTTCCATCGTTACTTTTGTCCCACCATAGAGTGATCACCACTGCTTTGAATAACCTAGTGCACCATACCATACCAATTAGAATGCACTGTTGGCATATCACCTGGCTCCCGGACACGAGTATCCTCCATCATGAAACTTGTGAGTAAGGAGTTTTGAATCACCTTTCCAATTCATGGCCTCTATAGGACACACACTATCAATATTTTTTGCTCTATTACTATTACGATAATTCAAGTTTATTCTTAATTAATAAATAAACAATAAAATGATGAAAACTATGCCATGAAAAGTGCTAGCTCTTTCTTGCCATTTTGAGGTTATGGGAAACATAGATCACAAAAATCTTTTGCGGAAGATTTGTATCCATACTCTCTCGTAAATTTCCTTGCTAAATTGGATCTTTGCAATGTCGTGCCCATACATTTTTGGCTATGTCGCATACCTCTTTGTTTGTGTGTTTGTTGGCCTGTTTGTTTGTTGTCGGTTCTGCTTGTCTTTTGATATCATTTTTCTTTGTAGTTAAACTGAAATTAATTTCAGAAATGCAGAGGACCGCTTCATAACATTAGGTTATATGGCACAAGCGTTTTGCGATGCTGGTGACTACGAATCGATGCTGCAATATGCACTGCAACAAATGGAATTAGCAAATGCGAGGCAAGATGAATACATGAAAAGCGAAGCGTTTCTAAATCTTGCAAAAGCCTACGAAAGGCTTGCCGATTTTAGTAAGGCGATTGGTTATGGACGTGCCAGTTTACAACATCCTAGTATGGATCCACGTACGCCTGGCTATGCACATCTTGGTTCGCTTGATTGTATTTGCCTAGTTTCATTGTTAAAGAAAATTTGTGCCATTTTTTGATTACTTTGCTAGCTTTTTATACAAGTTCCTCCAATACTTACCTTAGTTAGGATAACTTTTAAGTTGAACTGGTATGTGTGCTATAAGAAATATTCAATGGAAATACGCTTGAAAATGAAGCTACTATATGAAGGGAACTTTGCATTAGTGCTCCTCGCGTTTCTAACTGGAAAAAATTTGCTTTTTCTTTATTATATACTTTGTTATACTTTGAATTATACTTTGATTATATGCTATCTTTTATTATATATTATACTTTTTTACATATATATTATACTTTAAATGTATTTTTAGCTATTATATTTTGCAAAAGTTTATATTGTTGTCGTGAAGTTCTTAAAAGCAACCAAAAATGACATATGAAAGTAAGTACCTGTTGGGAAATCTTTCTCGAAATCTCTCCATATCGAAGCACACAATATAAAACGATATAAACCGCACATTAGCGTTAAAAGCCTCTAATTTCTTAAGATGTATAAAATTACTCAATAAGATTTCTCTGCCAATTAATTTCCCACTTCATTTCTCCTCAAGAATTATCAGAGATATGGCGAAGATCCCCTTTATTTCTCTTCCTTCGCAGAGCTTCTTCTTTGAAATTTTTCTATTTTATTTCCATTTGATATCATTTTTTTTTTGGTAAAATTTGCTTCCTATCTCACAAAAAGAAATTCCCCACTGATCAAACAACCATTTTCATTGATCATAATTAACTTATTAAATGGCCTAAAATGATTTATAAAATTATTTCAATCCTCCAGCAGAAAGTTTTACCGACTATTGAGTCGGTTGGTCTTCAACACCCAACGATCAATGGAGCCAGTTTCCCCTCCATCCCCTCAAACGTGTTCTGTATATAGTCCTATAATACGGCAAGCTAGGTAGCTACTGTTATCCTTTGGTTAGCCATTATTCAACTTACATCTTTCATGTACACAACTCAACTGCATTGTCTTTCGTAGGTGTCTTGCTTCTTTCTCAGCGAAATGCTAGTTGTGCCAATCTCTTTTTCAGCGATTGCGCTTTCGCAAATGGGTTTCAGTCAATTCCAAGCGAGCCTCGAAGCGTTTGAGAAAGCAATGTGTGTCGCGAATCAAACTGCCGATAAATTATTAGAATTGCAAATTTGTGTTGGCCTTGGTGCACTTTTTACCTTACTCAGGTAATTTACCTTCAGCTCCACACCTTTATATACACAGAGGTTAAATAATAAACCAATGCAACCATAAAAAGCTATGTTCGTATGGTTAATTTTTGAAGTAATAGTGCGATTATTGCTATAAGCTAGAGCCATATTTCGACAACGACACAGAAAAAGTTCTAGTCGTCATATGGTACTGTTTTATTTTCTGTAAATCGAACTTCGTTAATTTCTGTCAATGCCCAAATAAATTTGAAGTATTTATCTGTGCATGAGAATTTGCATATCTGTGATAAGCTTCATTAAAGGGATTTATCAAAAGCGCTTATCTTCCTGCGTAATGCTTTGGCAATATTACAAGGTGTTACGATTGATGATGTACATGCAAAATATCGAAGTGTTATACTCTATCATCTATCTGTGGTGCTAAGGATAAAAGGCTCACTAGTGGACGCAAAGGAGGCGTGTGATGTAAGATAATTCTTTTTCTTCTTTAATTCTCCCTCTCAAAATATTTCAATTAATAATTCAAATAATACTAAATTCTTTTCTGTACCCTCCAAATAATTAGCAGACTTGTTCTCTCTTTCTATCATATAAAATTAATCGTCTTATAGCTTACAACAGATATAGTTCTACAGTTTATTCTATTAAAATATTTCTTCCACTTTCTTATTCCACTTTTTCAATTTGTTATCTTTTGCAATGTGCCAGTTTCAGGAAGCGCTTCAGTTATCTTCCGAAACTGGTAATCGTTCGGTGCATGCTCGTTGCCTTTGCTCTCTTGCAGATATTTATAGAGAACTTGGCGAATCGGAAGCCAAGGAAACTCTAACCGTAAGTTCTTAGACCACATATAAACGTCCTCTAAGAGGAAACGTCAACGAATGTAAAAATGTGAATGTTTGCAGAATGTATCGAAATTTTTGAAAACCAACAAATATTCGGGAATTTCCCTCTTTCAAAGTTGGCAAATCATAGCGGAAAAAAGCTGCCAGAGTGATCATCATATGGCAATATTTCCCCCAAATTTTTGAGTTTCTATGGTCGAATTTATCGGATGACGAAACGATTAGATGTGAATGCACTGTGGGCGTTACAATTAGTAGGCGACAAATTAGCGTTGAAATTTAATTGAGAATTTCGCATCGCCATTTTGCAATTTGCACTTTGTAATAGTCCAATAGTTTGAGCAATTTTTCTAGTTTTACACTTTTCCTTATAATTTGCAAAGTTTTATAATAATATAGGAATCTATGGGGGTTTCATATATGACAGGAATTTTTTCAGTTTGGAGATAATACAGCTTGTGAAATCTTCATTTCATCTCATCGCATCATTTTGGACATTAGTAAATAAGCGATTCCACAGAAAAATCGGTAGAATTTAGGTCTATTATGCACTCTTAAGCAATAAGCATATAGTACTCTGTAAAAGAAAGTTTTAAATGGATTTTGAATTATGATGGATATTAATTCGAATTAAGCAGTAAAATACCGAGCAAATCGTCCAGTGAACAAACTGAGATCTCTAACTTAAATTGCTCGAAGTGCGGGGTCGTTAAAAATGGAGAGGGGAAATTTTTCAAGTGAAATTTCGAAATTTCAAAATTTCATCAACAAAAACAATGGATTCAGAAAAGTTGGGCCCGTTATGAGGAAGCATTTCGTATAATGCGTCAAACTAACGATCGTATGGGCGAAGTGATTGTGCTTGGTAGTATGGCTAAATCGGCCTCCGAAAGCAGAGCTCATTATACTGGTCAATGTGAATGTCAGGTCATCATTTATTTTTGATTCCTAATTTAACGCTACTCTTTTCACAATAGATATCTTTCCTATACCTGTAGAAATTCTTATTCTAAGAATCAAAGCTTTCAGCACTATTTCACAAGCATCGTTGTATACACCTTATCAGTCTAAGCTAATGATCTCAGGAATTTATAAATTAACCTTATATTATCTATTCATCCAACTTCAGGTGTCCCTACGTTTACAATAATTTTATACCCCCAGTTCCTTCCATTCGTATTTACCATCTCCTTTAAATGTTATTATTCGCTGTTACAACCGTACGTTTATAAGCACAAAACGGGCAACAATTTAACTTTGTATGTGCGCACTTGTTTGTAGGCCAATTTGTCCGTCTTTGTATACTTCTATCGTGGAGATGAAACTGCAGTTGCAAAATTCCCTGTGTGCAGTGTGCGGCTCAGACGACCTTCTTTACCAGCAATCAAATGGGATCGTCAACTCTGGAAACGTGTCGCAAGATTTTGAGAGTGCGGAAAATTTAAATGTATTTTATAGCACACTGGATCGTATCTAATATCGCTGGAATATAATATATATATATATATATATATATATATATATAACTCATTAATAATTTCAGTGAAAATCCACTAATTTCCTTTGAAGAACTTTTTCATAATTTTCCTCTGCCAATTTATTTCTTCGGAGTTGATGGATGACTTCTGATTCTTCATTCTTCTCTTCTTGCATCCTCTCTTTGTCTAAAAAAAAAAATGAATCGAAATTTTTTTCAGGCGATTCAGCTTAACAAGAAATGTCTCGAAATAGCAAAGATGATTGGCTGTAAGGTATATGCTATGTTATTTATATTTCTGGATAGAATTTTATTATTTTCGGTTGTACTATGTATGAGTGGTTCGCATAATAAATGCCTAACGAGTCATTGTTGGGGCTACTAGGACACAGTGCAGCAGGACGACGACCTGTATTCTTATTTCTGTTTTACAGCGCTCCAGTACTGTCGATGAAGAAGAGGAGTCACAGGTGAAGGTAGAATCACCATTGACGGTAGTGCATGACCTAGCCGATAGTCTTCGTTGACTTTGGGGACCATCACTACAATAGTGATCGCGTAATTTTATACGCGTTTGCGGTATAACTCTGATCCGGGAAGGAGTAAAAACGAGGTGCAGAGTTGCTGATGTGGTCAGATGGCCAGCAATATGTTGTAGCTTCAAAGCTTGAAGCACCTCTGAAGCTACCGAAAATGACCTAAATGACCAGAATAAATGACTTCCTGATTCTCACATTGCTCGTCATATTCATCAATGAAATTTATTCTTTGAAGATCAATAATCACCATTGTTATTGGCATATAATGCAATCCATTCGTCATTCTCGAGAATGCAATTGGCGCGCACCTCCTAACAAAGATGGAGGGATCCCGTTCTGATATTCTGATATTTATACAAAGGGGAGGAAGAAGAACGAATGCATGAAACCCTCCTCACCTAATTTCCGTATACTTAAGACGGATTTTAACACCGACCGTAGCAGCAATGCAGTGGAAATCTACGCCTGGATAATCCTTCCTGAAGAGATGAGTAAATGGATATGAAATCATGGTTGATCCAAAGCGAATGGAAATACTTCAGATGAGTTGTTTGCAGCATGCGATGTTGAAATGCCATCTCAGGCTTCAAGACCTCTACAGCCAATTATCCGATGATGATAGCGAGGAAATTGCGAGGCGAGCGGTTACATCGCTCACACAAGAGATGGAGCTATTCTGTAATTTTTGCGGCCAACGATACGGCCTGCATGACGATTCATTACAGGCGCTCCGGTGCTCACATATATTCCATGAAAGGTAAGTCGGAGTGCATTTTTAACACTTTGGAGATGTAGGTAACTCAAGAGAAGAACTGACGTTATTTTTTTGGGCGAATCGTACTTTAACAGCCAATGAGATTCAGGCGAAATAATTGAGATAGTTTTGTGCTGCAGTCACACAAAACATGAAGGGCTAAACGTTTCCAGTGCAAAAAGAAAACATCAGTATGATTCTTCAGAGTTTTACGTCTAGCCCATTTTGCATCTTCAAGTTGGAAGTTCGTGTTAGAGCTTAAAAATGGAAGTTCGAGAGCAATCAGGTGGCATTTAATGTCAATGGAGTATGCGTTTTCAAGTTGGAGATACGAAAACTTATGACACCCATTAGGAAGATGTTTGATCTGTTTTATTCTGGTTTATTCCGGTTTACTCTGGTTTATTCTCGTTTATTCTCGCTTATTCTCATTTATTCTGGCTTATTCTGATTTATTCCGGTTTATCCGTTTTATCCTGGGTTATTCTGGGCTTTCATTTGAGGTAAAGTTAATCTTAGGTGCAAGCATTATGCATGCCATATTCTAGGATTTCACTCGCTAATTATAACCATTAAATCTGGAACATTTCTATTTCTAAATTTCCAACATTTTTCTCCTTCTAAATTTCTAACATTTAACGCTCAGCATACGTCATAGACTCTATAGAACAAATTGAACGATTAGAAGCTCAATGATCTACTGGCTGAAGCTATCGAATAGGATGACAGATACATAAATACACGCAAACGCAGACAAGACTTCGACGTATTACATATCAAAAAGCAAACCCATATAAAAGTGCATAAAATATGGATGGGAAAGTGGAAGAATTCAAGATTTATTCGGCTTCACCTAAATATTTCATTATTTATATTTCATAATGAATCTCTTTATTTCTTTCAATGAAATATTTTCGAAATTTGTTCTCAAAGAAGTTTTATTAATCATAATTACCCTTATAGATGTCTGCATAAATATCTCACGGAACGAGATTGCCAAAACTGCCCGAAATGTCAGTGCAAGGCCATCCTAATGGATAGGATCTCACTTCGGACTCCATCAGTTTCTTCGACCGATGTCACCGTTGCATATCCTCCTTCCGGTGCATCCTCAGGCTCTTTTTTAGACTTTAACTTAGAAGAAATAACACGGATTTGGCCTGTTGTCACAGTTGGAAGTGACCAATATCAGCGTTGAAATGTCACTAAACCAGAAAGAAGTATTTGGTGAGAAATGCGAGGAGCAATGATACCTATAGCAAGCTGTCGAAGGTTGAATCTGATGCCTCGTTGTCAAATTTTAATGGCGATTTCTCGCCGCTTTTACTTCTCTTTAGGTGGTACCATCATTCAGTTTTCTAATATATATATTTTCAGTAGAATTTTTCTTAAATTTCTTGCTGAAAATATTTCTCCATCACTGGGAATAATCCAAATCCAAAAGTGGATTATTCTAATGGAAATTAAAATTTCCGGCGACTCGAAGCCTATAAATCCAGTTACTTCCATCGGATCAGCATTAATTTCCCATTTGCGAAAATTCTTCAAGCAAACAAAAGTTGTTTAATTTCTTTTATTTGAAATTAGCTCTTTTATTTCGCTTCAGCTTATAATAAATAAAAAAATAGTTGAGGAAATTTATAAATAAACGTTAATGGCAATTGCAAATCAAATAATTAAGCAGAATAATCGTTTCCTTAGTGTTTTATTATATTTCATTTTCAGAAGTTCCACCTTCCTCTCCGAATCCCCCACCGCCATTTGGTGGTGTTCGTACAGTTCTTCTTGTAGCCGCCGAGCAGCCTGGTCCTTCAAACCGTATACAACCAGAATTCCAAAGACCTTTATCAACGAGTCTTCAGAATGCAATTGAATCGGCCACCAGCACATCACCTAGCTTCACCGCTACACCAGCCGTTGTTGTGCAGGCACCATCAAGTTCGTTTTTATTTCTTCGATATTCAAATGTGATTTTTTCGCCTTTAAGTCTCATCTTCTGAAACTGCGCTTGTAGCGTTTGTTCCTTTTATTACAAGTGGCGTTCAAATTTTCCTAATAACTGAGGGTTTCGGCTTTGAATCGACGTGAGAGTGGACTCAAAATCTACTCCAGCAAATTCGTTTTGAGTAAATAGGATAGGTTATCAGATCCCTAATGACTATCAGACCGTGGAGAAAACTCACCAAACGGTAATCTCCTCACCAGTGGTTCACTTCATTGATAAATAGTTCAAATTGGCTGCAGTAATTCAAAAGTGTTAAGACTACTCTATAAAAAGAAAACCTTCCCACACTTTCTTATTACTGTACAGGAGGCGTCGTCCTAATAATTTTCAAGAATTCAGCGCTTTTGATAGTAATTAAGATTTGATTTGTATGGAATTGCATCGCTCGTCACAGAAAATAGAAACTTCAGTATTGTGCGGCGATTCTTAGACAATAATACACAAGAGCCATCTTACTTGATCAAATTATAGTTGCAAATTATAGTTTAGGTAATCAATAAGGATCGGATTTCGTGTTTCGAGGGAGGGGTGATGGGGAGGGGGGAGGGGGACGAAAGGAGGTTAAACTTAATTTGTTTATTTAGGTGTAGAACTGAACTTAACACTTTTGTTACATACTTAGCAACATTTTTGTAATGTACTCAACAATTTTAGCAACCTCGTTAACAGATAGCTTAAAGCGACGCCCAAAGCCGCCACCTCCACCAAGGAAACCTTGCTATGCGGATGGAGGTTTTCCATTGTCATCAGCATTGAATTATTCCCAACAGGAACTCTCTGAGGGTGGTCGCTTATTTCACTCTCATGGTCTTACATTTACCGATGTATAAAATCATGTGCTTATTTATGAATTATCGAATATAGTGCGATGTGTTGCCGACATACGTCTTTCGTAGAATCAGTGAGATAATTTAGTTAGCCCAATTGCTTTATCTTAATTATGCCCCTGGCTCGAAAGGAAAAAAGAATTTCAGGATCTAACTTTCAAATTGATGCTGGAAATTAGAGGCGGTAGAATAAAGCCAGCCCCCATTTAGCGACGAACTTATTGGTATGCACTCCGGAAACGATAAAGTCGTTTCTTTAAAAACGTGGAGAAATTTATTGCTCAACTATCAGCGGAGGTGTTTAATTCGTTAACGATTGAGGGTTTATAGAGATATTCCCTAGAAAAAATCCCGATAGTTATTCATCAATATGATGAATTTTAACAACAATCTGTGACAATATCTTCCTATCTACGTTCAGAGTTGACTTATGATAAGAAACGAAAGGTACTCTTTTAGTGTTAAATTCACTGTATGGCATGAAGTTACTCAGCAGATAACTAAGAATGTACCCATCATATGAGGTTTATTTATGAAAATCGATATTCAAATACTCAACTTTATCGAAATTATTGAATGAAACAACAAAATCTGCTGGCAGCAAAATATGACGATTAGTAACGCAGTGGTGTGGGTTTAAGCGTCAATTGTGTCGAAGAAATAGCGATTGAAGTCTTCCGCTTCATTAGTTAATCGTGGAACTAAGATAATCGGACTTTGAAAATCATCGTTAATTTAGAAAAATATGTATATATCTTTCCTGTCAAATTGTTTTCCATCCTTTCAAATGTTCTTCTCGTTGCATATATTGAAGTAATAAGCTCTATATTATAAATCAAAGTTTTGATTGAAGCTTCTAAATTTTAAGATTACCCACTCAGACACATCTGCTACCTCAGAGTCATCGTTTGTAACAACTGAGAGAGGGATATTTTGTAGTTTAGAAGGTAAAATATTTACCAACAATGGTCAAAACGATGAAATATGGATTTTACTCCACCTAACTGTTTTAAGGCTTTATTTTGTTGGTAATGAATGCCTATCGGTTGTTTTATAAAATTTGACTGCCGATTTCCCATTTGATACCGTTACTCTTTCATGCTTTGTCTTCTAATCGGATTTATCTCTACAATAGACTACTTTACAAACAGTTATTTTGTCCAGTTGTGTCCAAACGTTTATAATTTTGTCAAACGAATGAATGATATGTGAAACCGGAGGGGACATCTTTAATGATAATATCATATTTCCTGGTGATATCACTATCACTCAGATAATATTTGAAATGCAGCAGAAGTTGGCCGAAAATTTTCTGGATGTAGAAATTTTCCCAATGGAAGTGTCATATCGCATGCTCTATGCGATTCTTTGCCCAGTTTATGTAACTTTCTGAATTCTCGAATTCTTGCACGTCTCCTTATTGGCTAACGTATCACAAAGAGGGTCCCGCCGATCCATACATCACTGAATTTGAAGTGGATAATTTCTCGTTCTCCGGCTTTGTTTTTTCCAAGCAGTCCTGAATCTGTTCTCCCAGTGGACTTTTTATTCTTACCTAAGGATATGACACAGTAGCTTCCTGTATTATCTCTATTACACTTAAAGTCGTAAACGGGCATATCTGAAGAATGGTAAGGTGGAATGCCAGCTAGCCTTCAGAGGAGTTGTTTTACTTTCATTTTACCATTCATTCGTTGAGCTTTTCTTTAAAAGTTTTATTTCCAACTGACGGGAGAGGAAAGAGACGAGGAGGATAAGAGGAGTGGAGGGGTGGGGAGAGGAAGTGTCTCAAAAAAGTCCACGACAAATGAACGACACATTAGGAATATTTTAAATATTCAAAACCGGCAGAAAAATATCAAATGAATTCACTCGCGATCATTCAAATATGGTACAAAGACTAAATGAGTTGTGATCTCACTAAATCGATACATGAATCTGTGTTAATCAACGAAATGCTTTCTTTAATAAATATTTGCATTGTTTTCTCGGATTTTTATCTCGTCCTTGCGTCCAGAATTTCCATAATTTTCATCTTAAACGATCTCATCATTCGAAATAATCAATCACTTAGCTGGGTAAATTTTTATTACACTGCTAGGAAGATTCATCACTCTCATCGCCCTATCTAAAGCTTCATCGTTTATCTTCTATGGAACCTTATCAGAAGATATTTTGAAGCTAAACATCTCTTCTAAAGTGATCAAGTAAAAGCTTCCTTGATCGATTTGGATGAACATATGTAGAAGGCATACAGACGAAATAATATCCATTTTCCAAGATAAATAATTTCTCTCATCACTGGAAGTATTCCTTATGTTTCAGCTATTTATTGTCCACTTCCACTAACTCACATTTGCAGAACACATCGAGGATGTTGTACTTATCCGCATTTACGTTTATAAGCGGGCATGCATCTATCTCGCTATATGCCTATCCATTCAGCGATTCTAATTCAACGATCACAGAAATTAATCTCGAAACATATGATGAATACATCTCATTGCAAATTAATCCTTCCACACTGATTCATTAAACTGCTTCTCATATTCTTCGGATCACAAAAAGGTGTCCTGTTGATTTGCAAAGGGTGTTCAAATCAACTGAAATATTTGATCGTTGAATTAGAACTAATCCTAGTCAAATTTTGAGCATGGATTTACTCCACCATATGAGTGGAAGATGAGACCATAGAAAAAACAAAAAACAAAAACAAGACATCATCCTAAGTTCCATTATATTCTGCACTTGTTTATATCGAGCTATATGCATAACACTTCAAACCACAATTCCATCTTGCTATATGCTCAAATTCGTCGCCTATTTGGTAGCAGAAACAAACGAATTCCTCGACAACTTTTATTTCCTGCAATTCCTTCACAGTTTTTCTTTCCCGATTATGGATTCAAGTCAGGATCATCCTTTGGCTTATAAGAAAACACTCCGGCTTCAAGCGTTTCGTAAAATTAACGACTACTCATATGTACAGTTCATTCGGATGGATGCCGCTTGCAGATTTCATTTCGTCGATCATTACCACATGATGCAAATTGATCGGCCTTATCTGTCGGCCATATAGGAACACGCTGTGGCTTGAGTGTAGGCTTTTTATTGATTAAATCAGCCGATCTTTCGGCCATCATAATCACAGGTGCGTTCAAATTGCCACTTACAATCGACGGCATTACTGAAGCGTCCACAACCTGAACATCTTCTGTCATGAAACCACCTCAAATCCGATGACATTCAGCGCCTCTTAAACCACTGGCATTAATATCCTCTCTCTTTTCTCCCCACCTTAACCGAAGAAGTTAATATCACTTCTCTTGTACGAAACCAAACCTCCGTAACAACAAAACGACACCCTTATTAACTTTCTTTCGCTTAATCTCCTTCAGTCATTTCAACGCTCGACATTTCCTCGAACATATCTTTGAAGTGCCTCGTATCTCGCACTTCGTTGATAGTTCTATACGCTCAGAGCATATCTCCTATGCTTCAGTTCTTTTTATTGCATGCATGAAATATGCGCGAAATTTAGCGCGTTACTTGGCAAAACCAAAGACTGTGCGTTAAAATTGTGGGAGCGACGGGATGGGGACACGTTACGATAGTAAATGGTATCACTCCTTCGCCGAGTGTGGTCATAGGAGGGAGAGCGGAGAGGGAAACAGATAGAGAAGGAGAGTTGAATGACTATTTCCTCGTTACCTCCACAGGTGCATTTATCGTGGCCTGACGATCACTCTATCTATGAAGCCCTTATCGGAATTCCAGCAGATTTTTTAATGCGAACAACAATAAAAAGATTTCTCGAGGTGAGGTTATGCAGCATGAGTACAGAATCACCCGAACATGTGATGATGTGAATTTGGCCACAAAGCATAGGACAGAGTTACCTATCTGTGAGGAGTGACAACTCGTTATTTAAACAGAGTGGCCAAATGATTGACCAGTCATCCTCCGCGCGATGTAACCAAACTGACTGGTCACTCATTCTTCACGAAGTGTAACCAAATGATTGCTGATCAATTGTTCCCTATACAATATACATATGGGACGTTGTCATATGTTCCGATTCATAACTTCAGCACTTTTCATAATGCGCCATATATTAACCATAAATTAGAAAAAAAACCTTAAGGTTTTCGATTCCATATACTGACATATCGTGAGCATTAACCACTAGATTTTTGTTATTCGTTGATCCCATCATACATGTTCCGCACGGATGATAAGCAGATGCAGCGTTATTGCGGACGAATTCATCAATCTAAATTAGAGTGATGCAATGATGCGGAAATTCCTTGAATGACTGGATGCAAAAACGTAATTTTCGATTAAATCCAGCGGCTTCTCGATGGAAGATTAAATTAACCCGCTTATCAATAGAGAAGTTAAATAAACCCGCTCGCCAACAAAAAAATTAAACCACCTCCCTACCGCTTGTTAATAAAAAAATTGAATCCACCCATCTGTGAATAAAAAATTGGATCCACTCAATTGCCAGTAAAAAATCAAATCCACCCTTTTGTCCATAAAAAAAGCAGCACTCGCCATTATTTTAATCTTCCAGAAATAATCTTCCAGAATTTAGAATCTATTAAAATTAATGTTTTAGCGACTTTTATTACTTCACCTCAACAAAGGAACGAAATTCCTCTCTTCTTTGCATTTTGTGAATTGAATTTGGCGAACATAGTCAGCAAAGGAATATTTCCGCGCTATGCAAGTACCTTAAAAATTACTTCGATATTAAAGAGTTAATTTGCGTATATATTTATGTAAAAATGCAAATAGCGCATTAAATATAAGAAACTTTCATCTTTATGATGGTGAAAATGAGAATAAAATAATTGAATATTGAATTATTTCAATCAATAAAATAAAATTTTTTATATTTCATTTCATTTCGGCAATTCTGTTAATTTACTCGAATTATGATCAGCTAACATTCAATACAAAACAACTTTGTGTTCTTATTAGTTTTTTTAACTTAAATCGGCGTATAAATGAGGTGAATACATTTCATTTATATGAAGAGTTACTAAGAAAATCATCTCACTAATTACCCATCTAAAATCTCCAAATTTCACCGCTAAATGTCCCATAGACGTGTGTGTAGAACAGACAGACAGCCGATGTAGGTCTCATCTACTTTATACGCAAGATTTTACTGGTGCAACCCACTAAAGAGGTCTACTTTATGAGGATAAATTCAAGCCTATTTACGATTGATCATTACGAAGTACCATAGGGATGGGAGCAAATACTCTTACTGATATTGCCATCTCACTAAAATGACCCTTTTTTTGTCTACAGCTTTAAGAGTTTCTTCACTTATATGCTCTTCAGTGTTAGTAATCTCTCATCGAATATGCATCGACAGATCAAAGTGTCAGCTTAGTGTCAGCTTCTTCCCAAAAGTATATTTCAACTTTAAATAAAAACTTGTCTCAACTTAATCTATGAGTTATATCCCATTTTTACCCTCAATGTATACCACCTTTGAGGCTTATAAATTAAAAAAACCCTTCAGCTCTAGATCAGCTCACCCTTGAATACACAACGACTTTGGAGTATTATGATGGGATCATCGTTAAATCTGGAAAATGAAATGTACATTTCTTCTGATTGATTTGCTGCCCACTTTCGCAAAAAATGGACGATGCTATGTGAAATATTGCAAAATTTAAGAAAAAATCCATGAAAATTTCGAACCTACTTTATATTTCCGATTTGTCTAATAGAACGCAACTCATATAATTTATTGCTTAAGAAACTTTCAACAGCCAAATTCACTTTATCGTTCTAAGCGAACAGTAAGATAACTGTTAATATAAACTCTTTTACTAGACTTTTTTCCTATCACAAATAGCATTTTTCTGTGAAAAATTTCTCAACATTCGCTTTCACTTTATCACAGAGTGTAACAGTAAACAAAGTGATAAGAGACCATTCATAGGCTCAAAGCCTGAACAAACCTGTTATCGAACATACCCTTTCGAAAGATCGAATACCTCCCTCCCCCCATAAGTAGATCACAGAATATCTTTACGAAACGTTCTCATACCTGTTCATTTGTTGTGTATTCTTCACCAGGTGCGAGCTCAGCACCACGGTATACGTCGAATGCACGCTGCGCAAAAATCTCTCTGAAAAATGTGATACTGTTACGTTGCTTCTGAAGATTATTTCAATTGAATGCATTTGTATATTTATATCTCCTATCTTTGAAAGTTTCCACCGGGAAATCGCCGAATCTAAAGATCGGAAGTTTAGCTGATATATTCCATATCACTGGTCCATTTATACCATTTTCCAATCTCATATATTAACTTCACGAGTAATTCAACACATTTGAACACGTCAAGCCGGATCGAACGACGGAAATTCATTGATTAAATCGTCTCAAACTTCGAAGTTTTTTAATAACGCCAACAAATTGAGCACTTTTCTTCCATTTGCGGATTATAGAAGCGCTCTTGGTTGCCATGTGCCATCTATTCCACATCACCACGGTTTTCATATGTTGGGCTCATAAATAAGTTAATAGCCTGATGGCAGAAATAATAGCAAATCCGGATTATGAGGAAATGAAGGGTAGGCCCATGTAAGAGTGACCTGAAGTTAAATGTTAGCCTACCGTGATATCTGAATGCATTTGCGAAATTCGATGAAATCCTCTTCATTAGACAAATAGCGTGGATTGATTAATGGCTGTACTCGAGGATCGTTATTACGTAATAGAATTTCTCCCCGTGAGCGTGACCTCATTGGTCCAACATGTACCTGACCTCGGTATCATCAAACCACATCGATACAAAAATGGATAATTAATTTTACCTTCTAATATTTATGTATTTATATATAACCGTTCATTAACAATGAAATTCGTTAATTCCATGATAAATAATCATTAAAATGTATAATTGCCTTTAAAAATATGGCACCAAATATAAAATGAACCCGTTGCGCCGTATAGCAACTAAATAGCACGAAATAGTTGCCAATGGCATCTAGACGATGAGTGCACCGATCATTCAACACAATCTTTCGTTTCCCAGCTACTTTCCACCTCCTTTCCGGTTTCCTTTTCCCCTCTCGCCCCCAAATATTCTCAAAGCGATGCAGAAAACAATTGAAAAGCATTCCAAATCATTTTGCTGCTTTCCATCTCCGCACCAAAAAAAAGAAACAAATGTGGGGGTTTTAAGTGAAGATCCCTTCAACGTAAACTGATATCTTATACTGAGTAACAAGACTAGAAAACAATAGGTTATAACGCTTACAATTGCACACTCTATCATTCATATCGCCCATTTAAAGGCATTCTAAACATCGGTTGCATCAACAGCTGCAAATTTGATAACGAAACTTCGAAACTATGTGGAAAAAGTTCTGCTTAAGTGAAGAAACTCTATCAGACGAGCCCATCCCCACTAACTAACTATTGTCATCAGTCTCCTTCATTGAAATTACCAAAGAGATTTATGAAAGTATTGTGAAAAAAATGTGTGAAAAGAGGAAAAACTGATGAAAATAAGGAAGTAAGCAGCAAAACATTCACCTGATATGCGTGGCAAGTACCACTTGTACGTCCATCGTCATGTACGGTCGATGGCAAAAAGTGAAACTGTATATCCGGATGCAAAACCTTTAAGAAAATCCACCATTAAAAAATGTCTTTCTTTTAGGTGCTTCATTTACGCAGTAGAAAGACCTTGCTGCACTGTGTTCGACAACAGTGCACTGCAACTGAAAGGAATTAGAATATGTGAAATGACTTATAGAGAATCTATATGAAGGATCTATATGAAACGACGACCTCTATGTAAATATTTCACGTTTTAGGTAATCTTTTCAAATCCGATAAGCAAAAATGCCTTATTATGATACCATATCTGTGTGCATGCGATTGTGCCTACTCGGCTTTGCTGCAATAATCTCAACCCGAGCATCGCTAAAGCTCGAGCTTAGGAATTTCGGATGAGCATTATATAAATCATCCTAAAGCCTCGCATCCCACTATTTAAATTTTTCTCAGTTAAATGTGAAAGTATCTACAGACATCTGGTGGCGCAAAAAAATTATATTCGGATTTTAACGCACATCAGATCGTCCTCGTACATCAGCTGACTCACAAAGAGGTTAAACTCATTTCGCAGAAAATTTGTGCAGCTGGGTGGTGTTCCACTGAAACATCGAATCATTAACCGCCATATTTTTTTTGTCAATAATTTATGAAATTGGTCGGTCAGATGAATGCCGATGTAAAAATGCATATTAATAGCGCTCATCCACTTACTTTGAGAAAAGAATGAATATAAGCAAAAACATGTACACTTATCGTTGCACCCCATAACCGAGAGGAAACGTCACAATAACGAAAATAATCGGCAATTTCCAACATCCAACGCCCAGCATCAACAACCTCCCATAAGGATCAACAAATAAAAACAAAATTACACTGCCCACTAAAAGTGCCCTATATTTGATCAGCGTACTCAAATGGGTAAAAATATCTCTTAAAGACAACATTCGAATGAAAAATTACGACGAAGAAGCGATAACATTTTGATTGGATTTGGTGAAGCCACCAGATTCTAGATGGCTACTTGCGCCAAGACCCGTATGTGTCGTTAGCCATTGTGCACCAATTCGAATCATATTGTGTGGAAACCTCCAAGAGCTTTTATTGTAAAGCGTTATAGGTAAGATACATTTCTGAAAACACCATTCGCTTGTGAATTAATTAACTTATTAACTAATTTTTTTGACCGATATTACGTTGATCTATATTTCATCTATTCGAATTTATCGCTCACCTTTGCAGGTAGTCGTTCAGGTAACGACGACCTGCATGAACTCATATATCAGTTGCATTTTCTGCTGAGAAGGGAAAAAGTTCTAGCTATCACGTTTAGAAAATCATTGTAAGGGTTTATTTGCTCCAAGGTTTTCCACCGAATAGTATGAAACGCTTTAATGTTCATCAACCACCTCTCTGACTCGTCGATATTTTTTTCAAAATACAATAATATCCCTTTTTTTCACAATTTCGAATATTTCTGATTCAAATACACCTTAATAAGTACTTTAATATTTTAATGAAATGATAATTTGAATTAATAATCATCCGGTATCCAAATTCGTTTCTTTGGAATTTAGATAAAGAAACTGAAAATTGAAATGCGACAAATGTAAATTCGATGAGAACCACCCAAAAATGCAATGAAACCGATGATAACGCATCGGCGTTGATAACCTTATCAGTGAAACTTTTTCAGAAATACCCAATTTTTGGTAGTTCCCAATAGCTAAGAAAATAGCGATTTCTACCTGCCTATGAACATAGATTAAATTATATGACATTCGCCACATTGATAGAAACTTTTTCTAAAACACACATCGAAGATTCCATAAGTCCTATTACTGGATAAAACTTCCTATCTGGATGTCAAGAAGGTGACCGATCCGGATGTCACGAAAGTGAGCGGTTAGATGAGCGAGATAAAAATTTCACCGCAATTACACACCATAAAAACCAAAATGACGCATACGTAGGCAATTTGATCATGGTATAGTTTAACAAATTTTATCGAAATTTGATCGGTTTACTTTCAGATTTTCCAAGGAGCCAATTGCATATTCGTTCCTCCATACGATGATACTTTACGTCTTGAATTTGGCTAAAATAATCTTAGTACAAAAATTGCTTTTGTTTCAAAAAAATATTACTGAATTCGTAGTTGATTAATTAGATAAATGAGTGATTCCATATGACGAATAAAATGTTCGGAATAATTCTATTAAAACAAATAGAGTCTCATTCTCGTAAATTTTTCGCCTCCATGAATAGTTTTGTTATTGAAATCTTAATGAACCGTTTATCGAACTGAAATTCAATGATGATGAGAATTGAAATCTCAAATTATCGACTGCCTTGAACAAAATGTACGACGTTTAGGTGTTTATTAAATCACAGATCATTTTTTCCATCGATTCATCCCTTAGCTAAAGAGTGGATAATTTCTTTGACGACGACAACGATAGTAGTAATAAAAAGTATCAATTTCTGATATACTTGCCTATCGATACATGTAATCAAATCAGTAAAATTAACGACACTTCACATATGTGAAATATTTTCTGATTAGCTCAGGTTGGATTTTGAAAACAATTATAAATACTTACCTGCTGCACGTAAACCTCGAGGTGATCCATTAAATTTTGCCCTACACCAGGCAAATGTTGCACAACGTCGATACCTACACTCTGAAAAAACGCTTTGCATAAGTTTTCTTTATATATATGAGACGAAGACCTGTGATGCAATAAGCGAAGGACAACTGAAATAGTTGGCAAATTAGCAAAATTGTTAGTGCTATAATATCCATCAACAACATATAAAAACGCAAAGTTCACCTCAAAAAACGTTTATTCTTTTCTTTAATTACTTTTTAAATTGAAGAACGAAGAAGATATCGAATGATGTATATCTCATTATATAGCTCATTTTCCGCTTAGAATCATTTTTGATGCCGAAAGAATTTCTCTCCAGGATTTCATCCAGAAGATGCCAATTTTTTAATGCATATTATCTGCTTATTCATGAATTGAATATTTACTGATATGTATACATGGAAGTTGATGAAATATAAAATTGAGGTAGAGAGGTGAAACTATATCCACGATTTTCTCAACTACAAGAACATATGCCTTAAGAAGCTTATAGGTAATACTTGAGGTCTTTTAGTTGATTTATAACTAATTTACTACTATCACTTATCCCTAAGATTATGATCAGTTTATTAGGGATTTCTGCAACATAATTTTTTAGAGAGGACATCATAAGAGATATACCTTGAGATGATCGGCCGGTCCAATACCGCTTAACATAAGCAGTTGAGGTGAATTAATAGCACCACCAGAAATGATAACGTTACCGTCACAAAAGACTTTTTCACAGTCCCTCTCATTAACCGAAGAAACGGAGCGAAATTTTGGCTAAAATTAAATTTACACATTACTGTTAGTGTTTCATATAAATGCTAAAAGAAACTGTAAATGCTCCAACGAATTCATACGATCCTCCACTTTTCCTTCACTCTTCTTAACTGCTGTGAGAAATGTGTCTTTATGATACTTTCTATAATTTCATTGAACTCTCTTTGATTAAAGTTTTTTAAAGAAAAAACCACTCAAAAAATCATTAGCGGGGCAGAAAGTGAAGCTGTTATATTCATTTGAACACGGGGGTGACGGGTGACGGTTTGGGTGACAGTTTGCTTGAGGTTTCCCATAATTAACTGATACGTTTCTCATAATTAATTAATCAAAACCGATAACTAAGGGTGTTCGTATTTATGACCGAATTCTTTGGAATTGCAGTTTACTTGCTGTGTCTATCGAAATTTAAATCTACTATGCTCTCGTATAGTCTAAACTTCCTATTTTCTTCGTATATCTTTTCAGCAATAAATAATTTTATGAACGTATAAAATTATACCAAATCTGAAACATCCATAAGCCATCCAGAGCCTATAAGAAAAATTGGAAATAATTTAGCTTAAGTGTTAATTATCGAATACGAAATTCATACCTTTCTCACTAATTCCACTCCAATCGCTTTCTTCTTATCGAGTAAAACCTTAGTGACGAGAACATTTGATGATACCCATAAATTGGGACGATTGATAGCCTCAAATTAGCTTTTACATAACATTAAAATCTCTATTTAAATCGATGACTATTACAAGAATATGCACAAAGATCTCTTTTATATTCTCACAACTATTAGCTAATAATACTAAAAAAGAGGATTGAGATGGAAATTTCTCATAAATCTCTGCAGAGCTGAATGAACTTCTGAAATACACAACTACAACCAATGTGAAAAATTATGCGCATTTCATAATGAAAGGAAATTTAGGAGTCCGCAATTCAGCACATTTAATGAATGCAACTGAGGGGTAAATTGGAAAAATCGGCGCACTTCAATTACTGCATAAATGACACAACAAGAAACGATCATCTCAAAGATAAGATCAACAATGGTCACAAATCAAAAAACACTCATTTACATCGTGCTGACGGAAATAACGATGATTCCCATACTTGATGAATGTTAAAATGGCACTGAGGTACTCACTGGCCGTAAGTATGCGGTAGATGTACTACAGCGGACACCATTGTCTATTGTCATATCCATTGGTCCAAGACCTTCCTGTCGAAAACCGTTCATGTCATCCGTTCGACCAACACCTCGCTGCAACAACTGATTTCCTATACAGGAGCCCCTCCTTCTTCACTTCAAATCTCGTCTAAGCACAAGTGGGAGCGGAAAGGAGAAGACTAGAGGAAAATTCAAGGATTTTTTAGAAACTAGGCTGCAGCTCAACGTCAGGAGAGCGTTAAAGCGAACTTAAAAGTATCGAGACTTGGAAGATCAGCTGAAGAGGCAAAAACTTCATCGATTTTAGCGTTTTCTTTTCGATCAAACCATATCCCTCATTAGCTGTAAATGAAGAACTACCAGAAACTACAAGTAGAGGGACAACTCGGAACGACAGACGGCGCAATCACAGCTCATGAGTTCTTCGGCGATCAACGTAACGCGTTGTAATGTTTAAAAAACTGTAATAGAAACGTTTCATTTGAGTTGAAAACGATTGTGAGTGTTTTTAGTGAAATTATAAAGGGATCGTTTGATAAATAAAAAATAACTACCTGCAGAAATGAGTAATTCATTCATATTCATGGAAATATTACACAAAAGGAAAGAATCAGAAGGAAATTTCAGTAGGGACGAGAAAACAAAGTAACGCAATCTATGAAACTTTATATAAAAGGAAAAAAGATGAATCAACGCTAATATTGCACCTGTTCACCGGCAATGAGGAAAGCTTGATGTAATGGATGTTTGCATCCGGCTTGCATCACTTGTAAAGGACCATTAAAGCCTCGATATGGATCGGATGGTCCAATCGAAAACTTATGAGTTTGTGCCTTTTTAAAGTATGGCAAACAATTCCTACAATCAGTCGCTATTTCAGTGATAACAGGATAAGAAAAAGAATTAAAAACAGTTTCAGAAAAAATATAGGAATTCTAATGGGGAGCATAAAATTATCGAAGGGACCACCAATGCCTAAAACGATAACGAATACATTCAAAATAATTGGCAATAATAATCAAATGCAAGCCTAGTCATGTTGCCGCTGCATATGGACCCGTAGACTCGAATGGATCATCGCAGAGAAATGAAGGCGCTCAACAACTATTGCACAAAATAAGGTGAGAAATCAAAGTGCGTACATTTTGTATTTTTCGTCGTCACTCTGATCATCCGTATCCTTGATCTTGTGAGTGGATTATCCGGATGGGATCAGAACGAAACGATGATATATGCCTCTCTCGCTCTTAGCCCTTAGCTTTTTCATTCTCTTTTTTTCTTTTAGGTATTAAATTAACGAAAACAATAAAGAAGTATACAATCAATAAAATGGAATTACTAATTAACAATGATGCACTAATGAAAATGCTTTCACTTTTTCTTACGAGAAACGAATTTAATTGCATATCAGCTAACCAATTCTCCTCATCTTCAATGATTTTGTGAATGCTAAATCTTGCGTCTTTAGCAACTAATGGATTTTATGAAGAATTTTCTAAGCTTTTATGAAATCTTGACAAATATTATCAAGTTTCTCTAAGTTAATCCTCGCATAATGGCGATAATCCTTAGTAAAAATTCCAGTTGAATTTTCCAAATATCGTTCCCACTTTCTTTAGTACTCTAATCGGAAATAAATAAATGGAGAAAGGAAGCGAAGTATGATTTAATATGAGAAATAAATTTACGCAAAAATCCACACCAATACGATAATCATTCAGAGATCCACGATGCACAACAACAATTTATAGCAAGAACAGTAGATAAAAAGTATTTCGAAAATCCTACGCATAGCTCCATCCAGTGGCTCCTTCACTATCCCAACGATCATAGTCAAATGGATGTCCTCGAACGTAAACCATCGCATTCAACGATGATGATCCTCCCCATACTCGGCCTCTTGGCCAATACAGCGCTCGATTATTCATATGTTCTTGCGCCGTGGTACGATAAAACCTATATATGCATCTTATTGTTGGGTCATTAAAAGAGAATCCACAATAAGAAAGAAGGCATAGCGGAATATAAATTCGATTATTGGTGTCATCGAATTATTATGTAGCTAATTTCTAAAATCTCTTTTCTTCCAAAGATATAAAAAAGGACAACTATCTGATCCACCTAGTGAACAAAAAATCAATACAATCAATGGGGGGATTCTTCGATGGCCAACTGTCGTCAGTTACTCTCAGAAGAGGTATTTGACTTACCTATCAAAGAAATGCCTTTATCTACTCCTCCTCCACCATCAACGCTTTGAGCAGGAATCAAATAGCCATATAAAAAATACGAATTCAGAGGAGCACTCTACTGAACTGCATCAATTATCAATTAACCACATCTTACTTATATTCATCCTTATAGGTAATTCAATAGTGTCTTTCATTCAAAAGATTTCAGTGCGCAAACCTATAGGTATATTTTAGTTTCAGTAAGAATGTAGTATGAAAAATGAATAAATTTCCGTAAATTGCCAACAAATGATAAGTCAAAATATGAGTGGATACTCATATTTTAATCATTTTAACCTCATCTATCACTTACAAACGAAATGAAAATGAGTTCTTTACGAGGCTTAGTCGATTTTAATATGAGATTCTCATCTTATATAAGTATCCACAAATTTTCTTCAGCATAATATGAATATCACCTTGATGGGAATGTAATGATAACCGCTAATTTCATAAAATTAATTTCAGTGGGTCATAAATTCATAACAGTGAACGCACATATTTAAGCTTATACATGTACACGATCTGATGCACACTTCTACAAGCATCCACAGATCCGGAAAGACAACTGCCTCACAAGTTGTTACATTAATCCTTTAAGGGGCAAAAAAAAAGGATAGAAACTAGCTAAGCATCTAATCGTATGCATCAGCATACCTCTCACTAAGTGACCTAATATTGAAAGAATTCATGAAGTCTGGTTATCTTTCTTAATGCATTACATGAAATTTGTTCCACGTGAAGCTACGTGAAAATCCCAACTGGCCAACACAGTTTCGATCCTCTCACCAATTATATTTGTCGTTGCAAAGATTGTACATTAGCGCGGCAGGCATGTGTATCTTCCAATTCCATAAATGATCCGGTGGACCAGCTTCCAACAGTAGAACCATGTTTGCCGCATCCTCCGATAGCCGGTTAGCCTCAACCAGTTGCAGTTACATATATATATAGACTTCCCTCTTCCCAAATACACTTCCTTTTGTTAGTTTTCATAAGAAGGCGATTATTGTTCGTATCAGGTAGATTCATCTGAATTACCAACCGGATTTTCGATTATTAACTATTGCTTTATTTTTTATCTTTACGAAAAATTCTTTCTTGTTTTGTATTAAAACATTTTTGAGCATATTAAAATCTGCTGGACAAATTCCAAGTTTCAATTTGTGAGATAAATTCGTCAGTTGACATCCAATGTTGCCAATACGCGATTATCTACTTCAATGACACTTATGAACGTCTAAATGACTGGAAGAATCAAACAACGAGTAAGCTCACCAATACGCATCCAGCGGATCCACCACCGACAATGATATGTGTTGGTCTATGACCTCGAAGAGCTTTAATTACGCTTCCGTTATGTAACTCCCACAAAATTGAAGCATCGACTGATGATGTATTATGCAGATTATGGGCTAACGACGTCCCCAGCGACACCGACCGCAACAAACGCATCGAACTGTGTAGTACCTTGAAATATCGAATTATACGGTTAACGAAATGCAACATGAAAAGGCATAGACGGATAGAGAATAAAGAGAGGTTAACATAAGAAAGAGGAAGAAGTGAATTTCTGAAGGATAAAGTTGAAAAGCGGAGAATTTAATATCGACTTTAATTCAGCTGAAATCGAATGCCGCAAATGAGTGATGAGCACCAATAATCAACAGTGCCGATCGAATAACGCATTTATCATTTAATTGCTTCGCCAAATTTTAAAGGAAAACGATAACGATTGCTGTTTCGTTCACTTATTTTCTCATTTGGTCACCTCCATAACTACATAACAGGAAAAGGGAACGCAGGTGACAAGTGAATATCAAATTTCATATGCTTACCTTAATGATTACCTGCAAACGCTATCTTCTAGTAAAATTAATTATATGCGTTCATTTGTAATGGAGAAAGGAGTCATTTGGGATTCGATATGGAATCAAAATCGGTAAAACGCTCTGAAACGATAGCCAACTTGACGTGACAGGCACTTAGGATGAGTGAACTACTCGGAACAAATGATAACGCTGAAAGAAAAGATAAGAGTGCTCAAAGTAAACAGCCCAATACTCTAGAATAATTTTCCCTACTTTACTTGAATGAAGTAATGAGTTTTTTGGTCCACTAATATACGGCAATGATTTATGGGATCGCTGACGATCGTTGCTTCTCACTCGATGAAACTAAAAAACCGATAGCAGGCAATTCAATGAAGACTGGCACAGGAAGCAATGCCGAAAATCGGTAAGTACAAGAATGACTCATACACGAGGAATTTATTCTCGCCGTTGCTCTACTCTAAAGACTAACTTTTTTTGGAGGGGAGAGAGAGAGGACGGGATGGTGAGGAGAGAAGGGAAGGAGGAGGAGGAAAGAGTGGGAATTATAGAAAATACCCTTCAGATTATATTCTCGCTGAATTGCAAAATTATATCTGTTTTATATGCCGACAATTGCGCATTGCATCTTATAAATGATACATTCAAATTGAAATTTATGTTCAGCTCACTTGGTAAGCGAATATATTTCAGTATAAATAAACAAAATATATGTTTGCAATATGAAATCTTCTCGTGAAAGTTTTCAAGTGAGAATAAGAAAATGGAATCCTCGTTGCGCCATTGATCCCAACGCCTTTCAAACAGCTATCTAATAGAGATTCGACTTTGAATTTTTCCTAACTACAGTGGAATTTATATTAAATATTATTATTATAATATATATAAAATATAAATTTAACGGCTTCTTTTCCAAAAACGGTGGCGAATTTTGAAAGTGCTCATTGAAAAACTGATTCTCTAGAAAATTATACATTAAATGAGCATTTGATCATTTCAATTTCAGTGAATCTAATAAACTGAAATCAGCTCTACTCATATACCTCAAATGTTACATCTGGCGATCTAATATCAATATCAATAGAAGCAAAAAGAAAGAGAGAGAAAAAGGTCGCCAAGAGAATAGTATAAGACCGCCGTATCACTTCTATCCGGTATATGCTCTATTCGAATAAAAGAAAAATCCTAGCCACCGGATATGTACATGCGTGTCTGCGTTATTCAAAAATATACCTATATTTGTCTAATTAAGTGAGAGAAATTTTATCCCTTATGTATACACAATTGGGAATAATTGCTGAATGCGAACGATCCTTCCGTTTCGAAGAAATATATATTTTGCATATTAATGACAGTTGATATTGCTCCGAATTTATGAACGTTTATGTTTGGAGAAACGATGGCATCGAACGTTTAGAAATAAAATGTATAATAGAGGAAAAAGCAAACAATATTTATGGTATAAAAATACAACGCCAATGATCGAACAATATGGAAAAGAATACGGAAATATGGAAAAATATGGAAAAAGAATATGGAAATATGGAAAAAGAATATGGAAAGGCGTATGGAAATATGGAAAAATATGGAAAAAGAATACGAAAATATGGAAGAATATGAAAAAAGAATATGGAAATATGGGTATGGAAAAATTAAATCTCTCATCACCTATCAATGCTTCCACAATTTCTTTTTGGCAAATTCTTTAGAATACTATCCAAAATTGATGCTGCTGCATCAAATATAGGGTTATTGCCTCTTCTAGAGAAATAATGGGCATTAATATGGTGGACAAATGCACAATATTTGCATCCGATATGTTGTCCTCATATCTCAATAGCTAGTCGAAGATATTCTAAAATATCGAATACGCATAAAGGAGAATCTCATAATTAATTATCAAGAAATTCAAATATATTTGTTTAGGAAATTTGATAATGTTTCTTTTCAAAATTCAGCATAAAACATAAAGCGACGAGTAATATTACGATAAAACGTCTATGGACGTTACGTCGACGAGAAATAATGTCGCCGAACTTCGACTAGTTCCAGCCGGCTGTCACCAGAATAAATATTTCTTCGGCAATAACATCAATAACGTTGAGAGAGTTTTTCATTAGGAAACCACACTGCACAATTTGAATTGCGTCTGAACGTTCTTAGTTGAAAAACAGCTCTTAGTAGCGAAGCATTTACAGACCGAACTCGTTAACTAACAACATATCTCTTTCACGGCGAAACAGTACTTGGAAAAGTTACTTTATCGAATTACTGCTTCATCAATAAAAATGATAGAGATATTGCTGCTGCATCACTCACCCTCCAAGTCTATCCGTCTGATCGTTTCAAAACAATAAATCCAGCATCTCGGAGCCAGAAATGCTCATCTCTCGAACAGAATCACACGTCCAGTCTACAAACATTTCGCTGGAACAAATATACGTAAGACACACGATTTCTATACTATACTTACTACCTATTCCATCGTCATGTTTATTAGTTTTCTATCACGTGAACTAAATGATGCGCTCACAGAATTTAATGATATTACCGATCGTTGTTACTCCAATAAACGATTATTCGAAGAAAATCACTGCTAACTATTCGATCAGAAGGAGGAAAACGCAAGGAGGAGTGGGGACGGGGATGTGAAGGAAGAACAAACAAAACATTATCCCAGAACTCAAAACGGAGGTACTCAAAAAGAAAAGACCATCATTAGTTAAATTACGTGTTAAAATTCTGCTTCCATTTCCTTCAGCTATTAAAAGAAACAAATCCCATCACATCGAAATCTCGTTTAGCGGTTATGTTATGTTGAAATTTCAAAGCAATTCATTATCATGTTTATGAGGAAAATTAATATAACAATAAATAAATTCATATTACGATCACATTATAAAAGAAATATTTCAGTATAAATTGCCTAAGTTCTGCAAAATAGTAGTAAGTCAACGAAAGTTGAAATCTCTTGCGATTCGTTTCTTATTCAACGAATTAAAGCATTCATAACTCGTCAGTAGTGAGATCACAATTAAATGCATTGATTCGTAGAGAAATTTTGGTGCGAAAACCGACCAAACAAATAAATGGTATCGTTGAATAAGCAAAGACAACAGGCATGCCGACATTCTCGAAAATACAGCTAAACATATATATTCAAGAAAGCATCTATCACCGACATCATTCTCATACATCGTCGAAGTGCATTCATGCTTACATCTATCACATTCATATCCTTCACCTTCCACAGTGAAGCTTCGATTCGGAATGTGGTCTTTCTGGTTGACGCTTCTTCTTGTTATGTCACGACACCTGAATCTCGACCATATCATCTCCACATTCTCGAGTACTCTCCATAACACCGTTTCCCACCCGCATAACATCACAGCATTCTTCCATCCAAAGAACAGCGCCAGTGGGCCAGAATATGTATTTATAAATAACTGCATGGCGATAATAATCGGCTCATAATACGACACACAAACGTATCCAACCGACACGTCCACCGTTGATAAGCTGTTTGAGTTTCCCTGTGAATGACAAAAAAATCATTCTATAGTGTCCTTCCGACATAGTCCCACCATCTACATTCCTTACAGCACCTCAGAGTATTCAGTACTCCTTCATTATCTCTCATCCATCAACCTATATAATATCAAATTTCAGTACCACCGACTGCTTCAATGGGTCAATGCACGGGAAAAGAGAGATGAATAAAGGCTAAATATTGGCAACAATATAAAAAACAACTCACTGCAAAAAAATGCAATATATCCGGGAGCTATAAAGTGGTTCAGCAGCAAAAAATATCCGCAAAGGCGACATTTTCAAGGATCTCAAAACATCCAAGCATCCACTAAAGTTTTCAAGTCCATGATCAACTAATAATTACTGCAAAGAACGAAAAGCCATATAGTTTTTCTTCATATCGCAGAACCGATCAGATATTTTTCCACGTCTACGAATTCCTAACTGCATTTCGTTTAGAATATCATAGTTTTTAGTGTTTCTTATCACAAAATAATATCTCCTACTTAAAGCAACATTCATAGACGCTATTAATGAAAAATTATTCATTAGAAATTCCGTCGAGAAAAGCAGCCATCGCTCATAAAATACCATAATCATATCATCTTAGATAAAAATCAAGAGAACAAGCAAGATCCCGAATTTCCACTCAAAAAGGGCAGAAAATTTCCCGGAAACTTACTTTTTTACTTTATTTTCTGAAATTTCGCACTACCAAAGTGAAGACCGTTCTTAGAAAGTACGATCAATGTATACGATGAGTGCACATCATCAAAGCACAACAACAATCACGCACTAGTCGACGCTTTCGCGCCTTATAGATGCGACTGCGCACGGAAAGGACACCTTTGAGTAGTGATGCTGAGCGATACGTCAAAGTCACTCTTCGAAACCTCGTATCAAAATCTCCAAATATAGTCTACTAAAAGAAATCCCTCTAAGTCCACACAAGTCGAACGAACGATTTAATCGTCTGCTTAGTGACCGCCCCAATGTCTACGAATCAATGGTATGAATTGCGCGAAGAAAGCAATTTTCAATATGTCGACGGCAAAAATTGGACACCTTATGCAGTAGCCAATTTAAAAGTAAAACGAAATATTTCATCTGCGGCGACTGAATCGGGCGTGCAGTATCCCACCCAATACATGGCATTGTTGCATCTCATAGTTCACTTGGTCATCAAGTTTCTGAATGCCTAAATCACCCAACTTCGCAAAAATACACCATCTTTTTACCTTTATCGCTGATGCAAAGTGAAAAAGTGCTCGCAAAATACACCTGAGAAAGTCATAAAGAAAAAGCTTCATTGAATCAGAATAAAGAGATATATTTCCTACCCCGTCCACGCTAGAAATGGACCCTGGCAAACGGAAACACTACTTAAAGCGACTAACTTCTTTCCTCCCCCTTTTTAGTGGCTGCATCTGCGGTAAACATCGAGACGCTCGACTCACCGACCGTTTTTTGTTGCGGCAGTGTCCTGAGTAAAGATAAAGACCAGCATTCGAGGAAAATCGACCGAACAGACGATTAAGAACCAGGCAGACGGTTATTTCATATTCATACTTAGTTGCAGCACTTGTGATTCTAAACGAGTTATTACCGTATAGAAGAAAGACGATCCGATAGCGAACCAAACAACAAGTGGATGAGCATGCAGAACGCGCATCAAGAGGCCAATTAAAATTTCCAAAGCAACCAACGGAAATAACCATGGACGCATTATGAGTGCTATCCATTGTATAACTGCCATTCCAAAGGCTCGCCAAACAAGCGCCTGTGTTATACATAACACGTATACCACACAACATGCATAGTAACCACTGAAAAAGAAAGATTACTTCAAATGCACAGGCAGTCTGCATCGAATCTAACGGCACTCAGGCAATAGTACACTTCGTTCGAGTGAGCAATTCAGATTGATCGCATCCGAATATCCTTTCAATCAATGGTTACAAGAATATTTTATAAGCATGAATGAGACGTTTCTTTACCATAAACCAGCGTTCAGCCGATGAAATGCTGTAAAGATGAGCGTGACGATCAAGCAACAGATCGAAAGATTGTTTGAAATATTGAATAATCCCACTGTGACTTTGTTCCTCATCAATATAAAGCTAAATATAATCATCCCCATAGCGGCAAATGAATTCGCAAAACCGCATAGTACCGCAGAATCCTTTCTGAAAAAAGAAGAAATCCAGAAAAACATTAAGAAACTTCGTAGAAACTGAAAATCCCAATAATTCTGGATGGAAAATTATACAGAGTGATTTCCTAAATGAAGCTTCTGAAAATTTCAGTAAACCTATCGAAATAAAATTCATCAAATCATACTTACGACTTCATGGCAACCTAAGCTCTCTCTCAAGTAGAGCATTTCTCTATGGACGTATGTGCGACTCTGTCAAAGACATGAACTTGATATACAAGGAATCTGCACGAACGTTACAGCAATACGCCTTCGTATACGATCGTACCTCCGCACGCAATACTTACGACGTATAAATGATCGAGACGAAGTCTTAGTGAAAATAAAAATAATAAAAAAATAATTTGAAAACCATCGTAATTCTCTCAACAAACAAGTTTTTCCTATCGTTTCACTCTTCAAAAGCACAAAAAGTCTCACAGAAATTGCGAAGTATCTTCGGCGAACATCGACCTCGCACTTGTGACCCAATTGTAGATTGCCGTTAGCGTATCTTAACGAATCTTTCATCGCATAAATGAACAGTATCGCCTAGCCAACCTTCGAACAGTCATCGTAAGACCTCTGAATAAAAACCCCTCCCCCCTCTCTCTTATTTATTTTGCTTTTGAAAATAATAGTCGCTAAGCTCAGAATAAATTCAATGACCGAATTCTGATCAAAAACTCTAACTTATGAACGCTACTAAAGTGATCTTTGATCACCGCAGATCCTCCTCTATGAGGTCATTCCTGTCCACGGTGACAAATCGGTGACAAATCACTTTCTCAGCAAAAAATTATCTCTCTTTGATAGAAATTTCGAAAAAAATGTGAAGATTTGGAAACAAAAAATAAATCATAGAAAAAAAAACAAAGATAATAATAATTAAAGATAATTATGTCCGGAGAGATAATTAAGATAATAAGAATTTAATTACTCGAAATAAGAGACTCTCGTCGATCGCTTCTATCACAGCTACTCGAAAATTGCTTTACTGCGTCAAATCTGAGAACTGCAATAACAACGGATCGAAACGTCCACATAGAATCCACAGTTTACACAAATAAACTCGTAAAATTTGATCGTGTTTAATATCACCATGAGGTGTGCTACCTGTGTGCCAAGACTTCTACTTCTATCGACTACCACTTCGAATAATAATTAGCTCACCTCCACGCTCTTGCAAGGTAAGTAAGTCGTTATTCTGCTTCTCAAACAGCCATCGACGTCGCATTCCTTCAGTGAACGACCGACAGAAGCGATGGATAGATAACACCATCAATGAGACTATCAACTGCATTCCGCACCTTTGTGGTCCCCTAAACAGAACACGCATTGCTCCCTGTGACGTTTCTACCCAAAACAATAACGACACAGAATGATCTTTTCTCTTCTCCAATCCGTTCAGTAATGAATTTCTTGAAGAAGGCACGTCTCCGCTCTATTAAATTCATAGATCAGCTTTAACTCTCGTCTGCCGTTCCTTCACTATTAGCCTAAATCGGGTGGGCGGGAATGCACCACACATGCCAGCGATTTTCAATATGCAAATGCCTCCATTACAGCGAACAAGCAACAGTCTCCTACTGCTTTTGGGCACTATTTGAGAACTAACAACGGCAAAGAATATAATCAATCTAAATGCTCCCCGAAACTCATAACGGAATCAGAATTAGGCCTTAGGGATGAGAATCAACGATCCACTGCGCCTCATCGATGGGAAATCCACCTAGAATTCCATATACTAGCCAAAAATCCCATGAAAAGCCATATTCTTCTTTGAGTGAAGCGTAGATTCTGTTGTGATCACGGTTGGAGGCGCTCTTAATGTGCTTCCGGAATAATGGTTTGCATATAAAACAGCGGCTGAAATAACGGCAGTCCCAGCCCGTTCTACTATCCTCCTTCTGCTATCCCCGCCCCCTTCCCTTCCAAAGTACCCCGCCGTCCGTCCCCTCCCTTGGAATTTCTGTAAAAGTACCTACCGTCCGCCTACCTCTCCATCCAATACCTGCAAAAGTACCTGCCGTCCGTAATCCTCCCCTCTCAATTTCTGCAAAAGTACCTGCCGTCCGTAATCCTCCCCTCTCAATAATTAATTCGGCATGTTTTGTGATTGAATAAATTACCCGGACTGGTAAAGAGAATCTAGAGCTAATCGGAGCCATCTACTGAGCACCACACGAGACGTCATATTCAGCGTGCTGACATTCAGGTGTCACTTGAATGAAGATATTTATCGGCAAGCTTACCTCTCTAAACACTGTAATGTTATCGGTCATGAGAACAATTTCTACTTTAAGTCTGCTGTAAGAGAATTTTGATTATTCAGAAAGAAGAAATTGAAAAAGCACGCTCAGGGCTTTTTAGGCAGTCCCCAAAAGAACAAGAAAGAGTATAAGCTTCAGAGAAGAGTAATGGATTCGTTCATGTTTACTGCTAAAGAACTCAAAAATGAATCTCTTAATTAGAATTGCCAATAATTCGTCACTAAAAGCTCAAATTTACTTCCGCATCCAGAAGACTTCTAGAACGGGAACATGCATGAAGCTACATCTACCGGATAGAAGAATCTCTGCCGGCAACAAGAAGCGATAAAAATGAACCCAATGATTACATAGAAACAAAGAATTAGATTGCTAAATATCGCGAGGTCACCTTTGTGAAAACGTCGAACGCCTATCTTCGATTTCGTCGTCCGATATACTCTCGCGGATGACAAATTTCCGCAGAAGACGCCTCCTGCGCAATACTCTCCTCACCTTCGTTGCAAAAATAATAATCAGACAACTGGAGAAGAAGAAATACCTACAAATTTTCTGATTTGAAAGAACATTTCGCTGTGAAAGAAGGGGGTCGTTTCAGGATGAATACTGACCCCTCCAGGGGCTCCGTTCGTCGTTTCAGGATGACTGTTGACCCCTCCAGGGGTTCCGTTTATCAAATGTGATACACACACTTATACTTAGAACTTTTCGTGTACCTTGAAAAATTTGTCTACAGAGAGCATTTTACAGAGATGATGAGTCCTTGTATAGTCATATTTTCCCGCTTAGCGAATTCAACTGGCGCTGCAAAATGTAATCGGCAAGACCCATACCACGGCGTTAGCAAACCCTCAAATCACCTCAGCGTTAAAGAAATTTTAATCATTCAGATATGTGATATCTTTCCAATCTCTCTGGCATGCTTCTCCATGCAACAATATTTTACATAAACTGAATCACCCACTTTTTAGGGCTTTCGGTTGCCCGATGGAGGGTCGTCTATTCAAAAGGAGGAGATTTATATTCAAGCTCCGAATCGCCGCATCGTTTCGAGTGTCCCAAAATGCCCTAGACGCCGTATCAATAGACAAGAAAGTAAGCGACCGTGGAAATCATACTCGAGGAGGTAAATTGCGTATAAAACAAAACGGGGAGGTAAATGCCACGAATTCATTCAACTACTTAATCAAGCGCTCACAGTCATCCACTTCTAAGCCAATACCAAATACAACTCTATTCACTTGATACGGGTCCTAGAATCATAGCACAACAAAGACAATTATAAACTGGTAAACTGGCCACCGGAAATGGAGAAGGCAAATAGAAAATGAGGATACCCTCATTCTTCTTTTAAGGAAAAAAGCTGCAAGACCAGACCCCCTATTCAAAATATATTGTAGCCAATTCTTGTTGAGTCTTCCCCAAAATAAACCCGTTCAGGAGTCCTAAATAAAAAGGAAGAACAAAGAAAGAAAGCACAACTTTTTATATCATCAAACACTTCGGATATATCCGCATCTTCTGCACTGATACTCATTAATTTCTTAAAATTCTGCAGTCGAAATTAATTCTACTCAGAAAACGAAAAACAACGAGAGCCCCCCAACCACTCTACCAACCTTTTCTGACCGCCGTTAGGCAAAATCGTCACTGAAATCTCTATCTCACCCTCCTCCCCCTCTCAGATACTCACAGTCAAACAATCTCTTGCATAACTAACCGTCATCCGAACAAACCAAATTTCTTTCATAACCAAAAACTGCGACTGCAGATCAACCTGCAATTCCCATCTGGCGTTCTCCCATCTCGAACCAATTCCTTCTTTACGCTTCAAAAATTTCAGGATACGAAAAAACACAAATAAACTATTGATGAATAAATATTACGCCCCAATTCATTTGAGAAAATGGGTCAGAAGATCGTCATTAGAATCAGTCACTATGTAAGGGTCAATAATAAATGAATAAATGATTACTCACTGAAGATCATGCTCTTCTTCGACTAAGCTCGATGCAAAGAACATCGCCATTTGCAATGCGAACAACACAGCGGCAAATATGCTCGAGATATTCTCTCCGAACATCCTCGGCAACCCATCCTTTGCATGCGCTGAAATATTCCTTATCACCCTTCTAACCTGCAAACTAGCGAGCATTAATCGGATTCTCCGGCTCTATACCTCGCATACCTCTTCATCTATACGGGTAAGACTCACAATGAAGCCGACGAAACATTTAATCGACTTCAGCGAACTTGTAAATTCCGAAAGTTCGGTTATGGGCTCATTGGCAGCACATACGCCAACACATCTCTCATACAGATACATCGATGCATAATTATGAATAGAAATGAACATAACTGCCAAGGCCGATAAGCAAAGTGCTGCCTCGTTCGTGTTTGCAATAATCTGCACATACGGGAGTGAGCAGAACACATTTCATTCCATGTCAGGGCCGCGTTACTCCTATTCCCTTCCTTTGCCCCCCATTAGTCAACCTATGAGTAAAAACAAGTCACTTCATCGAACAGTGGGTATAACGGAAAGACTACTCTATTATCGGGAAGGAACCCTCTCTCGAAAGAGAACTTACTTCGGTTACAAGATAAAATAATCGAGGCAATAATCGACGTTCGAAATCGGTACACCTGCATAATTAGCACCTTACTATGACGGGGGTAACAGTAAAACCAGTAAGAGACATCAGGCTGAAGGGCGCAAATAACTGTCAATAATATCAGATTTACTACTGGGTGAAATCACCGTTCCATAAATACCTCTCTGACGATCGCGCCACCCAAATATCGATAAGAAAACAGAAATCGGAGATGGATAATGCTTACGAACAACAAGAATCAACGAGCAAACAGTCATCTGAAAAGAATAAATGAATTATGGAGAAGCAATGCTGGTCGTATGCATTTCTCTATACAGAAACGACCTTTACCTCTACTTTTCAACGTTATATTCATAAATATTTCACTTAATTACTCATTAATTCGTTCATATTTCACACCCCTCCAAGTAACACCGAATATCACAACCGAGCTAATAACCAAGCTGCATATAAGTGAGAGAATATTATTGCTTCAACGAGGGCAACAGAGAAGGCAACTGCAAAGGTATGATTCCTGAAAAATTACAATTTTCCAAAGTAGAAAAGCCTTCCCTCTTGAAGAGGCCGAAGAAAGCAGAGAGCTCCAATCTGCGACGCCATCCTCTCTCTACCCAACTCCTCCCCCCTACTGGACAGTCTTAAGCAATTTCAGCTGAACAAGAGAAAGGCAAAACAACGATAAAGTTTTACGCCCACCAAACTGTTTTACTAGTGAGGCAATAAAAGAATCATGTAAGATCATTAACGGCACAGTCCCAACCGATATTCCATCCATATGGCGAGGACATAATAACTACAACAAAACGAACTGTCCAATAGTGAACAGACCAAATTACCTATTTAGGATGTGATCGTTGCTGAGCAGATCTATGATGCTCGTACTCTCCACTTATATCTGTCCCTATACTACCTATACTATAAATGCAGTGAATATTGTTATTGGTGATCGAATGTAGTAATCCCGGCGAGGCTGCCTTCAATCATACCTCAGTGTTCGCTATGTTCCGTTTGGTTCAACGTGGTTCAGCTGAATCGGTTAATTCTGCTAAGGCGAACGAACCAATCGAAAAGCGGCTATTTCCTACTGCCAGTAAACGTCAAAATGATAGAAGGGAACTAAATCGCCTACTGCATGAAGCCTCCACAAAGTCTACTCATCTTCAGTGACGCTCGGAACTGCTTCACCACTTCAACTTCACAAGTGATAACGAGTTATTCTGCTTCGTGATAGTGTAAACTCACTCACATGTCACCTATGACTTCCCTCTACGATGCCCTCAAAGTTAACCTTTTTCGAAGTAGACTCTCGAAGAGCTGTCGCTGAATCCCTCCCTCCCTAAATTCACTCACCTCTTTTGCTCAGTGGAAGTCCCCTTTTTGCTCGGTGAAGTCCCTCTGCATGGGAATCCTCCAGTTATCCTTCCTATTTCAGGCCGAGGTGCCATGACTTCACGAAACTGGATTAAAGGTGTCGAGAAAAGTTTTAATGAAAGGAGCTAGTCATGTGGAACTTCTCTACGAAACGGTTAGGCTCTCAACCGTAACTGCATCTAAACAACTAAGCAGAGATCATACTGACATTCTCCTCGAGCCTCAAGTAGTTCAAGCAGAACGCTTTCTATGTCATTTGAAATGAAAACAAACCATAAAAGATATCAGCATGGTCGAAATGATAAGCGGTAAGTTGAGAAGGGTGTGGCTAGCTAGGAAATTCTCCTGTGCCAGTCGAAGTGCTTTCATACACATCTTCACGACAATCTCCTTTTCACCTTGCAACACTCTCCCGTCTAAACAATATCGGCGAAGCACACCAGTCGAACGCTCCACGCACCACATGAGAGCCTCTGAAAGCGAAAGCACTTCACAACTCTATTCTTCTCTCTGACGCTTTCCACAGTCACCCCACTTGAATAAAGCTATTAGTTTATCCGCCAAGCACAACAAAGAATTGCTTCAAAAAATCTCGCTTGCACAATCTCACGTTTCTCGGTTTACGATAGCGAGAAGATCGATGAGGGGCGAGATGCGCTCGAACTGGATATCTGAAAATGGAGTTCCAAGAGGAGACCTCAGGTTAATGATAACAAATGATCAAGTATGAGGATGTGGGGGCTGGAAGGATCTGATTCACCCCCTCGGCGATGCGACAGCAACAACGCACTACAGCACTCTGAATTACTTCAGATATCGCTCACAAATAAAGCGAATCCACTGCGCTTTGAGGAAACTTTTCACATCGTCGCCGAAGTCTCCGATAATTAATGAGGAAATATCTCGAGGCGAATTGCTGTCTCTCTGAGAAACGACCGCATATCGCTACAAATATAACAACGAGAAGTTGCAAGTTGAATAGCGCAATGAAAGTAGCATTGCGGACGCAATCACTCAAAACCGACCGTTATTTGGTGCTTTCAATGAGATGAAGCGACGAGCATTCTGCACCATCGATAAGATAACGCGAAGATCGCTTTGGTGTCGGGAGTCATAGAGAATATATGGGAGAAGGTTCACACCGATACTATTCACAGGTACAGCAGTGTCCATTAAAGATGCAATCGTTGGCACCAAATCAATCTGCTCTGCTGAACCCACTGAAACAGATAAATTATCATCTCATGCGAACTGTTAAACCTCTTTCTCAGCTTGAGAAAGCACACGTGGTGACGCTTTCATATTGAGAGAGAGGGAAAGGTTAAAGAGGGAAAGGAACTGCCATGGAAGTATCATCACCCACATTGTTGCGGAGGCATATAGGAACAATCTGGTAAACTCTGTGCCATCATCGTACTTCAATAAAAGTAATATGGCGCATCTGTCCGCACATGCCAGTGGATATGTCCCTAACTGTTGTGCAACCGGTTTAGTTTCAACTTCTCGCCGAAGGAGGGCAATATTACTTAGTTTAAGGTGATATCTTATATTTGACAACAGCGAAACTCATATTTCCTTAGCCTCGAAATTTTAAACATAAAATAGCACTAATATGGGACAATGTTCTGGCTCAGCTTCCTTCCAAATGAAAGCCCTGAAAGAGCAGGGAAGCCTCATATTCTTCTCATAATGTTACAAAAAACCGTTAGCTTTCAGATCCCCACCACCTTCATTACTATCCTTCATTCGCTCTAAACATACAATACAAACCCTCCGATTATATGCTGTTTAGGAGGAAATCACCGCAGCATAATACCTCAAACATTGCATCGCCCATTAAAAATGAATAAAATCAACAAACTCTGAGCGGCTTTTTCCCTGAAACCAAGAGGGAAACAGAATGACGGAATTACTTGGCTCTGAAGGATCAGATACACTATCGGTGAACCAATTTGCCCGTTCTTGCATGCCATCGATAAAGACGAGTGGCACAGATGTTTCACGCGTTGAGGATCCACCGTGACCACCCGCTTCGGTCATTCCATGATCACCTAGTACCACCATCCAAAAATCGGTACCCACCAACTGAAATCTTAATTACCTCTCCCAGTAATTAACACATTTTCTCAGAGTTTGCGGCTGATGAGTGCTCAAATTTATGAGAAACAGAGAGGCGCATAGAGTTATCAAAGGAGGGGAAAAAGACGAAAATGAAGGAGCTTTATCACTACGAGACGACAAATTTTCCTTTAAAATTTATTCAGCCGGCTAACCAACATTGAAAATTTGAAAACGCCGAAAAATGGAAACGAGAACGATCGGAGAAAATACCACCACCAAAGAGAGGAAAGTAGGAAATGGCTATAAACATCCCTTATCTATCAGAAGGATAAAGGCCGTAAGAGTGATACACACTCCTGGGACCTCAAAATCGACGTTCCGATCCTCTAGACCTCTCAAAAGAAAAATAATTTCACCTACAATGAATTTTTACCCTTAAAAACATCAGGTACTTAGCGTGATATGCAATGATAAGTATCTCCGAAGGAAAAACGTTTAAACAGGGGAATTTGCAGACTGAAATAAATGGGGACCCTTCAAATGCAAAGGCATATTTTAGACTTCTAGACCGAAGACTGTGGCATAAGATTACAGACGAAATCATCAATTTCCCAACGGTCAGCTCTTTATATCGCGATCCACACACTTCTCCTATTCGCATATAATTCCCTCTAAACTTTACTACTGTTTTCTCTTGAATAACTGCTCATAGTGTTCCAAAATATGCGATCTCAATGCAACTCGATGAGATCTACCGAAACAAAGATTACCGCTGATATCCTCCAAATCGGCTCCACTCTCGGTTTGCACTTGTTTTTAACACTTTTGTGGAAGGGGCGCATTCCCTTTCCGATATATTTATTATGGACATATTAGCCACTCATCCATTAGGTGCGTATTTTCGGACTGCATCTTCAAGAAAACAAGTGAAGAGCCCTACCTCCGACATTTCGGAATGCAATTTCTTTATGACTGAATCCATTTCCTTCAGTTTCACATCCAACCTCTCGTGATCACCACCCAGCGAATGCCCTATAAACAGCAAAAAAATCAGATCTGTCTATGGTGAACTGCTACAATATACAAGACAATGACAACTGCTGGCAAAGCACACATACTGCAAGAGAGTGGGAGTAAGGATGGGGAGGGAGAGGGATGGAGAGCAAGGCGCAGGTGGTGGAGGGATCAACAAGCGTCGATGGAGCTGGTGCAGAACGGATAGAAGACATCCTTGTTCTATAACGCCAGACCGGCGGGCGCACAATTATTTTTTATACTATTCTGAGCGACACAACAGAGCAAATGAAGGAAATTTTCCAAAAGGCAGTTCTCTCGTTGAAAGACTCCATTAGAAGAAAAGAAAGAATCAAAGTGAATTGAATGAAAACGATTTTCGGCGAACAACGGAAGTCAAGAACTCCCTATTTATGCACCGAGGGCGACACTAATCCAACGAATAAACTGGCCCCTTTCGACACAAACGGACAAAAGTCGCTTCCACTTCACTCGCCGACCGAATAGCGCTATGATGAACTGCATTACCATTGAACGACAGTACCACACATCGAGTGCTTCGCTAAAGACGCTAACGAACCTATATGATCGAGTCCAAGATAGTGCAATATCATAACGTCCCAATCTTCAATTCGCTCTTCTTTCAATTTCCTTTCCATGCAGAGAGTTACATTGTTGTCCACCTTAATCAAATTAGTAGAGCAATAGAATTCAATGCGCGCATAAGCCCTCCTATAAATTCGCCTGCATCTTCACCTTGAGGAATTTTCATTGCCACTTCTCTAGCAAAATATTCCCAGGTAACCAAAAGTGGCACGATAATTATCGAAAAAATGGGGAAAATAGGTTGAGTTTCCCATTTCCGAAATAAAAGGTCGGCTATTCGGCATACTCCTTCCTCCGTATAGATACAAAAACAGTTCAGAGAACTGCTGAAGAGGTTTTTCTTGCTTTCCATCTTTGCATCGTGCAAAACCACAATTATCAGCTTAATGCATATCCTCAGGCAAAATGAAGCGAAATTTCACTCTCCCCATAGATTTCATCTGTTCTCGCCAATGAAAGTCGCACATAAGAGTGGAAATTATGCAAAACTTTTAGCCGGAGGATAAATAACATTTAATCGCACCTTCCCTCTTATCTCAACAAGGCAGCTTGGACTGTTGTTAATGTCACACAGCATATCACACAAACCTCAGTGTAATCATTGACGAAAAATGAAACCGTGCCCTCAGAGCCATTTTCGAAGCGCTTCGGAAACAGGCGGAACCAGGTGTCATCACCGCAGAACACGATCCTGTGAATGAATGAAATTAGCAGAAGACGATCCCAAGTAAGCACAGATAAATCCTATCGATGAGGTGCTAAGATAAATGGTAAATGTGCATCGCCATATCACCATCTTATATATTGCAAAAAATGGAAGTGGCATCTGTTTCAATAAGGGTCACTGTTTCGTCAACCGTACCACCCAATGGCGACCACACCAAGGCGGGTACAGCTTGAACGATCACTTAACTCCTTAAACTGTTATATGTCGATTATACTTACAATTTTACTCAATATAGGGGCTTATTAATGATAATCTCAACAACAAATTCTCATCATAATGAGTAAAGAAAACCGACTCCAATATCTTAAAGAGAAATTAACAATATGCGAGTTCGATAAGAGAATTTAAGGATGAAACTCACAGATGAAGTAATACTAAAAAATGAGAAAATGGCCACTAAAATATCAAAGATCAGCTAACTAAAGGAAGAAACAAGAATGAGGAGAAATAGCAGAGTATAGTAAGCGACGAAAATCTCAAACCTGAATCCAGCATACTTCAATTGATCGACGATATTATCCTCGGATATTTCATTCGACGCAAAATTCATCACCACATCGGCAAATGAGGGCACCGTTCCGGCAGTGAATGCCTATAAATCAAATCAACAGAACTCAATGAAGCCATCGTGGACGATCGCAACGTTGGCATCCAGTTGTTAGTGCAACAACGGCATAAAGATTCTTAGAACAGGTTCATCGAAGGCAATAACTGCGATAATACACCAAACATCACTACCTTACACCGCGATAATCTATCCATCGATAGTAACTGAATTGCCTTTTCGACTCTATGGAATGTTAAATCTCCTACCACCTAACCAAATACCTCCGGAAACATATAAAGCTTTGCAGATATGCTCAAACCAAAATAAACTTGCAAGTCAATTGTTTATTATATTTGTGAATATACCCATAAACCTAAATGAACATATTCAAATAAATCTGTAAACCAATAGTACAATCAAGGGTTCATTAAAAAATGCAGAAATAATCTGCAGGGGGCTCAAATTCGTGTGGAGTGGTTAATTTCTGGAAACATTGGGGGAGAACCCGTACAAAATGAGCTCAAACACTTCAATATTTTTTCTGCAAATATACCTCCATTTGATGTTACATTTCAACAAGATCCCACTACTTAAACATCACGATAGCCGAGGAATTGCTTCCGGATAAATCAATGAAGCAACCTAATGAAATGAACCGCTTAGTAACAAAACGCTAAACTATGAGAAGATGCATCTAGAGTTCAACGTACAAATGGCGATATTGAAGGGATTTAGGACCTGAAGTATGACTCAAGCTCGGGAAGTAGTTTAAAAAACAGGAGATAGATGATTTCAACTGATATTAAGCACAAGTGACATTGCATTAAGCGGCAAGGGTACTTACTCATCTTTCATCCTCAACGAATACGAAGCGACGTCTTTGTGAGCAAGCCCACATTTCTACCATCTATCTCTATGCCATTCCATCTTTAGACGTTACCGCCTTCTGTAGAAGTAGAAAGTGAAAAAAATAATGAACTAAGCAGCTTCAGGAGTTCACATACTTTAATACGAGGCATTGTAACGGTGGGTGTCTGCACATGAGCCTCGAATGAGAAAGCTTGCCCACCATTCTGTAAAGCGCATAGAAAAGGCATTTTGCAGGTGATGCTATCGAAATAGAAACCTGCACGCCAAGCGTCAATCACCACAATCACCAACTTCTGCGCCACTCTTCTTCGAACCAATCTCTCCACATCGTGTACACATTTCACATCTGCAATACACACACAGAGATCATCCACTTATTCGCATATTCCGTTGAAGAAATGGCGGAAATGTACATTAAACAATAAAGCACAATATGTGCTTTTATGATCCATCAACCAACATCGTGGGCGCTCAATAAAATGATTTTTAAAAAAACTCGCACTAAATCAGTTATAGCTGTCAGCTGAAAAAAGGGCTATCACTGTTTGCCACTAAATAAGCAACAATAAATATCTAAGAGATCAGCTTATATACCTACAGAATCTTGGTAACTCAAGCCTCAGCCGTACTCAAATTCGATCTAACAGAGGGCTAGACAGAGAGACGGATGGACTGACAGAGAGGCAGATGGGCACCGATACGACCTAATCATAGTGAACTTTTGCCGATGGAGCACGAAAGCGCTTTACCTTAATATAGATCTATGAAAGAACTGCCTCGGAGTCTGTTCTTGGATAATTTTTTCGGGAGCCAACTAGACAAAACGATTTCATCTGGCTTCTTTATTGGTATCAGTGAAGCTGTCGAGATTTATATGGCGGTTTAGTGGTTAGTGCTGAGTGTTAATTTCACGAACCGAAGAAAGAAAACTTCCAACTAATCCCGCAATTATACGGAGCGAAAAGAAGCGAATTCGCCGAGTTCGTTGTGTTTTAGGTGACCAGTTGAATGCAAAGATGCTCGGCGTTAAGCGGATTTCCACCGACAACTTCGCATTCCGATCATCCGCTAGGAAAATCAAATACACTGAACTTCCTCGATTTTTAATAAAGATCGAAGAATTCGGCAATTCCTTCCGATTGGCATACCCTCCACTGCTTATATCTTCCACTCATGAAGATTACTATCATAAAGGAACAGCAATTATAGTCATATAAAGTACCTTGAATGATGTCGTGCAGTTCTTTCATAGTATCCGCGTGGTGATGGTGCACCGATCGAGGTGTATTCGTGTGAAAAAACCCGATTCCGAAGAAGAATACCGCCAAGAGATGAATAAAACATAATAAACTCAGCTGAGAATATGAGGCATGGGGATCATTTCACATTTATGGCGACTGCCCGTCGATCCATTCAAATATTCTCAAATATCGACGAATCTCGCTGAGAGCGCTTTCACTTCGAAAAGAATGAAACACAACTTTTTAAACAACCATGAACCTATGCTTAACAACTCAGCTAAGTATGCGCTTTTTCAATTTCATTCATGAGACCGACCGCTCTCATAAATTAGAAGAAAAATGTATACGATACTGAACAACTATACTGCAGATGGCCCTAACGATAGGCTTCATTTTTAGGTCTATGTATATATTTACTCGTGAGCTGATATTAAATCCATGATATATCTACTGAGAGTATAGACGAGCTCAGGTCTCTAACTCTGAATTATATCAAGTAGAGTTACGAAGCTTCGAAGCTATACGGATATTCCATCACGACTATGATTGCTTCTTTAAATGACCAAATGCAGAATGGATGCGATGGATGGAGGCCGTTCGGGGAGGAGGGAGGGGGTTAGAAGGCTATCCCCCCCCTCCCCCCAACTGGACGACATTGTAATTGACAATGGGAAGTTTCAGGATAAAATGATGGAGACAGCATTGATGGGCAACACTAACCGTGAATTATTAGTGACGATATAACTCAATGAAACACTCAATTATTATTCCATCGACCTTCAATCTCAATGAAATTTTAGAGCCCTCCCCATCGTGGAACCCCCCTTTATCCCTCTCAGTCCTTCCCACACACATACGAATAGGCCATTTAATAACAAGCACGAATGTATACACGGAAGCTGATAGCCGTACCGAATCCACCGAGCACTTAAACCCCACAAGGAAGCACCAGAGAGGACTGGTCGGCGAATGAATCGCGGGACGCTTGGAACATTTTTCCTGTAGCAGCTTAACGTGGCCTCTTAACATTGCCAGGATTAAGGGTCGGGATATTTCCGGGTCGGACGGTTTCATATATTTCAGAGATAACCCCATCCCCGAGCTTCCGTCAAACCCCCTCCCCACCGGGATTGCGTGTCCTTCACGGGAAGTAGGAATTAAGGGGCTCGCCATTATTGCCTTATAATTTCGACAGCCATACGCCTTTTAATGATGGAGTTAGAATTCACCGCTCTTCTATGGACGACTGAAGCTCTGACTGGAATTTTTCAATGTCCTCATAGGGGGTTTTCATATTTTTCATGGACGTCCTCAGTGGGAATTCAAGCAAGATAGGAGTAATATTGGCTATTTGGGCAGCTGAAAGCTACTCTTTTCCGCGGTGTTATGCTGGATTTCCCACCTCTCAAGCTTGTTTAGAGGTATGAGAGCGAAGTTCACATCAGCGAAACCTTCATCTAACTGCAGCTTCATCCGATTTCTCGTTTAAATGATCGGATATCGTGAGTAATCACCCGGAGTGAGTCGGTCGATGTCGCCACCGCTGTGCCGTTATTGTCGTTGACATCGTTGACACTCGTTGACATCGTTGACACTCGTTGACACTATTAGCAATTCAGCGCTCAACGCCTTATACCACTGCTTCCATCAATGCTGTCGATCCGTTTTCTAATCTTCTATTGTGCGCTTAGTGATATTTATCCAAGTGATAGGGTGGGGAGGGAGCATTTCACGGGCCGGACAGCGTTTATTCACGGTAAGTCTTCAATAGACTCAACTAAATCTTTGAAAATAACACTTGTAATTCTATGTTATATGGGAGTTTATTGAGATTCGGAAGAGTAGGGATAACGGCAAAGAGAGGGGGTAATTTCGCTATGATGCTTCTTTTTGTTATATTACACGACGACGGGTATCTTTACCCGTGGGCGAGTGATCGGAGAGATGATCTCTTCGCTGATTGCCTCTTTGATCGGCGATTTATCGATATGACAGATGCTTCTTAAAATACATTCAGCACATAATTAGTCCACCATCGAGTTAGATGAAGGTAATTCTTGTTTGCAAGAGAACAGATTTAGAGGTTTTGTCGGATAAGGGGAGGGGGGAGGGGGGGCAGAATAATTCACGTGGGGGAGAGGGGGGCAGAAAAATTTACTTCGGGGAGGGGGTCATTATTTATTGTAATTTACATAAGTAGTCGGCAGGATGAGGCGAATATAAAAGCGTTTATTGCGCTGAATCGCGCAATGCACTTTCTTCAATTGCTCCGATTTATCTCCGTGCAAATTAACAATTCTTTCAGCGAATTTCCGCCTAATAACTGAAGTTTCTCGAATGTTCACCGCTGTTTGCATATGTGAATTGCGAACGGGAGGCCACTGCGGGCGCCACTTTCAATGTGCCTTTGGAAACTCGTCCGCAGGGTCCAGTGGGACGTCGTCGTATCTCTCTATATGAGTTTGAGAGCGTTTTTAACTGCTCGGTGCGGTAATTTCAGGTGGGACGCTATCGGAACTCGAGCCCCGTCAAATCTGCTTCAGGTGGGACGCTATCGGAACTCGAGCCCCGTCAAATCTGCTTCAGGTGGGACGCTATCGGAGCTCGAGCCCCGTCGAATCTGCTCAGCTATACTTCGACACGAGCAGGTGATCTTCCGTAGCACTTTTTCGAGGTATTCCATCAGTTTCGAAAGAAAAGCGAGCTGTTTGAAGGTATTCGTAATTTTGCTTGTTTCTCAAAAGTTTTTTTATCATTAGATGTGCGCTTAATGATCACTGAAACATTTCTTAGCGTTTATTGATTCAATTGAGATTTGAGTGTGTTAATGCGTATTTTCGTCTTTATATTGGTTGTTTATGAAATTGGATGCATGGATGACGAACATATTTGCAAAAGCGCGTATTGTGCCAGCTTCTCTGATGCGCTTTCCCACATTTTTGATATAGAAGGTCATTCAGGGATAGCCGTTTTCTGTAGTCTTCTTCACATGCAGCTATGAGCTTATTTCTCTAAATTCTATGCAGAAGCAATGTGCTTCAGCGATGGAACAAAAAACTTGAGCAAGGCTTGAAAGGGTCGGTGACTTTTCCGCCAAAATTGCTATAGTAGCAGTCCTATTCATGGCGCTAATGTCCGATACGGGATGGAGCCTAGCTTCACGAGTGTCTGGCCTGAGGTTGTTGCATTTGAAAGTATATTTTATGGATGTCAGGATGTTTTATCCTCGGATCTGAAAATAATTAAGGAGTATAGAGAAGCATATGAAAATGCTTTCAGGGGCTGAATATTGTGCCGAACAACTGCGAGTGTTGTCGTATTTTTATGAATTGTTATCAGCGTAATCAGTTGCACAATGGTCATTGAAGCATCTCCTTTGGTATGTTTTGTTTCTGTCATTATTATCAATGCAGGAAATATACTATTTTAGAAAGTGGGAGAATGAAGTCGTTTATAGGAAGGAGGTCTTTGGACTGGAAGAAGCTTGGTTCTCTTGACGCCCCTCGTCCTTCGCCTCCTCCCACCTCCCCCTTCCTGCTTCTTTCAAATTAATACTGCACTCTTTTGCGAAGTGGATCAGCTGTTTCCTTCTGGAAATATTCAACTGTAATAGACGTATTGCTGCCTTATTTCTAATTATTATCGAGAATTTGATGTGAAGACATCTTCGCAAAAGAAATCAACGTTTACTACTTCCGAATACATGAGAATTCGGTGGCAAAGTAGTGGGGAAGGGGTTGAGAAGGGAAGGGAATCAGGTAATTTTTATCCAATTTGTTGTTTGCCCCTTCCCCAACTTCACTTGACCTATCCTCCTCTCATTTTATGCGTACTACCATCGAAGGGGTACTTTTCTTCTCGCTTTTTTCCCTCTATTCGTGGCACTAACTTATTGAAGGTCGGTTATTTAACTCGGGGATAGTTTGGATTTTACAGGATAAGCTCGATGAGGTGGATATGTTCCTGTCGAATGAGGATGGGAAAATCATAAGAAATCGTGATGCCCGGATGTGCCATCATGGCGAACGGCAAAAGTGTACACACTGTTTGCCACTCGATGTGAGTTTTCTATTTTGCGTTTCTCTAAGTTTTTATTCAACGATATACGGGTAATAATATAAAATAATAGCATTGATAGTAACTGAAATGTCATTTTTATATTTATCTCATTTTTACGTTTTTCGTTCTTTTCTCTTTCCTCTCCTTCTCTTACAAACGTCTTCTGAAGGAAATATAGGGTTGTGAGGGAAATATATCGACACGAAATGTCCCATAAGTTTTTACATGAATATTTGGCCCTCTAGATTTTTGAGGGGAAACAGCCATTGGAGAAGATTAGCCGGGTATAGGATTCAGGGAGAGTAGGAAGGCGAGGGCACACTTCGGCTAATCCATCCTTAAAGAATTCTGTGAATAATAACGCTTCAACGAATGTTGAGGGTGAAAACTTTTAATTAGAATCGTAGATTGATGAACGAATATATCTTCTTCCTTCACTCGTCTGTCGTGTGTGCTAGTAATGTTCTCCATTATTCTTGCTGGGATAGGTCAGCTCAGGTCTAGCTTAAGGTAGTGCTTTTAAGTGGAGATCCATCCAGAGCAAAAAAGGAAGAACGAAGTGAGCGCATGATTTTCCATTCGACGAAAATAGTCCTCAATGATCCGTATAAAATATGGAAGGGACTGATTCCTAAGTTTTTCCTTATAAATTTTTTAAAGTATTATTTTATTATCGTCTCTCATTCATAAGAGGGATTCCATTAAGGACCGCCAAAGGTAGTCGTTTCTTAATGAGAGGAAATCATTTATGATATGGGGGTGCATTTTTAAGGGCTTCATGAGAAGGGGATGGTACTTGGACCTGGTTTGTTATTGTCAAATCAGGTCTTATATATCTACGTACATTTTGAAGGTATTTGCTTTCATTGCTTTTTTGTTTGCAGCCCTACGATGAGGATTATTTGAAAGAGAAGGATATAAAGCATATGTCATTCCATGCGTACGTACGCAAGTTAACGGCAGGTCATGGCAAAGGAACGCAGTTAAAGAAACCTCTCGAAAATATTGTGTGCACATTGAAGGCGAATTGTCCCGGTCATAAGCCTTATCCAAAGGGTATATGTACCAAGTGTAGACCACCTTCACTCACCTTAAATCGACAGGTTTGTTTCACTTATGAGGATAGTTGTTCGGAAAACTGAGAACAAAGTTGTCCCGTATTTCAGGAGGTGACCCACTTCGGGCAGGTGCTAATTTCCAGTGGAAGTAGTTTAGAAATTTGGGACCTCTAAGCAGACTGAGGTACCAAGGCTTGCTCGAAATCTTAGTTTCCAGTGTTGCCATCAGGTATTGCATGATTGAATCCTTTTTTGATCAACGTGATTTCGTCATTGAATGAGAGTCTGTGATTTAATTTAGCCGGTGAACTTCGGAGACCGTATGCGCAGATTTTTTGTAGACGGGGTGGATCCGTAGTTGCCTCAGCAGTGTTCCCCGAGGTCGAAGAGCAACCTCTGACTCAACGGTGTTAGTACCGTTTGAGCAGATCTTAGAAGAATGGCAGATGAAATGGGAAGGATTTAAAGACAGAGACGTCGGCCGGTGTTGTTAAATTGGTTCTTTGAATAACTTTAATTTTTTACTTACCCGAAGTGCGTAAGTGTTCAGAACATCAGAAATGCCGTGCAGGTATGACCTCTTCCCTGCACTTGTATGTGCTACAGAGTTTGATATCCTTTATGATTCAATTAATTAAAACGCCTTCAGTCTTATTTACTGTCTTCTTCGAATCTCTACATAAAGAGCGTTATTAGTCCGGCGCTAGTTAGCCTTTATTTATGGAGTGCTGTTTCGTCTTACATCGGCCGAATTACGGAGAAAGAAGTGCTGTGAATTTTCCGTGGTTTTTGTTCTTGATTTCTTCCAGTTTTCTCGTTTTTAAAGAAGGCTTTTTAAATTATTAATGTCATCGATGAACATTCCTCCACATATCTGAAGTTCCATTTCACGCAAACTGCAACGTTATTGCGATATTTTTTCCTTTCGAGAATGTCTTAGCCATCAAGAAATGTTTCCGCGAACTTCAGTTTCTCGCCATTTGCACCTCAGGAGGTATTTCCACGATCTCCAGGTTCTTGTCTCAGTGCTCAAGACATTCATGTTCAGGTCATTAGCTTGAAGTTCAAGCACTTGAGTTCTATAGATGTACCAACGGCCAGTATTAAGGGGTCATGACCATTTATTATTTCTAGCGTTTTCGTCACGTGGATAATATTTCAATAGAGAATAAAGAGGTTGTCAATCGTTTTTTGGCGTTCTGGAGGAAAAGTGGCAATCAACGCGTTGGATACCTCATTGGTCGTTATGAGCCATTTCCTGATGTGCCACTTGGAATCAAGGCAACCGTTGCGGCCATTTATGAACCACCTCAGGTTGGAGCTAATTTTACTATTTCTTTGTTTCATACAGTCAACCTGCAACTCTGATGGAACATATTTTTTATATTTTAATATTCCCTGGTGTGAGGTAATTGTCACAATTACTGGGTCGGCCGTGCGCCATCTAATTGTGTATGTGTTCAAATCGATATATACGAAAAGGAATTTCAGTCCTCTTCTTCGGAGTCGGTGAAGTTCGAAGAGGATCCGAACGAGAAGCTCGTAGATGAGCTATGTTCTTACCTCAAATTGAGACGTGTAGGTTGGATCTTCACAGATCTGTGGTCGGCAGACTCAGCAAAGGGCACAGTGCATTGCACTCGTCATAAGGTATGCGGTCTCTCCACAGTTGTTTTGAGATGATCTTACAGTGGCGAAGGTAGAAGACCGTATTATAGTTTTATGATTTTGGACAGAAGTTGTTTTTATTTGGAATTATTGTTGAATTGTTATTTCACGTTTTTGTTTGTCTAGTAGAAGAGTGATTTTTCTTTTGCTGGATGTGCATATGGCCTCATAGTTGGAATTCAGTGAGGGAGCAGGTGAAGACCTCGTCTTCTTGACTTCGTTGTTCACTGGTGGGATATTATCAGCTCTTTGCATGGAATGGAGAGAGAAGAGCCTGAGCCCGAAATGTTCAGGTGTTACATCGCAAGGTAAAGCAAGGGTGATTCATAACTCCTGTACCAAATGGAAAGGAACTTTTGGAGCTTTCAGAGTAGGCAGTTCACCCTTAAAAAGTTTTCTGTATTCCTTGATCTCGGTGATGCATTTTCCCAACAGATATCATTCGCCGATGTGCTTATTTATGTGGAATATTTCCCTTAGGTCACTTACCTGCATAATTCGTTATTTTCAGGATTCTTTCCTCCTCTCAGCAAAAGAGTGCATCACCGCCGGCTGTTTTCAAAATAAGTATCCTAATGTGACAACGTTTTGTAGTGATCGTTATTTTGGCTCGAAATTCACTACGCTTGTTGCTTCAGGTAATTCGTGGATTTCCCTTTTGAAAGAGTAGATAAGGTTTTCCTTGGACGTAGAAGAATGGATATTAATGAGGCGGGTGGGGATTTGCAGTAGGTAAGGGAAACGCTGAAACTCCCCTTGCCAATACTGATGAGAAATTCTAGTTTTTCTGTACGTAGTCGGTCTAAGCTGTTGCCAGCATCCGATACGATTATTTCTTTGATGAAAGTCCTGTCCATTCAAACATTTTTTTATAATATTAGGACAGTCAAGTGAAAGGTGAGTCGAGGGGTGAAGAGGTATGCTGAGGTGATAATCAAATAAAATCTGTAAGAAATAATTTGCAAGTATTCTAGGTGATCAATCGGAGCAGATCAACTTCAGTGGCTATCAAGTTTCAAATCAGTGTGCGGCGATGGTGGAAGCAAATATACTCTGCCCGACATCACATCCAGAACTTGCATATCTTCGACACACACCTCTCTATCCTTCACATTACATCACCGACGTTCATTTCATGGCAATCGCTTACTTATCTTTATATTATATGATATGGAAATGAGGTTCCGATACGGGTATTTCTATAGAATTTTACATTATCAAAAAGGGGTTGCATTACTTAGAAATTGTTGAATAGTGCTTAGAAGTTATGTATAACTCTGGTTTTATCATTTTTATCAGTTTCTACTTTTCAAATAAATTCGAAGGGATCCGAAATTTTGGTGTTCTTGATTCTTGGGACCGACGCATTTTGTTCGGATGAATTCAGCGTCTGCAGTTTATCGATTAATAGACCAACGACTGTTTTATTTCGATGGATCGTTGTTCATGCCTTGCATAGTTTTTAATTTGTCCCTGTCGAATTCTTAAATGCAAAAGCACGTGTGGTTATAGTCTGCGCTACTTCTCTGTGAGTTAAGCATATTGGTGGATGGGAATTTCAAGGATAAGAACGAATACGGTGTGGAAACGATGAAGGACGGACGCCCGATGCCGGTGGAATATTTGTTGGTCGATGTTCCTGCGGGTATGCCAAAAGAGCCACATGCCACTTTTCATATTTTGTCGTCCAAGGGATATCCGTTCCCGAATGAGAATCGCGACATTATCGGAGAACTTCAGGTAAGATTCAACCCTTAATCCGAAAGTTATGATGGTTTAGTTGTTTAGAATATGCTTCAAATCACTGCATTTGAAGCACTGCATTGTTTTTTTCAAGCGGTGGCATTGTACGTTTTATGCTGCCATTGGGAGCAAAACTTTTCAGAAGCCTGAGAGGTTTCGTCAGTTCTCAACGTTGTTTTTAGATGTGTTTATAAGTTTGCGTATTCATCGGTTCGGCATTTTCTGGCAGGGAACTACAAGTGTAGGGTTTTTAAGTTGTGTCTGGTTATAATTCACGCCGCCGGATCACTTCCAATATCGCTGGTCTCTAGCAAGGAACCGCTGCTTTGATGGAAAATAGTGAAAGGCATATTCCTCATTTTTAATTAATTGTTGAATAAAAGTGAAACTGATTGATTAGGTGGAGGGAATGCGATGGCGTATATCGTTTCAAATCTTCCATTGTGATTGTTCGTTTATTAAACGAAACCTTGATCGGAAAAGTCAGGACGTTCGCTGCATAATTGTCGATGTTTAATATCCTTCCACAATCGTGGAAATGAATAGATTTTTCCCAGAGAGGTTGAGAGAAGTGTACTTTTTATCGTCGGCAATAAATTTGTGCTCACGAGGAATTTAATTTTGCTTTTTTACAGGATACAAATGCGATCGGTGCCTACATATCGCAGTTCTCGGCGAATCAGTTCTTGGAACTGGCCACCAATTTTCATTTTCTTCTTTTCCTTCTCACAAATAATATCGTCAAATTCACAAAGGTATTAAAGATGGATGAATTTGTGATTGTATTTTGGTTATTTTGAGGGTTTATTGTTTTCTTTTGGATATATGCAGATTTATTGGGATTGTTAAGGTAAATTGGGAAATTTGCGTAGCATCGAATTTGGTACATTATTTTTTATAAAGCTGAATTGTTATGCTCTTTTACTATATATATATATATATATATATATATATATTTTTTTTTTACAAATTTCATCGTAGAAGGCTTTGAGCCATGTGATATTCGTCGCGAAGTTATCATCAACGTTCACCTCATTTCATTTCTAAACATGAGGGAAAATTCTGGAGCTGTTCACATTAAGAGTTACCAAAAATTCGCATACGTTCTGCATCGATTAGTTCGTTTTCGATGTCGTTAGGGAGGGAAAGAGGTGGGAAAACAAACCAGTGGAGTTGGCGCGTTGTGCGCTTTTTGTATTTCATTGGCTTGACGAACTAGTTTCGTAACTTTCTTTGTAAAGTGAACTGCAGCCGGGATAAAGAAAACTCAAAAAGTTCACTAGCTGAAAGCGAGGTTTACCAAGCATGCCATAATTTTTTTTTGATGTTAATAAATTCCTCTACTCGCTTGCGTTCGTCAGCGAGCACACTAATAAACGGTCGATCGGCATGTATGTGATGGCAATCACTAATGTGCAGGTTTTTAATTAAGCGGCCGATTTTGAAGTGCATAGGCGTGTTGTAATGGATGTAACTATCGATTGATCGGATTACGAGGTTGAATCGGAATCTCATCTGTAGGACTTATCTTGATCGCTGATTTGATCCTTATAAGTGAGTATCGATTGAACGATAGCATTGTGACTAAGCCATTCGATGATGGCAGACAACTGATAGGTGATGACTGTCGATGTTTGGAATTGTTGAGTGTCGTCTTAAACAGCCGAAATTCAATATTGCGCCATAGTCGATGTTTTGCAGCACTAATGTTTTTGTTTATTTAAGAGTATTGTTGTCCTTATTACAGGAGGAAGTGGAAGTTTTATGTGAGGCGATTCGTGAGCGGGATCGTGGGAAAGCGATGGACTGGGCTGTTGCGAATGCGAATTGGGCTACATTTTCGGCGCTTTGCCAGCATTCGCAGCAAGGTGGTGTGCAGTGTTTCGGTTGTTATTTGGCAGTTGTGGGTGGATTTTGCGCTTATGTCGAATATTTCGGTTTATTTAAAGTAAAATGGAAGGAACCCGTTATGGGACAGGGAGGGGGTTATATACGAAAGGGATATACGTAGGTGAATTGCTTTACGTTTTTATAAGAAATTAAATGAGCCTACGTTTAGGGAGGAAGAAGTCCGTTTCTTCGCTCTCATTGCTTGTTTTCCCTCGTTTACTGGGAAACGACTGATCGAAGGGGTTGAGGGGTAAAAACGGGGCTTTGATCTGCCTGCTTTTCAACGCAAATGGAGGGATTATTGGTCTTGTTGGGGAGACGATTTATGATCGTTTATTTGACCGTTACGTATGACAGTAGTGCTTTCCTTAGCCACGTGCACTTATTGTGAAGGCGAGCAATGTCACTGATAGCGGACGGTGGCAGAAAATACGGAAGATTCAGCATAGCGAGTTTAAGTGGGAAATTTCGTCCAGTATAGCGGATAGAGAAAGGTGGGTGGTGGAAGCTGTAAAGAGAGTGAAATTGGTTGCTGCTGACGAGTTAAGTTTCCCCATCACGCTCACAGAAAGTGACTGATAATAAAAAACTTTTAGTCTAACTTTCCAGGTGGCTGTCTCCAATCTGAGGTCCATTTACCTCACTTCGAATAGGGTAATGTCGCAGCTCATAAGGGTTTATATCCGGGTATTGGATGACTAATTTCTTTGTTATCAACAATGTCACTAGTTAGATCCTTTGGTGTTTTATAAATGAGAAACGAAATGCAGCGGGGATTTTTGCAGTTGATTCACTACTGTCGTTCTAATGAGTGAATTACAGTGAATAAGTTTTTTTTTACAGAAGCGGCTTCAACCGATTCGTTGAGAAAATGGTTCTGCAGTCACTGCACTTTTGAGAACAGCGATGATCGTACCGATTGCACGATGTGTGGGTTACCGAAGGCCGGGTAATGGTGTTGGTTGTGCCGATTGCTGTATCGTCTCTCGAAATCATGTGGAACACAACGGAGGTTGACTGTGTATTTTGCACCGCTCCCATCTAAACTGCTGATTTATACTGTCCCGATCTAGGCTCGTGGTTGTCTTACCAATATCTGACTAATCTTCATTTTTTTCATTTGAGTGTATGGAAGTCATTTATGGCTGTGAATGGGAGGCAAATGCATTAGTTTATGTCAGCTGTCAGGCAATTAAACCGATAAGACATCAAAGTGTAAAATTTCGATTTCCAGAATTTTTACGATCTTTCGGAAGGAATTTTCGAATTTCTTTGAGGGTGGTGTCGACATGATATAACCGTGAAGATTGTCGCGAGCTTCAGATTATGAATCTTATGCACTTTCATTGTTTCTCAGCATTTCGGCCGTTATGTGCTGGGTTTCTTTCTTTGAGGTTTCCTTATCTGAGTTGGCGCTTTGAAGTTTGATGCAGTTAATTTTGGCGTAAATTTTAGCAGGAGCTGTCACCGTCACTCTAAAGGACTTCTTGTGAACATGCAAATTGTCCTGAGATATTTCTCCTCTCTTAACATACTTATGGTTGTTTTTTTTGAATAGTTTCACGTTAGTCGACCGTTTCACGGTATTTTGTTTACATCGTTTTGGCAGTTCGCCTTTATTTACGAATGACCCTCTTGTGGTCAGTATATGAGCAGTTGGTGTTCTTGGTCTTTGCTTGGGATTTCTGCTTGTTGTGGTTCTTCATCTTTATGAATAATTCCTTCTTTTTTTCGTTGCTGTTGTTTTGCATAAAGTCGCTAATCAGCGTTCGATACAAGAGGACCTGGGTGGAAGTCTCTGATCGTAATCGGTTATTGCAGTATAATTTCGGTCAGTTCACCACTGGTTTGGCTCTAAGTCTCGTTTTCTTGTTTCATCGTATACGGACGGCAGCATCGTATCATTGGTGATCATAATTACCCTATAAGGTCTCCGATCACCGCTTTTCTATTCCCGATTTCATAGTAGAGTTGAGTGATCTATTGGAGCGGTTCATTTAATTTCATGCGCAAAATTTGTGTGTAGTCGCGAACACCACTGAGACTTGTCGATTATTCTTCACTTAAACAAACATAATTTTCTCTGTACAGTACTGTGAGAGCCACAAATCGAGGAGAATTTGACTAAGACTTCCAGCACTCTCACAATTCACTCTAACAACCGCTAGGCAACAGCACCGTCATTAAGGTGACCTACAACCATGGATGGGAACGACGGACCGAAATACGCGATAAAAGAAACGCGACCGTTCAATCGAGAAGAGAGGAATAATTCAACGTGTGATGCTAGTAGTAGGCCTATTACGAAGGCTTCCGATAATCAGCGAAATTACGGATATAAGGTGAACTGCATAAGGAATTACGCGATGCAGTACATCGATGTCGAGATAAGATATTGCGGAGAGGGCTATGAGGTTTGTGTTCTTCTTAAGCCCCGATATTCTCTGTAAACAAAGCTCGCTTGAAGGACATAACCTGATTTTAATTTGATGTTTTGAACAATATATTTCATAATCTAATAAATGGTCAGCGAATTCGATCCCTTCAACTGAACAACTAACAATCGGTTAGAGAAAGATTGCAAAGGCTCCAATGGCGATGGATATGAGGTGGCATCAGGATTAATCTTGCTCATGTACGGATATTGCTGCGAAATCTTCTATCAAAATCCTTCAAGACTGCGTTCTCTCATTTAGTTGCATCTCCCTAATTTCCGTCGATTGTCGTCTTGACTATCGTCGCGCAACAATATCTCAATAGTGGTGCACATTTCACGCAAATGTGAAAAGAGGTCACGGTGTTATCGATGGAATGAATATCAACGGCAAAAAAAGAGATGCGACAGTCGAGGAAACGATAACTCGACCGGATCCGCTGTCAATGATTGATATTATTTGGTGGATATTATCGATTGGTTTTGTGGATTCTTTGACGATGGACTATTCACTGGAATGTGAAGCTGGCTATAGGGTATCGTCAATTCATCGATTAACATCACTTTACGAGAAATCGGGTGCGCTGATGATATTCTGCGATCTAATTGAGGCAGATGCTTCGAAGGTTATTGTTAAGTTTGCGCCTTTTCGCTTATTTTAGATGACTCACTTCTTCTTAACGAATATTTTAGCATTTTTAGATGTAATAATTGAGGATAAGTCGATTTATTAATTTTTGGGAATAAACTCCACTGATTTCAACGATATAATAGCGTTTCTCATTGCATTTGCTTCTAAACTTTGCGCGTTGCTTAAACTGACTTATATTTCGACGATTTCTTTAAATGGGAAAATAGGCTAGTTCACTCTCATTGTTTATTCACGGTCGAAGACGTGTCGACCAACGTGAAATGACAGCTAATCGTTGATCTTTCTGCTCAGAGGCAAGAGTACATATAGGCTTCCTCGGGTAGTGTTTCAGAAACGCAAAGCAAGGATATCCACAAATTTGGCTATTTCCAAGTTCGGATTTGATCTCTCGACGTTCGCTGCGGGTCCAAGATAAATCGAATCATTAAATCTTTGATATACTGATTTTCAACAACACTCACTTCGAAGCGTCCAGTGATCATCGTACTATTTTACATGTTTTGTCCATAGTTCACATCGCAGACCTAATATTTGAGAAGACCGATGCGATATTTCAGGTAAATTGCGAGCGTCTACAAAGTGTGCCACAATGTTCAGGTACTCCAGAGGGTTGTACCGGAGAAAGTTGGCTAGCCGGCTTTCATGCTTATATCATCGAGAACACTACCGAAGCGACACTGTGCGTTTTCATGAATGGCTAAAATTTTTCTGCTGCCGCGCTAGTGACTAAGATCAGCTTAAAGTTCTTGCGCGTTGATGGAGAGTGTTGAAGGGAGCTAGCTAATGATCGGCTGAAGAATGACGGATGCCTGAGAAAGAGCTGAAAGACTATTGAGGAGGGCACGAGGTTGCGTGAAGTGATGCTTTTGACGTTTTCATTTTCAAAAAAAGGGAAAGCCGTTGAAAAGTCGAATATAAATGCAGTTGAGAGGAAATATGTTGAGCTCGGGGTTGTTGAATGCAAACTTGAAGCTCCAACTTCATTCCACCGACAATTCGAGGACCACTTGCAAGAGGTGGGAGTGAGATAAGTGCAAATCTTTTCTGCATTCTCTCCATCAAAAAGCTTTCCAGAAAAATCGGCCGTCATCATATAGATGCTCCTTCAAGAAAAAAATATCCTATGTTCAGGGGGAATTTCCTAATATAGTTACGCTGATTTGGGAATATTTTTATTTGTGAGTTATCTTGAAAAGCCTATGAACTGATAACTGAGTAACCGGCAACGAATATCGGAGAAGCCTCGGCTCTTGCTCGTTTCGTTCTTATTGGGACATGTTTTATCTGATATAACATCAAGTGTTATAAGTCGCCGCCATCTTCAGAGATAGCTTTCAAGCTGAGAAAGTCGTAGGCCCGAGCTTGGATAGAAGGACAAGCGGGACCTAAATTCGCTTTCTTCACATTAAATTATCTTTAACAAGCGTGAGCTGAAGGCTTGATCCGGTATGCTGTCGATCAGCGAATATCCGAGTGGATGAGAGCTCGTGTATCCATGATCGACTCAACAAGGTTCAACAATCTTTTCAACATGGTGTCGCATCTGACCTGCTTTATCGTGGATTACAATGTTGGCATCAGTATAATGGCGACAATACACTCGTTGATCTTATATGGAAGATGGAAATTTGCGCTTTCACATCAACTCTCGGCAGTCCACCACTCACGACAAGTAGAAGCATCTTGACGTTATCAGATCTTTTCTTTAGTTATTCGCTATGAGACGATCAGCACGGGAATGATGTCTTTTGCGCTTATCTCCTTCTTTATCTGTCACCTACTCCCTCTCCCTTTGTCCCCTAGTTTGAGCGGAAACCAAGCCCTGCAATACCCGTAACTTAACTCAGGAGGTCCCATTTGATCGTCGCTCATCTCAAGAACCCACCCTCAGTATTTCGAAACAATGGAATTAATGCTTTAAGGATTTTATTCGAGCATCTAAAATTGTTTTCTAAGCATTTCAGAGTGTCGTCGTGACTGCGATTGCTTCTGTGGCATCGAACAATGCGCTGATGGACGTTACCCCATTAAAATCATCCATAGACGACAACAAAGGCAGAATTCATGTGAATGTCACTGCAATTGTGCTTATGAATGTCTCTGAGTCCTCCTCATTTCCTTTCAACATCAAATTTCATATCTCACCAAGTGTTTCCTATGCAAGAAATTTCGAAAAACTACAGCGCCTGCGGCTCCTTCATTCAGCTCTAAACACTCTCATACAGCCGTCCGATAGAGGAGTGTCTTATACTTTAATTAAGATTCGCATAAAGGATATTACCAGAAAATTTCACATTCAAAGCGGCAGGAAGATACAAGTGAAAGCCCTCATAATTCATAGCAATCATAATTTTCCCACTCAAGTTCCTTCCATTATTATCGCTACTTGAAAATCTCAGTATATTCGCGAATACTGATGAACTTTATACTTAACGGCTATTGCACTTCGCGTAGAGATGAAGCTTAAGCATTCTCGTATGTAAGATTGTATCGCTGTGATCGGAGATCACTCTCGACAGCCGAGTCATTTCCAACAAAGTTTATGGGAACAACAGGTTGCAATTACTACGCAAATGAACTCTCATCATTTTCTTCTCAAGTTAATTTTTATCATCTCTAAGTATCAAATCTGCGATAATCAACTTATTCAATATTTACGGTAAGTGTCACAGTCACACATTTATTTGTTGGATTCATCGCAAAAGAAGAAATTAACAAGTCGAGGGAGGATCGGTTTCTGCAGGTATCACTCATCGATGGTCTTCCAGAACATTCAGAAATGATGCCTTTCCTACCCCACACGTCCTGAATATGGCATTGTCCGACTGAGAAACTCAAAATCACCTCCAATTTTACACATTCCACCTTAATCTGTGTGAAGGCAGTGATATTTCTGATTGTGATCTCACAATATCAAACGTTTGCCTTCGGGTAACCAACAGAACACCTTCCACAAAAGATAACTTTGCTGTTTCTTCTCTTTCGATGACTGTTTCCGACAGCGCACCTGCATCACCACCCAACTCACAACCACGCGAAATAAAAACACCAACACGTTACCGTACCTTCCTGTTTATAAACCCTAGGTGGAAAATTTGAACGTCATATGCCTCCTCAGTTATAACATCCGCCTGGAGTGCTAATATACGATGAAATCCTTGTTCGTCTTTTCCGAATGCATCACATTCGGCAAATTGAGAATAAAACCAATCCCGCCTTGAGCATTCTTTGCTCGTTCCTAATCCTCCTAATACATCCCCGCCAATGTTCTTTCGCAGATTTATTTGCCCTCCAAAGTTGTGAAGATGATTTGCGTCAGGTTTACAAACGGAAAACCTGGCATGCGGCTTTTAATATAAGAGAGTAGCGGCATGCCACTAACATGGCACCATCGATCATAATAAAATATGATCGCATAAACGCGAGTCGATAAGAAGAATAGAGAAACAATTTTGGGTGGAGAAAGAATTGCAAAATAATGAGGAGACTTACTTCTAGAATTTGCAAATGAAGGTTAAGCTGACTTCCAAAATGAAATTCCGACATAAAATGTTCGCATTAACAAATGGTCGAGGTGAGTTCAGAGGAGAAAAACTGGACTGAAATGAACGATAGAGCGATATTAACTGAATATGAAAACGTCGTTAAGAAACACACATCTCGAACTATGATAATAATTATGGAATAGCTCGCTATTAAATATAAGGAAACAAGATTACACAAAGAAGGAAATATAAGATGCACTGAAAATAAACGAAGTCGCGTCAGATGGTGATGTCACAACATTATATGATAGAATTCGCCGTACATGAAACTGTGAATAAGTCCGATCCTTCAAGAGAATGTCCTAAATCTCTTGCTTTGCGCAGAAACGAGCAATAAAAGTTCTCCTCCTGGGAATGTCCATAGAAAAACCTTATATCGTGATGTTGTTCTCCCTCAAGAACTTTCATATGGAAGATACTTTTTCTTAGCAAACGCAAATTCTTACAGGCATCATTTCTTCACATGAATACGGTCCCCCTCGTTGGAACAAATCCACCAATAATGTCCATAACGTTGCCAGTTACCACTTGCCACCAGACGGTGTGGAAGAATTCCCAGGTGAGCCGCTATTGAGCGTTGTCCAGAAAGCATGCCACGCCGCATCCATCATTTCCGGATTCACGTTCATCTTGTTCAAATTCAGAGCGTCCAGCCCTGATGCGAGTGCCTGACTTGTTCCAACCATTCGCTGTTGCATTGATGCCGCATATCGCGCTGGTGCACTTGAAGCATAGCCCGGCGAAAACCGGTTAGCAACTCGGCTATCCAAACTACGATATGCACCTGGTGAGGTTCCCCCACTTTCCCACCTACCTGAGTTCGAACCCTGAAATGGCCATCCAGTAATAAACGTTGCTGCTGTTCGTGCTATCTAGAATAAGGGCATACTGCATGCTGACTGTCCCCTACAGTTCAACTCGGGATGCAACTCTCCCGTTCGATTACTGCGGAATTGCTACAACAGAAAATCAAGCACGTCTGCAATTTCTGACCTTCTTGAAACAATCAACAAGTCCCTAAATAATTAATTTTCACCCTCTGCTATGCTTTAATAGGCGTAACTTCAGAGATCAACAAAGTCCTGGCAGATGCACTCGGCACAATTCGGATATTTTGCCACATGCCTTCATCTCGAAAATAAACCTCACAACTGACCTAAGTTTTGGTCAGACAGCAACGCATACTTAGGAGCAGACGAGACAGAGCGTGGAGTAGACGAACGAAAAAGCGTAATGAAATAACTGCCACTCTAACCCCCTCCCTCCTCATTTACTACTTTTTTATATACATACAGATCGTATTTGGTGAGAGTGACCTCAACGAGTTTATTAGAGACATCGCAAAATTCCGCTGGAAATTCGACCAACTCAGCTGATGAACCACTACAGCAAACCATGCGTACACCATCAATGCTAACCAATCAATTGAGCCTGTACACACAAAGATGCAACGGCCCCAACAAAACACCATCATCGCCACCGGATTCCCGCTCCATTTATGCGATTCCCTTTGCACCTATACTGCGAACATAGCAAAATGAAGCACCTGTCTCGGTGAATAGGAGTCGAATCTTTGTGACGATGCAGCAATCTTGCGCGGGAATGTATGATCTTCCGTGTAATTTCCTTTCGGCATAAGACGTGGCGAGTAATCGGAATAATCTCGTGGTGCTGCCGCACATACCGCTATTGAAGAGCCTTTGATAACGTAGTCACCCTTACTGCAGTAATAAGATTCTTTAACAAATTCTCGCTCTTCCAACAAATTATTCTTTCTTCAAGGGACTTATCATTGCCTACCGTTGCCATCAAATAGCTACACTCATAAAAACATTCTCGCTTTCCTGAACGACCACATCTGAGATCATCGCCACTCAAGGAATAACTAATTTAAATGCCGAGTACCATGTCTTACATTCTTCTTCAACTGTCCTGCATTCGCACAAAAAGCCAAAAGCTCCTCACGTAACACTTTCCAAGCAATTGTGAATGCAGTAGCGGACGAAATAAAACTCCCGACCGAAAAACCTCTGCCTCGATTAGCTCTCATCAAATACCACCTCAACGATTTAAAAGCACTCTTCTTCGCTACTTGCGGAACGCGGGAGATAAGCAATACAGGCCAATCTTTGATTAATCTCTCATCTCAACCACGGCCGAACTGAATTGCGCATCTCTTTTCACTTCTCTCTTAAATCATAAATGAAAGCCATACGCATGATAGATGATGGGAATAAAGACTCTGAACCCTTTTTGAGATTATACCTCTGCTAAAGATTCACTGTAAAGAATCTCTGAATGAATGCAACAAATTTTCATCCGCTGCAGCAGCTAAGACTGAGACGGCTCGGACGGAAAGATATATATAAGAAAAGATGAGCAGACGTAGGAGGGTTATTCAACTGCGCGCTTTAGAGAGCTAGAAAAACATTATATGGTTGTATTCTACCCATGCCATTAAGATGATAACGAACCTGAATATTTCCAAAATCGAGGTAAAGGCCGCACAGGAAAAGTTTTCTAAAACTCTGGAAATGAAGACGTATTAGACACAACGACGCACCTGATGATCCTCGTAGCAACGTCCGCGCTCGAAATATTTATAAATGCAAACGATCGAAATGGTCGCGGAATGTATACGTCTGTGACCTAAAAGGAAGGAACAAATTCCTGCGCTGCAAAGGTTCGTGATCTCCGGTCAACAACAACACCACTTCACCCTAAACTTCGAATATATTTTTCCTGAATTTCCACCTGTAAATTAGATGCTTCCATAAATACCCGAGGTTCTATACTTCCATCTGTTGCACCATCTGAAGCTATTATTTCCAGACGTTTTGCCGAGGTTTGAGGCAGCTAAATCTCTATGCGGATGAAGTTTCAGACTTCTGCATTTTGCGCAATATTTCTGAACCCCGAAATCACTACGCAAATGTCTTGAAGCTCAGAAATATGAACCGATCTCCGAGAATTTGAATATTTTGATGTTTGCAGCAAAAAAAAATGCTTCACTACATACAAATTTGCCTAGGCATTTCTTATAAGTCTGTGATGTGCGCCACCCAATAACGCTTTGTGTTATCGCTGTGTTTCATTAACATTACATTTGCGCCATTTTCAACAATTTTTGTATGGACGTTTCATGTTCTGAAATGAGTAAAAAGAACGATAGAAGAGTGAAAACCTTAAGCGGCTCTCCCCTCAAAAGTCACTCGCAACCTAAACGCATCTCGTTACTCAAAACACTAAAAAAGAAGCGTCCACCCATCGCGTATTGTTTGAGTGTAGTTGCTTAGAACCTTAACGCCATCTTTCCCATTATGCTTATGCATTAACAGACACGCTGCAGTGAAACTCAAGAGAAGAGATGCATAATTACTCATTACAGGGATCAGCCCATCCTCAGTACTACAACATCGATGCAATTAGTTCGCCACCAAACATTAACGAAGAATCACCGTTGCTTCTGGATCATATTTTGCTGCCTCCTCATTAAAGAATGATCGCAGATCGTCGGCGGTCATCGATTCCGGCACGCGTCCGAGGAAAACTCTTGTAATCAACGGCTGACTCACTTCGCCCTTAAATAAATCATTCGCAAACATACACAAAGCCGAAGATGCAACGCCAAATATCTTCATACTATTTTCACAGCTTTCATCAGCATAATGAGGTGAAATACTGTTTCCGATAAATCATACAACTCTCTGTGAATTGTCTACAATGAAAGCCTACTGTACCCCTCCCTCATTACAAAAATTTTTTCTATACGAATACGGAAACCTCATTTTTTCGATCCAAATCACTGTGGTTAAATGTAGACGCCGAAATCCAGTGTGAAATTTTCAGATAAAGCAGATTCCGTCGAATGAGGCTTTTCTTCACATTCACGAAACCAGAGGAAATAAAATTAAGATGGCTTTCATCCCTGACTCGCATACGCTCGAATTCAACTCCATCCATTGACTGCTACAAGGATAGAAAAAGGCAAATTTTAAAGACAATATTTATAGGTTTCTGGAATCTCGCCGTTACCATTTCCCACCTCTATGACCAGAATTAAAGTGCTGCAGTGACATTACTGCTAGTTCTACGCTGACTATGCTAAACGTTACTTTGCAACAGCGATACGATAGATAGTTTCATCATCACGAAAGCTTCCGCACCTTTTTCCGAGTGAAAATCCGGTCGATTTGGAACTAGTGCAATTCTGCTAAAAGCACATCTTTCAAACTGAGCCAAACGTCCTTTAATACACCTCGAATGGACGGCTCCCTATCTGCAGTAACTGTCGAGAAAAGACTTCAACAACTCCCTCTCCTCAAAATAAGCCCACCCTTATTGTCCTTTGGAAAGCATCAATTTTGTTCAACGAAGATGCGTACCATATAGGCGAAAAGTGTAATCTGTGCCTTTCATAGATGATACTGATGAATGGTCATATATTGCAAGAATGAACTTTAAAGAAAATTCAAGGAGTATTTCAAAAAGGCCCTCATAGTGGGAACAATCTTCCATCGTTAAGTGCGAAATGCACCCAAACACAATTATAAAAAGGCCGCAATGAACATGGACCGCAGCGATTGAATTCTACCTAAAGTGTGAAGAAAATTAATAATTAATCGCAGAATTGACGGCCTCTAAACATGACCGAGAAAAAATGATGTTTCCGTGACAGATATCTATTACGTATCTCTAAACACCGATAAAAGATTCCATATTTCGCCGCTTCCTTATCCTCTACACACACCTTCTGAAGTGCTCTCTTTCCCATCTCCAACCAAACAAACAACAGGGCTCACCTTTGAAAGTGGTATCTTCACTTCACAACGACGCCCATCGATTTCATGATGACACTTAGCCAAAACACGTAACTGCGCATCGTAATCTTTCATTCGAACAAAACCGAAACCTTTCGAATTGCCAGCCGCATCTCTTTTCAGCTGAAGAAGAACTCCGATATCTCACTCAACTTGTTGGTGAGTTCGTTTAAACAAAGGTGGATGCTAGCCACGCGAGCGTCGACCCTGGGTAAACAGGGTTTCGATTTCGATCACGACCAGACCTGATCCAGACCATATATAACAAATAAGCTAATATCCTCCCTATCAAATTTTCCAACTTCTGCTGCCTAGCACTGAAATGTTCGAAATTACGTAACTTCAGCGTAGAAAGAAGCACATTTAAACGTTTCGATGCAAACTGCACGTAGTTATTCCTTCATATGTGTCAAATCAAGACGAAGCTCAAGTTTTATGCCTCTCAAATCCTCTGATTCGAATTACGAAAAAAAGAATCTCCGTACAATTTGAGAATTTGCAACTCGAAATTTTCCACTGAATTGCAAAGACGGAGAACAACAAATTCGGAGTGACGGTCGCTGAATGCTTTTCACTTATGACTTCAAAGAAAAATATGCCAGGATGAACGCAACAAGTCAGACACTTGAATGGTGTGCCATCGAAAAATTTCCCCCATCACAAATTAAAACTTTTAGTGTATAAAAGGTTGAGAAAACAAGGACTCATTTTTAATGGCCAAATATGGTCAAGAGGAGCGAACGCTCTTCCGGAATCTTTACTGTCATCGCTTAGAGGTACGCCTTGCAGCTGCAAACAGCGAAATGTGTCAAAAATACTCACGAGGTATTTCAACAACAGGCAGCTCCCGAAATCATCAAGGTGCGCTGGGAAGCTTCCTGACAGGTGATTCTAACAACTGACCTCGCGATGATACAGGCTAGAGGATCGGTGCTTAGATGCTTTTGGTAGCAGATACCGACAAACGATTATATTCAGAGGCTATTTTCGGAGCTTTCAAAAAACTGAATTTTTCTAAGGTCGGCAACTAGTTACAGCTAACCGCGTGCCTGCCTCTCTACTCTTCTCCAAACTAACTCTGAGAAGGCCTGATTATGTATACGTCCCGTGCGCATCAACCGCTTATACATGAAAGGAGTAGGTGGAGGATCCAGAAAAGGCCTGATCCAAAGAAAAAGTGTCACAAATGGATCTCAACGTTTCAGCTTTATACACTGATCCTCCATCCAAAAACGTAAAAAAAAGAAAGACCAAAAATGTGCGCGGATAACAAGGTGCATCTTCGCCATTATATATGCACCCAAGTATGCATATAAAACATCTGAACATCCACGGTTCAAAAAATGTAATGAATTTCTATTTGCTTTCCCTCACGTGTTTATTCGAAGGTATGAGATGGCAATATTCTTCCTTCCTAACTTCACTTTTTTAGCGTCTCAACCTCTCGATATCCAGTACTCTAGATGTCAGGCTCTCGGCTCTTGACAACCGGTATTCTAGATGTCAGGCTCCTGGCTCTTGGTATCCAGTGCCCTGGATGTCATGCTCTTGGCTCTCGACATTCAGTACTCCAGATGTCATGCTCTTGGTGCTACTTTCCAGAGCAATTTTAATTGAATGACAAGCTCAACAACTTAAACTTCATCATAATTTCTGACTGCTGCTTGAGAGTGGCACTTGCTCATTGTACCGCATCACATTTACCGCAAAAATGCATGAACAAACACTCCCTAAAGGCATACCGCCAAACACATAGGCACCACACTGCGCAACGAACCGGATGGCAGAACACATTGACAAGTCGCCACTTGCACGCATTTGCACGCCCAATTCATAACACTTTGAAGAGAGTCTGTGGCGATAACCTCATGTCGTTCCCCTCCCCCCGCTTCACTTCTAGGCAATTTCACAACACCGAAGTCACCTCTCAAATAACCACGTTTACATAACAACTACTATCAGCTTGCAAGATGAAAGTAATGCAGCAGGTAACACCAGAAGGTTAGTGCATCTTGATGACCAATGAAATCCGCAGGCGTGTATCACAATGAAGGAAGGAACTTCAATTACTTAATTCACACGGCCCACGAGTTAAAAAACAAATAATTCACCAACTCACAAGTGCATCGAGAAGTTTAGCTCGTTCAGAGAGGAGAGGTCGGACTCTGCAAGTATTGATTCAATAACTGGCTTAAGTGAACCACTCATAAATATACACTGGAATGCTTACATCGAACATCAGCACTTCGCCAAAAGTCTCGAAGTATGCCTTGACAGTCTCCTCGGTGGCCTTGTAGGAGATGCCGAGCACGATGAGGTCAACGCACGACTTCTCCATCGGCTCTTCGATGCGCTTTTGTTTAGCAGTGAGTTGTCCACCCCCGGATCCATGATATCCCCCCTGCGTGTCCTCCGATCCGCTCTCCTCTTCACACTCATCCATCATCTTCTTGCGTTTCGGATTCTGATCACCTGCACACACAATTACACCACTCCGCACACTCACTACAACACTTGGGCATTTGCAACGAATATCCGACACACTCAACAAGCAAATATTAACAAATCAGCTCTCCTTGAGGCTGGCTAACCACCCATCAATTCAACTGCTTAAAAAATGCCAAGTTCCGCAGCAAAAAAAGCCTCAACGATCGTAGAAGAACCGTTTATTTTATTTAATGGATGGGCGCTCATAACAAATTCTGTGAGCTCCTCTCTATGAATCCGCATCTCAGGTTCACTTCATTCGCATCTTTCAATTCCTAGTAACCCCAATTCTTTCTTTTTCAGCGCCCACCTTCACGCTTAGAAAATTGCATATCAGCAGCAGGCTGCATCGTAACATGCAGGTAATTACTCCGAGGAAACTACCCCAAAAAGTTATTTAATTGCCACAGCTTTTCCAGCAACAATATCAGCAAAACCACGCTTTAAAAAATTTGCACATCGTCTATTATCATGCATAACGAACATTGCTATAGCCTCCCGATCATATATTCATGAATCTGGTTTATTTCCGCTCGCAACCATCATTTCACATAAGAGCATTCTTCAACTCATAGCGCTTGGCAATCTCAACTTAACTGAATCCATCAAATTATATCGCATCTCTCTGACCTCTACCATCTCTCTACCCGCAATCACCTCAACTCTGAACCGACTTTAGCGCATTCTCAGCACACTTTTTCCTCTTAACCAAACTCGTTCGATACGAAATATAGGCAAACGTACAGCTCGACGTGGAAAACGTCAACCAACAAAATGATGTTCTTCTGTAACTCGCAAAGAACAACGCTAATGCTATATATTCCCTCCAATTTTAAACAGGTTTCTTTCAAATAGCGAAATTGGAGGAATAAACAAGTGGAGGGACATAAAAATTGAGAATCAGAGAAGGAACCGCGCACCAACTGACAAAACACTACATACTATCGGGAAAATACTTCAAAACTCCGAAAAAGAGGAAAACTCTCGCGCATGATTTGTTCAAAGAGCTCCGGTCCCTTGCAACTGCAACTCAGTGGAGTTCCCCAGTAAAACGTTGCAGATATCCCTGCCTAACCGCGGCCTTTAAGAAGAGCCACCCTTTGGTCATACCAATTTATCGGCTTTATTTATCCTTTATATACCGTCATGCTTCCTGATTTTGGGAATAGTTGACTTTCACAAGCAGTGATGTCAATCGACGAAACTCATTCAACCATAACCTGATCAGGCACCACAGGGATCACCGATCAGGTTTTCTTTTCGCCTGATCAATGATCACTGATCAGGCGGCAAGACATCTGCTGCACCTTATCTCACGTAAGTCACCAGTTGGTCATGCTGTTCGTGAAAATCAGACAACGGAAAACATTTAGAAACAATATGGTGCCAGCCCAGGTGGCACAAAACACGTTCGGGGTGAAATGCTAGCCGTTTGTCGACATCACAATACGTACCTCTGTTTGGAACTTTGATAGCTTAAAATTAGAAAGAGTTCGCGAAGTTGAGTCTGACCAAAACAACGGACGAAGTGGAATCAAGGGGGGAGAAATATTTTGGGAGTGTTGAACTTACTTGAAGACCTCTGTGGATAAATGACAAAGAACACCTTGTCGTTCCAACCGCCAGCGGGAGGCATAAAACGAGTACCAGAGGCGTCAACTCTGAAAATTCACTTTTGTATTTCTGCAAGCAATTCAGCCACTCAAATGATGAGCGCATTCGTTTGCTTATCTCACTTTTTGCTGGCATACTGTTGACTAATTAAAGAGCAATTAAGGACTCAAAGAGGAGTGCATGCGGTGCTAATTTCTCTCGCCGATTTTCCCAATTTTCAACCATATCAGGAAACTAGCATCACTCGTTATACAACTCGTGTACATATGCCTGATTCGTATATTCCCCTCACGGGGAGGCAGCTATTTGCGTAGATTCCGTATCGTTTATGCAACTTGACTTCTACTCAATCATCCACTTCATACAGGCTGAAATCTTTTCCCCGAAATAAAAACAATGACATCAAGGCTTACAGCAATGCTCGGGATGTTCCAGTCTGCGGGTTCCTGAACTTCAAGCCTTGTGCACCTGGATAGGCGTGTGTCAACGTCGAGACACCGAGGGATCCATCTTCGGGATGTGTGGGCAATTCCATTCGATCGCCGTCCTCGCTATCGGTCACTATCACGTAATCACACTTCTCCTCCCCGCTATTCCCATCTCCCTAAATGTTCATTCTCAAGTGATGTTAATAAAATGCGGATACCCTGATTCCTGATATTGACTTCAACGGAAGCAATTTTTACATGACCGTAATGGAAAAGACATTACGACGATAGCCCCAACTGACTTGTGCTCGCCAAATTATTCATTTGGGCTCGTGAAGCGGGCAAGTAACTCATGCAAACAACGGATTGAGAAGAATTACGAATGGAAACTTCCACTGGCCAGGGCAAATTATCGCCTCACTTTCCAAGCTTTTATTCAGTTCTCTCGCATCTAAGTTGCCGTGCTTGTCGAGAGTGATTTCTGATTTCCCATCTGTTTAGTGATTCGAAGCAAAAGCCCAGAAAATATATGAGCTCTCACAACATGGGATATAATTCACTTACTGCGTTCCTCATCGAATCCGATGGCATCGCTGCATTCTTTATCGAATCCGATTTCACATCTTCCATAGTTCCAGTGAGATATCAATTCGCCTATAAATTACAAAAGAAGTGAATATACTTATTTCCCTCAAAAAATATGACACAAACGCACCACATAATACTAAATAAGCGGACAGCTACGGCGGCAAGTAACCAAGATTTGCTTGAGTTCAGCCATTCAGCATTTATTCTCTATCAATAGGCCAGAATATAAGAGCAAATATAGATATAGTAGCACTGTGAAGTAATCTTTTCAGAGGAGAACGAAATGGAAAAACTGCTTTCATCATCGTCAAATGAGCAAATAATGAAAGGAAGAATTTTATACAAATCTAACGTGATGCAGACCAAGAGTTCCATGCAAATTTAGGCAGCAGCAATCAGTTTTCTGCAAGAGAGGTACTAGGCTCATTTTTCAAAAGGATATTGACTTGGGGGTACTTTTCTTTCGAAAATCGCCTTTTCGAAAGACGCTAACCTCAGAGCTTCAGCCATCCCCCATCCCTTGCCCAATAGTAAACAGAGGCTCTCGAGCAGTGGCTTCCCACTTCTCACAAATCCAGCACATCTTCCGTGGAACAATGTGGAATTTATGGTACCGTCCTACCGGCACAACATACCCACCAAACTCCATATTTGAATTTTCACTGATGCTCGAGTTAAAATTAGGTGAGAGAAAACGCCAACAGAGGCGGTGAAATGGCACAGCCTCGAGACGCCTGCAAAGGAAATGAAAGGAGACTCTAACAAGACATCTACCTCCGACATGCACCTCTCCCCACCTCTTTCCCGCATATGCAGGTGAGAAGCCTGCCCGCCCGAACACTCACAGCAGACAAGCCGCAGTGCATCGCCGAACGCCGAATGCACTACGATCGATAACAACGCACCACCGCACACATCACTTCGGCGTGACGCGTTGCGATTGTTATTGGCAACATGCAGGATGACCGGCCCGCATCGGTGATAAAGTTGGAGTCATTTAAGAGACGGGATCCGATTGGTTGCAAGGGGAGTGGAGAGTGGGAGGGGGGGAGGGTGTTTTAGTGGCAGAGAGGGAGGGAGGCAGTGATGGTAGTGCTAATAAAAGAAAGGAAGGTGCTGGTAATGACGAAAAGGAAAATACGGGAAAAAATTGCTGAGCTTTCGTCAGTTTGCATCGATTCAGCGCTATGACGATCGCTGAAAACGATGAGAGGGGAACGTTAAGGACGGGAGATGATACTGAAAAGAGAGGTGACTTAGGAGGGGGTGTGACCGGAAACGATCCACGGAAACGGAATACCCTCGTATCATTTCTAATACTTTGTATTTTCGCTCCTTCGATTTCCACATTCACCTCAGAAAAAGAGAGGCGACCCCTCTTCACTCTATCTTATCCCCACCTCTGTGCCCATGTCTCTATTGTCATTTGGACGTTTTCATGGTGCTTAGATGTCTTCATTGTCTAAGATTACTACATAAATTTGGAGAAGCATCGCATCACGACTTCCCGGTTGAGTGGGTACCTTCGCTTGATGGCTAGACCTTTGCAGCCTGCGAACTCCATTTCTGGTATCTCTTAGTGCAAATATGGGAGAAGGGGAGGGGCACAGTAGCAGATGCTATCATTATCTTATCCTTGGAGTTTAGAGAGGAAACTTCAATGAATTTCTTCTGGAAAACTTTTTTGACAGAAAAAAAGCAGAAAAGATTCACACTTATCTCATTCGAAGCTTCAGATTCCCTCAGCCAGACTCCTTAGCTCATCAAGTCGTACCCTCCCTTCGCTGGAGAAGCCCTGCTACGTCAGTTGTCTTTCAAAGTGCTATAGGCATCCGATCACCTTGTTCCGTACCCTCCCGGGTAACGATTCAATCGGCAGGTCTTAGGCGTTCCACCAGTGGATGGTTGAACATATTCCTAGCTCGGAAGGGAGCCCCAAAGCTGCCAATTTTCAGCAGCTGTCGTTGCAGCGCAGTTTCCCGAACATTTCTGAACGATAACATCAAATGAGCCGCCTTCTTATTAAAAGAAACCACGAACGAGGGGAAATTCCCTTCGTTCTAAAATCGTCGTGCAGCAAAGGTGAAACTCTATTCGGCTGTCGTCTATCGCGTCCGAGAGTGACTAGTGGATCTTGCGGTGGTGTTAATGCAAGAGTGCTGATAATTGTCGGGCACCTTTCAGTGTGAGAATTATTTTGACGTCGTTATTTTTCATGAGTAGTAACTGCAGACGAGAGGGGTCGCTCGCCGTCGATCCCTCAACAATGACCGATGAATACCTGGAAGGGAATAATCATGGGTAATAGAATTCCCACGATGTGAGTTGATGAGTGCCGTTATTGCTCGTCTCAGCATCACTTGCATTTGAGTAAAATATGAGCCGATAATTCCAACGGAAATAAAATCCATCGCTTGTATCGCAAAAGAGAAAACTCAACAAAGCCTCAGCATACAACACACGTTGACCACACCGCCGGAAAACACTAATGCTTGCAGGTAAATGTTCATTACAGGTGACCTCATTTCCTTTCTTTGTAAATTAAGAGAACGCATTATCGCAGCGATAACTTTGCATAGCCGATTTGTTCCACATATCTTTATGGGATCGTTTCAACGAGGGATTCATTCAAATTGGAATCGAAAACCTCATAGATCAACCGTGATCCCCGATACGGCTTCTCACGTCGATCCGTCATCTTCACAAGGAGGTAGGGTCATTTGAGGAGCCGAAAAGCAGATTTTATAATCCTCCATATTGGTTTACACCTATGGGTTTATAGAAGGATTTTTTCCTTCCAAGAGAAGGAAGGTAAGGATCCGTTGGTGCCACCGCTTCAGGTGTGATGTCGATCCATTACAGCGCCTGTATATTAATTTTTTATTTGCCATATTACTTATTTACCATCACACCGTATAATAATAGACCGAAAATCAATTTCAGGTCGTCACTGCTAATAATGGACCGAAAATCAATTTCAGGTCATCACTGCTAATAATGGACCGAAAATTAATTTCAGGTCATCACTGCTTCATCACCACACCGCTCCAATTTTATCTTATATGGTCGTTTTCTTTGGATAGAATGATTTCCGTTTGCTTTTCGTGTTTTCGTTTTTGTCTCTTTATCCCCTCCTCGCCGCATCATCACCACCACTCTCGTCTATTTTCTACTGCTCTCGAACCTATTCGACAAAATTTTATAGGTCACAGGTGAGTAATTTACCGGAAGCCACAAATCCACTGTTGCTTTGCTGCCCCCGTAATTCCTGGATAATAAGAAGGATATTTCAGGTTAAATCTCTTGATAATGAGAAGGATATTTCCGATTAAATTTCTGGACAATAAGAAGGATATTTCCGGGTAAATTTCTTGATGATGAGAAGGATATTTCCGATTAAATTTCTGGATAATAAGAGGGATGCTTCCGGTTAAATTTCTGGATAGTAAGAAGGATATTTCCGGTTAAATTGCTTTTCACATTCCATAGGGAATTATTCATAGCGATATGAGAGATTACGAGAGAAATATTAACCTATTAAAAGTGAAGAAAAAAAAGTACAAATTAAATCGAATTTTCCGACCAATTTTTATGTAAAATTTCTCGACTAATTTCATTTAATAATTTTGAGTATAAAAATTAAAAAAAAAATTCATTACATATATATATATTTTGAAATTTTGTAAAAAAAAGGTTTAAAAAAATTTCCAAAAAAAAACATTTTTTTGGCGATTTTGAAATTTCATTTATTATAAAATAATAATTTCTCAATGAAAATATGCGAATCAATGAACGAACGGAAATAAAATAATCGCATAAAGGCAATAAATATTAATAATATAAAAATTAAGAAGAGGACGGGAAAACGAACTCAATCAGCGGGAATTCCCCACCGAATTCATTTAGGAATTTATCAGCGCTGTTCGAGTCTCACCCTCGATTCCCTTTGCTTTTCCTTTTATTAGGTACAAAGGTGGAATTTCTTGACAGCCGGCTGTCCGTTTCCACACCGATCCACTTCCCCCACAGACATTTCTACGAAGAGATACATACGTGCCAATGAGCGTCGAGATTACTATGAAATCGTGTTCTTTTTTTGCTCGTTCTTCAGTTTAACAAAGCAATCAAAGGAGTTGGTTTTTTAGGTACTTCAATTATTGAGTGGAATTCTCGAAAGTGAAGAAAAAACGAAAAAAAAGCGTCTTTTTATTTTGTTTGCTTCCTTTTCATTTAATTAATCCGCTTCAGCGCTCAGTAATATCACTAATAAATGGCTAATTGGATGGAAATTTATCGCCCAATTTCATATATTAATGAGTTTCTTTGCAAAATTAGTAAATCCTCTTGAAGCTTAAGGTGGATGGCCAATATCTCGTGCTTCTCAAGCTCAGTAAATCCCATCAAGTTGACTTCCGTGAATTTTCAAATTGGATAGAGCACACTGAGAGAGATAAACGCATACAGATGTGCAAACAAAATATGCACCTACAACGTCGGATATTTCCATCGAAACGTGAAGAAACGATTATGAAAGAGGTTAGTTACTCTCTCATTGTCGCGAATTTCACTTCGGCACTTTGCTAAGATTTCATAGACTTTCATTGCTTCAGAATTAAATCAGTCGTACAGATTCGTAGATACACCCACGGACCGTGTTTTATATGTGGCGATGTCGTGATGCGCTTAACAAATCGAATCATACAAAAGCATCTAAAATTCGGACAATATTGACTTCACTGGGCTCCATAGATTGGCCTTTTCGGAGCGTGAATGACGACGAAGCTCCAGTACTTCTAGAATTTCCTAGAAAATTCTCCCCTCCCGTAAATGTTCTCAACGAAGATGAGAAGTGATAGAGCGAGAAATAGCGTCGAGATGGGATATCTGTGTTGTCCTCTTAATCCAGTTCGAAGACACTTCGACGTCGAGTCGAAATTAAATGTGATAAGTTCGCTTGAGGTCGATAGTATGCAGTCTCGACTCTCATCGAAATGAGAAACTTCAACACCGTTACGAGGCCTCTTGATTTGTTTACGCTCTCAACTCTCATACGGATACATCAATTGCACTCGACGATACAATGCAAACGTGTAGGAAATTAGTCAAAAAAGCGTTTTCTCGTCTCGTTTGATAAATTCATTCCGATTACTCGTCGAAACAGAGGGCGAAAGCAATTGAGAGCGAAAGATAAGAGGGTGGATATAGATAGAAGTGGATCGTTGGAATTTCAACAGATTCCGATTGTTGCACGCACGCATATCGCATTAAACTTCAAGCCTATGCCTCTTACTACTTTGTGATCCTGTAAAAGTAACGATCTCCTTCTATCAGATGATCCAACGATCTCCTTCTATTGGATTTGTCGGCAATTCGGATTCACTTCAAAAACTTTACGGCATCCTCTAGAAAGATGGAGGAAATTCTCCAATCACATTCGTTCATAAAATGATTCCATATTGTTTTGTTAATATCTCAATACACTCTTTAGTATTGGAAAAAAGATTTCTGCTTAATTTAATAGCAGAGAATTTCCATAGAAATGTAACTGTATCATACTATGTTTCTTCTCCCTAAACGTTTCTATATGTAATTTTACCGATCACCCCCTTCCTCCCTCATTTTAGGATACCGATTATGGGATGAAAAACGAGTGGAAGATCTAGGCAATCAAACGAGCGTCTTGTCCATCTTAAATCTTAAAATTTCAGGACAAACTGTTAGTGCGCATCCAGAAAAAAATCCAGGAGGGTTTTATTATTCAATTTTTTGTGGATATATTCTGATAGACAGCCGAAAATCATCATCAATTAGACGAACGTGATAAATGCCAACGAACAAAAAGTAAAGCAATAAATCATTCATAATCTAAATTATACTCATAAAATTTTATTGTGGATCGCATTTTTAATTTCAGGATGACGATAATACGCAAAACAAATAGACGGATATATGTAAATATTTACGTCCACATATAAGGTCCTCCTCCCAAAATTCCGTTGGGGGGACGGGATGGGGAAATTCACCTTCATGCAGTCGGTGGGTGTTGTTGTCAGCTCCTATTGATGACATACTATGAAGAGAGAGGACTTGTTATGTTTGAGCCGCTTATTTATTCGTACTAAAGTTGCCGTAGAAATGACGTAATGCCATGTAGTAATACCACGTGCCTGTTAAACAAAAAAAACAAAGTCACTTTCAGATTAGACGAGAACTCACTCTTGCGGTTATTTTATCCCATCGATATATATATTTCAATTTCTGTTGAGTGGTCTCAATCCATGAATCGTGAAAGCTCCGACCGTTGAACTTAGTAGGTCTAATCGATATTGCTGCTAATATCAAATTCCCTTAATATTTATGATTGTCGAATGAGTCATTGCTACTTCTTAGTGGCATATAATTCAGTTTTTACTCCATGGCGAGTCGTGCGCTGCACGAAAGAGGGAATTTCTTTTTTCTCGATGAATATTTATCCAGCCGATTGGCTTCATAAAAAAAATTATTCGTTAAGGTGTTCTCTTTCTCCGTTCTATTTTCGAAAAGCAATTATCTGTTCAGATCAAAAGTGAGGGTCTTAATTGAAATGAGCGATTTTCTTTTCGGTATCATTTACACCTCTATTCTTTTAATTTCCTCCTCTCCTCAAGTGTGAGTCACACCGTTTTCGTTCTCCTCCTCTCCTCATTCGATTGAGCCTCCTTATTATGATCTAGGACTCACCGGGAAACCTGGCTTTATTTTAAAGCCAAGTTCTTACGCTTTATTTATGATTATTTAATCGTTTCATATCAAAGTTTTCAAAGACCTTATGAAATGCTTATATATCATTGGAAAAAAAAAATGATTTCAATCAGAGAGTGAAACTTTGAAACAACCGTATCCGGTAAATATAGCCCCACGAGAATTAGGCGTTGAATTCGCTGCCCTTGAGCATCATTTCGATAGGGTTAGTTAGCGCGAGGAATCGAAATTTAGGAGGAAACTTTCTTATGCTCGGTAGTCGAAGGAGTTTCCATGATTTCATGGATTGCTTCAGAAAAGGTTGGATTCACTAACTCGCTTCCATGTTCACCTTAGGGATGAGTTATTATTTTTTGTTGTGTTGCTGTTTTTATAAAGTGTCTAATTAACAAAAAATGAAAATTAATAACGTCGGGTGGATTCAACTGTAGTAATTTGGAAAATATATGTATGAAAATCAGAAACTTAATGGAGAATTTTAAAAAAAATGAAAGAAAGACCATCGTTAACGTTAAGACTGATAATTATAACTACGAATATCCATATTTTATGAAGAAAACCTAAACCGAAATGTTGGAAGTTATTCCACAAACGGCGACTATCCTTTCTGGTTGAAGACTCCTTTTCTCGCTGCACGAGTTGAATTTAATTATTAAAAGATTAATGCTTAGAATGATTGCAATGCTCCAGAAATGAAGCATCACCTCATGCTAAAGAGTTACAGATGCTCGATGTGGTTGCCAGAGAGAGGGAGAGAGATGGAGGGAGAGAAAGCAACACATAATAACAGAGTTAGCTGTAACGAGGCTATCCTCTTCATCTCTCGAAACATCACAACTTGAGCATAGGATGCCGACCCCGAACAGCCACGCACATACACATACACAGAAACAGCGGCGGAACAGCCGCCCACCCATTTGGCTCATTGAATGCGGCCGGTCTTCGTGCATCGTCGTCCAATGTTCCATTCATTTTCCCATATTATCTTCACGTTTTTCTATTACCTACTTCTCTATCTTTTCCTATTTTGTTGAGAATTTCATTCAAATTCATTTATTTATATTCGATACATTTCGATTTACGAAATATTATACGAAATTATTTCGCAACGAATCAAAAAATATGTACGAGTATATGAATTTATTATCAACAGTATGTGATCATCGTTATGGATTTTGTGCTCATAATTACCGTTGTGAAGGAGATTAGTGAGAATAGTATGATTAAGCAGACACAACCACTTCTCGATATTAAACATGAGAGCCGGATGAGGGACGAGCGAAACTCGAGGGGATGTGGGTGATTGCGATAAGAAGCAAACTCTCCTAAACATTCAACTCGTCGTATTGTTGGTTAAGTTACAGGAAGTGCGCGATACAATAATTAATTTTTCGAAATATGAACTTATTTATGGATATCAAGAATATCTGAAAAAAATAAAGGGATGAGAATCCATGCAGCGAGGATAAATCCAGCAATTCACCTCAAAATATGAGCATAATAAGTTAAATTAAGAAAACAAAATGGGAAAGAATAAAAGCAAAGAGAAATCTTTCTTACGAATTCATTTCGATGGAAAATAAAAGTTAAAAACGGTATATTATGCGAAAAAAAGCTGTCCATTGAGAGCTTGATATGACTTATCAGCTCGCTTATCTCTAAGCAACCTTAACATGACACTCACCTCCGTCGTAGAGGACGTAACCTCAGGTGACGAACATAACTAAATATATCCACACATAGGATAGTTTCAGCTCAGTCTGTATTGAATTGTATCGGCAGTCATTTAAATGCGCTCATCAAAGCGGATATGCAAAAATGATGAGACGAATGGAATGGCCGAAACGGTGAGAGTTCGAGTTCGACTTTTGATGAAATTTCAATGCCGTTAGGAAACACAATTCTTTGAAGTTATCTTATCATCACTGCGGACTAATTTATTGACCATAATACTCAGGGCTTTGCTCAATAGTCGATAAAGTTGGCAACAAACGAACCGGATGATTTTTCGAAAGCAATAAGCGCCACTTCGGAATTATTTATAGTGAAGCAAACGATCACTGAATATCGTTATATGAATATATTCCTTGTTTATACAAACATAATTGTAAATATGAGTAAATAAATAAATAAAATATATAAATTATATTTAGGTTATATTTAATATATAAATTATATTTAAATATAGTAAATAAACACGAAAATGAATTATATGGACGCGATAGAATTGAGGTCTGAAAATGACTGAAACGAAACGATATCTAGAAAAAAGCCGATACTGGAAATGGGTTCATCGCAAAGCGTCGACGCTTTACTAGGCAAGCATCATAATGAATCAAATTAACGCTTCAGAGATGTCGCATACAAACTAATCTATCATTTCGTTGATTAAAATACAAATTTCAGTAAGCATTTCATTGGCCATTGGATATAACAATGCAACTAATATAGAGCATAGCCTCTTTCATCGTTTTTAGTAGAAGTGAGAACATAACGACGACAAAAAAACAAATATTTCTTCGATTCCAATCCAAGGATAATCGACGGTGAATATCCTCCCTCAATATCCTCCCATTCACTTCCCCTCCCTCCTTCTCCCCTCTTTGTCGATCCAATGAAAGTCCCCAACGAAAGTATGGGATCAGTATAAATAGCAGTTGAACATCAAAGACGACAGATAGATTTCATGGACATATTGAACCATAAATATTTATAATTAAGCAATTATGCGCAAATTATATTCACGCATAATTGTAATCTAACACTTACCACTCGAAAGAAAAAGAAGTTATCATCAAAACAAGCGGTAATTGGTATATTTAGGAGGACAAAATAGAGATCTTATGGAAATTTGGAAAATCCGATCCGGAGCGAGCAATCCTGGTCCTTTCTCGGCATCTATTCACCACGATAGCAACAATACTTCATATTATTAGCCGAAATTTCCACCTCAATAAACGTCATGTCTTCAATAGGACACTACGTAACGGCAAAAATTATCAATTACTATGTCTCATTTTATACTAATAATAGTAAGCGGTCGGTAAACGAAGAAATTCACTTCCGACTTTTTCCTTCTTTCTTCATTTTCAGGTGACAACGAAGTTTTGCACAACTTCGTCGACCGATATTTCTAAACAAATCTGATTTCAATAGAAATTTTGCTTAAAGAGCAATGCCTTCGGTCGGTGAGCATCGTCTCTTTCCGATCGCTCAAATTTGGTCTGCATTCAGTGGTTTCCTATTCGGTGACAAGTCTGCCAATAATATATCATTTGCGGCTGTAGCGCCTTACATTTTTGCGTGCCTCATTTTCTTTGCATGCGCTCTTTTCGTCTTGAATTACTTGTAAATCAGCTGCTTTTTTTCCAGTATATTAGTCATACTGATAAAGTAAGGTTCTAGTAAAGTTCGAATTTTAACCCGTCAGCAAATCCAAAAATTCCGATCCGTTTTTCAACGAGAGCCGCCGAACGCCACCTAGTAACTACTGATACTGATTAGTAGTCATTTTTCCCACTTCGGATATTTCGATTAGCTTTCCCGTGATCGGCGGTATTCATCTTCTACGTCGGATTAGGTTTTTCATCTTTCCATTTATCGTCGATTTTGTCTGCTGCCTTATTTTTTGATACTTAATGTCGTCTGCTGTCCCCCGGATTCCTCCCGATCCCCGCACTCCTACTCCTTATGTTTTATATCAATACTATGCAATTTAGGAGGATATATATGTACCATTTGGCTAAATTGATACGTTCCTCATAGTATATTCTTCTCATATGAACGGAGGTGATCTGCTTATTTGCAATTTTAGAAAATACTTCATTTTTTCTTTCTTTTCAAAAATCATCCACCGCATCCTCTAAAGTGTATTATATCCTGAAATATTGACCTGAAATTAGACTATTTTGACTCTTTTCTTTACATTCGATATAGAAAATTAAGTGGAAATTGCACTGATGAATGTTTGTGGGATTTCGTATTTCCATGAGAATTATAGTCCTATGAACATTAAACCTCTTGTGCGAAGACATGGTTTTAATCTGCCTCATGAGCGCTTTTCGATTTCACTAAATGAATGGCCTATGTGTTTGATGGATAACAGCTGCTCACATCTGTGTTCAAATAAAGCGCTCGCTCTTCTGCAAAAAAAGTAGAGAAAAACTGAGCGGAAGATAAATACTATTAACGAGTCGAGAGAATTCTATGAGCGATACATGAATTAATAATCATCTATGCGTTCTGCAAAATACGTTCAAATCTTCTAGAAATACGTTCATATCTGAATGAAGCACAAATCTTATGGGTTTTGATTGATACATCGGACTCGTAGTGGTTGGAAATTTCAGGATCGTGAGAGCGAAATTTTTCTGGAACCGGTACTTGTAGGACATTTTTATTTTCGGATATAGCTTCAGCTCTTGCCAATACACCTTCTCATCCTTCTGCCAGAGTAACTATATCATCCGGCTGGCATAAAGGAGCCCTCAAATTCAATACAGGCTAAATTTGATTATTTGATTTGGAATGCTTGTAAACGATTTCGGAGCGGATCTGGTTAGGAATGTCGGAAAATTAATTAATGGATGAAAATCGGCATTGCGCAGGCTTTATGCCTTCGGAATTATGGGTCGATGACTCGCCTGTCCAATAAGCATTTCCCAGTTGCTCTCTGGTCAAGGAAGCCGAAAAATTGCGCATATGATTTTAACTAAAACTTCGGTGGTTATAGGCAGGTTAAGAGCGGGTGAAAGGCTTAGTTTGGGGCTATGAAATAGTATATTTCGGGTCATGAATCGGAGGGAGAAAAAAGAATTTTACTCAGAAAAAGAGGATTATTGAAAGTAGTTTATGAACTGTGATTTCTTTGTCCATTCGAAAGCATCCGGTAACTGCGAGTTTATGAACTGTAATATGTTACTCATGACAAGTAGACATTCACATTTATGGATCTATATTAAAGGAGAGGAAAAATAGAAAAATATATCACAGGAGAAATCATATATGATAAAATAACTGAAAGTCGAATTTCTCATTTGCAAAGACGATTGAAATGTGGCAAATTTTTGAATCCTTAGCACGTTAGTCGATAGAGAATAGAATAGAATACTTCAACGAATCGCCGTTAACTCTAAGAAAAATTACTCAGCACTGGTGGAAGCGACAATTCTCATTGCCACATTGAATTGAACATATTTGATTCGCTCATTTGAATTTTTAATGCTAAAAGGCTCTCAGATGTTAAATTTTTTCCTCTCAACTATCCTGCGAAATGTTGCTAGCATGCAAGTTGCCCGATGACGAAGAGCTATTGAATTCCGAAATTTCCAATCTTTCCTCAAAGTTTTTCCCGGAAGATAAAAGGTTGAAGTGAACGTATGAATTAACTTCTTCTATGAACGTGAAATCTATTTTGTGGACACTACTCTTTGCTATTACGAGGTAATTGCATCAACTAACTTCCGCCGATATATTCTTGAGAATATTTAAGGTGCATTTTCAGGATACAAATTTTCCCCTCCCCATCCTTATCTTCCTCATTTTCATTATTTGCTTGGCATAGGCTACAAAGAAAGTACCCCAGTAGTATGGGTACTTTTAATGGTATAAGTTTTTCCTGCCGCATACGTGCCTCTTTCACTTTCATTACTTGCTTAGTATTTAGGAGATGTGTTGTGTGGCATACGCTTGACGCGAATGGCGAACTAGTGACTTCAATGGTCAACGTGGGTGGGTTTTTTTGATGCAACGAAAATAATTTTCAACAACGAGCCCCCTGGTGAGAGATGGCAAAAAAGAAAGTGCCTCCTCCCCCTCCTCTCATGCCCAGTCCTCTTTGATATGCAAACCTCTATAATAGAAGCTGTCAATCTCAGAGGAACGTCGTAATTTGTATAAAAAAGTAACTACGGTGCTTAGCAGACTGTTGTTACGATAAGCTGCTTGATTTTAAATATGGGAAATGCTTTAACTATGAAAGTTTATAGTACCTGTGGGCGAGGAACGAGGCCGAGCGAGTGCGACGGTTTTTTAAGCATAACCATAATAATCAAGGAGTGAGTAATTATGGGCGAGAGAGCCGATATGGATGAGGAGGAACATCACGAGTCGGTAATTGATTGGTCTTCTCTTCTCAGTGCTGCCGATGATCCGGAAATGGAGGAACTATTAAGATCACCGCTTGATACAGCTATACATGTGCTGAGGTAAGCATATAAACATGAGCAATTTCATCGAAATGAAGAAAGAATTTACCTCATATTATTTAATTTTCATAAGTACGCCAATTAGATGCGCCAAACTATCCAAACATTACTGCTCACCGTTCATTTAAGTACGTATTGACCGATAAGTCATATTTTCAGATTCATTTTTCTCTAAAGGGCCATCTTATTGGCATATGTAAAATAGTTCAGATGCACTCGAATTATGCAAAATATGAAAGAATCCCCTAAGGAATCGTCTTCCTATTGAGTATTTTTTATCTCATAGGCGCTAAAGGAAACGATGTTTCAATAATGTCGACACTTGCTATCAAGTGCTACATAACACATCTGCTTCTCATCCAACAAAAGTGCATCCTCTTTCTTCCGGCAGACGAATTTTTCTTTCTTTCCATTTCATTACAACGGTTTTTTTGCCTTTTTTTCGAATCTCATTGAACTTCCAACAATGATGATGGAAAAATTAAATTGAAAGATGGGGGGAGAGGGCAGATTTTTAGTGCTAACTATCAGAATTTAATCCACTCAATGTTTAATCCAGCTAGTGAAATATAATCCACTTTCCTGTCTCTTCTACCACTGAGTAGAGCTGATCAAGTAAAGTTATTTTCATTTGGTATTTTACCATGTAATTTTTATCCTCGATATTTTTTCATCATTTCAGAGAAGGACGTGAGATTCAAAAACTCTCCGCAATTAGGACGTTTGCCGATCTACTCGACACTGAAGGTGAAAAAGCCATTGAGCTTGTTCTTCCTCTTATACAGGTATGTGTTTTTGATGAATAAGTATATTTGAATATGAGTTTCAAAGCTAGATGACTGCAGTGGTGATACTGTGAATTACTTCCTACTATGGTATTCGAAAAATCCGTGAAGCAGTATTAGAACTATTGACTTTACCGATACCGGTGACAGTTGGCAAAAAGTCCTCTTTTGGATTCCGTTCTGGTTGAAAACGTTTTCAATGCCTTCAGCTCAAAATTCTACACTTTTCGAAGGCCAATACGTCGTTTCTAACTAGCTGGGAGTTTACCTGTATCATCGGTCATTTTTTTTTCTCGTCAGTTTTTACCTGTATCACCTATACGATGTAAATTCTCTCTATGCAGAAATTTGCTTCTAAACGGAGATTCGCAGCACATAACGAAAATTGAATAAAGTTCGAACTTCCGCCTTAGAACTGCTATTAGGCAGTTTATTTGGTTAATGAAAATGCAATGAAGTGAAAATATCCGATAGAAATTAGATAACTTTCGCCAGTTTCGAAAAATCTTCTCGTCTATATGGCTCCACATACTGCATCCCTCCTTTTGTCTCCAGTAAAATTGCACGAGACCAGCTTAAATGCTGACCTTCACGTTACCTTATAATTTCAGCTAAACGGAAGTAGTGGTCATATGACGAGATACTTAGCGTGATGAATAATTTATTGGTTAAAATGAAGGCAAAAACCGCTTTTATTCGGCAAACTGCTCGAAGTTCTGCCAGATGGTAGAGGTGATAGGTAGAAGAAATCAATCTTGTAACTCCGCTTCGTTTTATTTATTTAATTAATTTATCTTGCAGAAGGTACTTGAAGAAGAGACTGCCAACTTGGATATCCATTGTGAAGCAGCGGTCACCTATAAGAATATTTTCCGCAACACTAAACTAACCAGTCGTTTTACGTTAGTTTTGAAAGCGTTTTTGTGAAATAACTTTCACTTTTTGGCCGATGTCCACTTGATTAAAAAATAGTTTTGAACCAAAAAAAAATTCTCTGCTATCATCTGTGATATCCTCTAATTTAATTGCTACATTTAGAGCACTTCAATAGGCCCGTTTGATTAGGTTATTTCACTTTTATAGTGCATTTTTAATTAAATATACGTATGAATCCTTTGCATTATCTTTCAAGCACGTTTTTCCATTTTTCGTTAATTTTTTTATCCAACTGTTAGAAACTCAGTGAATTGCTATCATTGAAATCGTTTGCCTTGGTGGGAATTGGCCAAAATCGACGGATCTAATCCTGAAAGCCAATGGAATTTATATATATATATATATATATATATATATATATATATATATATGCGTAAATTAATTGGCGAAATTTATTTTCAGTGGCTTAACCGATATTATTCTCAGTGGAATTTTGCAGAACGTCGCTCGACAAAAAGACAATTGTGAGTAATGTCTGCTTACAATAATTTGTCTCCTATAAATGAACATTTTGCTATTATTTATATCGTATAAAAGCAGTACTTAAATTCTGAAGAAGTTTATAGCACTATCTAATATTTATATTCATCACATCTCTCGCTGATAACTTTTCATCCGCTCTGTATTTTATTTGTACCATCTCTCCGGCAATTTGATTCCATGTAGAGTTCGAGTATTTTTTATATTGATTCTCCCTGTTCTGAAAGACAGAATGAGCACGACGTTAACTTGACATCTAAGAGGGGAACATGGTACTTTCTGGGAAATCCTGAAAAAAGACAGACTGAGCACGATTTTAACTTGCAGTCGAAAGGGGGGATATAGTAGTTCCTGGGAAATCCTTAAAAACGTAATTCGAACGGAGTGTATTAAAGACTTTCTAATGAGAGATATACAGAAGTTTAAACCTGCAAGGTAAAATCTTAAAATCCGAAAGATAAGAAAACTTAAATCTAAGGATAAAAAGATAGGACCTGGAAGGTAAAAAATTTAAATCTAAAAGACAAGTGTACTGCGAATGCCGAGATGAAAGAATTCTAACATGAGTGCAGTAATAACGGGAAAGTACTTGAAGCAGATGTCGCTTCCATTTGAGACTATTTTGTTTCAACTAATATTTTCGAGTGAAAACATATAAAATTGATGTTTTACCGGAAACAGTGGAAAATAATCTCTCATCAGCGATCACTGGAAGTAGTCCATCACTATGCTATCCACTCAATTCACTTCAACCATTACAAAGATGTCGGAAGTTTTATGCGTGTGCATAAAATAAATAGAAACGTGTTTCAGTGTCTGCGGCAGCGTGGCTTGAGACGTTAGTCGAAGTGCTCGATAACGTACCACTCCCCGCTATTAAAGATTCGGTTCGTTATTAACGTCGAATTCTCCCCGCAATATATATTTTTTTATATTCCTTTTATTTCGCCTAAACGATATATATTGCGTTATACGATGAGTATTTCCAGATTTTAGCAAAAAAAAAGCTTTGTACTCTTCACAGATTTATCTTTTATAAACTAGTAAAGCGCGCATTTTCGTTATTATTTTCTTCTTGAGTAAATATAAGAAAAGTTGCTCAGAATTCGAGCATTTCCTGCTCCATAGTTACTAGGATTAGCGCCTACAGAGTATCTTTTCCTTAATTTCGTATCTCCTTCGTTTTTCTCCTCTCTTTCAACCCTTCCCGTACCCGGCCTCCTCTATCGTTGAAAAGTCCTTTGCGTACATAAAGGTGATGTTTGTGTTCCCTTATTTACATCACGTTACAGAGAACCCACTCTGCTAATAGAGCACTTTGTCGAAATTCTGCGAAAGCTTGTCAATGATAGCATCTCAGCGACTTAAGGACCGATCCATTGAATCCTAAATTGTTTTTGAATGCAATTCTTTAAGTCTATAAATACCTTATAGGTAAATAGGTTAGAAGTTATTATTTCAGGTACGTAACCGGTATGATGGATAGAAGCAAAAAATTTACTCAATGTTTTTAACGTATCGAAGCATAATTGTTGTTCTAATCGTACTCGTTTTCAGACCGGTTCTATAGAAGCTCTCACATTAACTCTATCAAATACTATTATATGAAAACATCATTCACTAATTGACCGAAGAAAATTGCTATCGTAAAATTCACTTCAGTTCACTCAAAAATAATTTCATCGTTAAAGTTGAATTGCGTAAAATAAATTTAGGTGGCGGACCAATAATAATCGATGAGATGATATTAATTTAATAATTTAACATAGTAAATAATATGTCGTTGTTTTATCAACAAAATATATTGAAAAAAGAAGCAAATAATGCAATGAGTCCTTCACAAACTCCTCGGCATGTCTAAATCATCGTAAGGTAATATATTTTCATCGAAAATAAACCCCTCCAGAAAAATTTCTATGTGGTTGCGGCTACCGTTTCGGATTTTATAGGATATGACTGTTGGTAAGAGAGGGAGTGGTATAATTTTTCTATTAAATCTTTCAGTGCAGACTGCATTTGTTGAATTCATTTTTTTGGTGTTGTTCACATGTTTTTAAGGTCTTATCCATGCTTAGATACGCTTTCTTGATTGCATATTTGCCATTGAGAGATGTCATTTTTTTCAAAGTACTTTTTTATCTGTCATGAAATTTCGAAGATATTTTCTGAAATTTGCACTTTAATTTAGTTTCCTAAGGCAAGCTTCTTTCATTTTGACGTCCTTCTCAAGAGATATAATCGATTCCTTGTAACCTGGAAGTCTGAAACCACAGTCTGTATGCTCCACTATCATCTTTTTCTCAAATTTTCCACCAAATGCAAAATGCTTCTATGAATTTTTCGGTTTCTCCTAAGTACTTTTACACCTATTTTTTCGCAGCTGCAATGTCGAATTGTCTTATCCGACGAACCTAAAGCGTCTTGTGTCAGAGTCCAACGCCGTAATGATGCATGAAAGGATGAGGGAAATTACCGGGCATTAAAACAATGGGATTTACAGAATTGAGGGAGACGTCGATGGGTCATATATCACTAGTCATCGTCGCCAGCGGTCATAATTTCGTGATGAAGCGAAAAAAAGGATTAAAGGGACACGTTTAAACTCTGTTTTCAAATTTTAGGTATAGGCTTGGGATCTTCAACTCTTCCTCATCATATTATAGTCATATCGATTTCCGTCACCCACGCTTCCCCTCTCCTCCGTCCCCTTCTTGCCTTTTCACCCTCTTCCTGATATGCGCTAAAAATGGCATTCGACGTACCAACGGCCACTGTGCATATTTACTCTACACCGTTAGAGACAGCTCTTATTCGGCATAACATTGAGTCGACAGAGAGTTTAAACCACTTTCGACGCAATTTATTAACCAAGTCAGAAACATCGAATGAAAAATTCATTCAAGGTATTTAAAGCTTTGGCGATTGGACATTTATTTTCGTGAAATAGAGAGAGATATCAAAGAGAAAGGGAGAGGACCGATTGGAAGCACGGCTTTATATTCTTCCAAGATTCGCCGAGAATACTGAAAAGGTGAATTTACACGGAAACTGATGGAGAAATATGGGAATTATCGTCGATGGTATTCAATCTTGCTAGCTGCCAATAACGGTGGAAGATCTAGTTTATTAGACGCATCTTTGAAAGTATAAATCATGACAGAGCTCGAGATTTATTGAGGAGAGAATGTGATATTCAAAAAACCCTCAAATTCAGTCTTTTGTCCCTTCCAAAAAGTGATGCTCTGCAAGGGCACATCCTGAATTCAGCTCCATCTTCTCGAGCTTGGTACCCTCTGCGGGTCCTTTATTTCATGAACATAAAAGTTCTAAAAGAGGTGATACGAGGATGTAAGGCGTTAGAAAGTGTTTATGTTGTCAGCTCCACCACGAAGCACTGTAAATTTTTTGTCTTCTCATCGATTGCTCAACTAATCTTTCAGATTAATCGGACACCTTAGAATTTAGAGTTTTTTTTTTTCAATTTCCAATACTCGTAGTTCTTTTCGTTTCCAAGTTAGCCGCTAAAATTTTCATTACGTTGGGAATAACTTCAATTTTTCAACTTACTTCAACCTTTTAATTCCATCGTAATGTACAGGTCCATGATTTGTGTACGACTGTAGTTTATTAATTCCCAGCAGAAAAAAGGGTTTTCATTTGGCAGGTGGGCAACTTAAAAGGGCATTATGATTATCATTTGTTTAACTTATTGAATATTTATGGCCAATTGATCGGGTGATCTCACTTAAACCGATCATATCACTCATTGCAATCTTTTTTCAGGATGAAGGGAAAAATTTCAGGATTTTGCACGATCATGCAAATTAAGTTCCCGAAAAACAATTAGAGCAAAGTTTAACAATGAAAGAATTTGAACGTCTCAAAATGAAAATCATCTTGCTATATACAATTTTCAATGTGTGTTTATATATGTATTTTGTGTGCTATGATCTTGTCTGTTGCATTTTTATCATTTAGTTCTTTAAATGAGGTGGAGGAAAGATTAAATAAATTTTTGGTTAGTGAGTTAGTTTTTTTGAAAATGAATTTCTTGTGGATCAACCAGAGAGTCGCTTTGGTGAAGAAAAGTGGCTTAGACTGTGAAACGTTGCTGCAATTTCATTTATGGGTCCGAGACAGAAGGACAGGTTAACGAAGCAGCGACTGCACACCTTCCCACGTTCCCCCTGTCCCTCGTCTCGACCTTCATCTCCACCTCCTTCAGTGACAAAAAACCGATGAAATATAGCGGTGAAACGGCGGTGAGTACATAGTTGCGCTCTAAGAACTGCATTTATCGAGCATCGCTTCGCATACACACAACACATTTGAGTTTGTTGTACACTAAGGATATGAATAGAGGGGACATTACTGTAAAAAATGTTTGTGGAAGAAACGCTCAGACTTTTATTTAATTTTCTTGAAAGGCCTTTTGATTCCTGGAAAAAAACAGATGTCCCTGCAGTTATTCCCTTCGTCTTTCAATCCTTTTGGCAATGCGAGAGAGAGAGGAGAAAGGAAAGAAGAAGGGAGAGATTGGGAGAGAGGGAACGGAGACGATCGAGAAGGAGGAAGAGGAGATGACGACTGTTAACCATTCTCGATTTCTTTCTAGTTTTTCTTCATTTGCATTCACTGTCAAAGAAATTTGATCGTTATGTATAAGAAATGCGGAGTATTCTTTGAGTAAACAATGAGATCGTTTACCTTTCAAAAAGTCAGCTGCATATTTTCAGTCTTGAATTTCAGATCAGAGCATTGTCGAAGTAGTTGATTACTGCTTACTTCACTGCCACTATTAATGTTACCACTTACCGATAATCTTTAATTAATCATGACTACTAATAGCAAAGCACTTAGTTACTTACTAGTTACTCCACCAGAAGTAATTATCGCAGCAAGTTACTATGCTTAAAAAATTCATGTTTCTGGTTTATACACATTTTTTATTGCTTAGCGCTCCAGTCAATAACCAAATAAGCGACCACTTAAATTGGTTGGAATTACTATACGATTGGATTCGTACGAAGATTTGATCTTCAAAGATAGATGCACAACATAATTACCTAACTGGAATTAAATACACAATTGAATCTGCAAGAAAGTTTGATAATCGAAAGTAGATGCTACTGCATTTGAACGGTTGAGAAGTTAACGACTATCGTGACAAATTCTTATTGAATGAGAGCTAAATAAGGTTTTTGTGATTGATTAGTGTGCACAAACGTTTAAGTATGTAATTACATTTTACCGTCTAATTGTTTCCTCTCACCTTGAGTGTGTCCTTCTATCCATCTGTCCGTTTGTCTGTGTGTCTGTCTTAGTCTGTTGGACAATTATTTGAATCCTCAACTGGCAGTGAGACATTCATTTTCCTTTCATTAAATTTACCAGTTTTGCTGTGGATAGGTGGTAAAATTTCAGCAAACGATCGTTTATCAGTACATCGGTGACTGCTTGATCAAAACACTTCTGTCTTGTGGATTTGCTATGATGAGAATCATACATCACCCTATTTAGTAATCCATTATTATTTATGGATATACATCGACAAACAAATCGCTCGATGGTTCGATTTGTTTGTCGATGTGTTTTTGCTCTCTTCAGCCAATCAGTCTCATTGAAACGATTTCCTTTGTTCACTTTGTTAAAAATAACAAACAAATTTTGTATATTTGAATATTTCAACTGAACATTCTTATCCACTATATACTGCGGCAGGATCCGATCTCTTATATACGTACTTATATAAGCATCTATCTGCTTAGCACTTTCAACTCAAAAACCATAAGTCAAGGATGATGAAATTTAACCAGCACGCCTAAGCGAATCAGTCTGTTAGCTTCCAAAGGGATTTTGTGGTCACTTATTAGCCACTGAAAATATGCACACTCTTTGCGACTGATTAGACTTTCATCTTATATCGGTCGTGATAAAAGATGAGTCATCTGTATGGAGCTCTTCTAAACGATTAAGTTATTCGAATATGAAAGCATTATTCCATATATTTTATTATTATAGGCGCATTGTATATTTGATTAGTGAATGGAATATGGAAAGAGCACATTGCGCCGAACTTTTCAATCATATAAAAAAGGATACATTTAATTTATACTGTTCACTTAAATAGTTAGTAATTTTACAAGTAAAAGTTAAATCATCACTTAGCATTGACAGATTTTTCTATTAAACTTGTTATTATATTGTATTCTTTATAAAGATCGATAAAGGTTGACTCAGTGGTGATTCATGTTAGTATACGACGATGAATATATAGAATAGACGTAATGATGGCTAATTCTTGATACCAATATCTCTCCTCTGACATCATCCTAACGCAATCCTCTTATCCTGATATCAAGGTAGATTATCAGGAAACCTAATGCTTTTACCTGTTCATGGTGAGCTTTCATCGACAAGCCACCATCACCGAATATTCCCATACCATTCAATATTTGCGGTCACTGTTTTCCGCTTAAACTGTGCGAATCATATGAATCATTTGCGGTTTTCTTATCGGTATGCTTCGAAAGGAAAACAAAGAGGGGATATATTCACGTTTAATATAAATAAGGAATATTAATGCCGGCATTCTGCAGATTTTACCAGTGGCTCTTTCACAAGCGGAACCAACGCAACGGGTACAAAGACGAGTAATTGCTACAAAGTTAATCGAGAAATTGTGCACCGTTTTACCCGCATTAGAGTAAGTAAATTCATTTGTCTTTTCCTTCCGCTGATGTATTTCACTTCAATATTTGTTATAACAAACAAGACGATTACATATTTCTTATGTAACTTACCAATAAGTAATTTTTTACCTCTAAATTTTAATTATTCAGCAATGGAATTGCATTTTCTTCTCTGCTTGAACTGTTGGTTATTTCTTTGAACGAACTCGGAAGGCTTAATGGCTTTGGAAAATTTTTGAGTCCATCGATAAGCTCTAATCTAATGTATTGCGATAACCCTCATTAACAAATAAGAAAAATGCTCGCAAATCCGCCCTCATAAATCTTTATAGAAAACCTACGCAGGGCGCAAGTGCTATGAACAGAATGCAGTAGCAACACAGAGCGATAAAAGAACAATATGAAAGAGGCTAGGAGTCATTCATTACTTTTGTATGCTCAAGTGATAGTATTCGAAGTTTACTGGTAAAGTATCTGTGGTAGTTGAATCATAATTTTCGAGTAAGGCCGAACAATTCGATCAATTATTATTTTGTTCATGAATTAAGTCATATTCGCGAGAGTTCTAAGAATTGGTGCATGTTTAACTTAAGAGGCGAACGATATAGTTGATAGTCGTAGGTACCTCATATAAAGTATTCATTGAATGTTTACTTAGGCAAACAAATATCACTTAATACCGGATTCGATCCGGTTTTTTTCGGCCGCACTCACCCCTTTCGTCATATTTAGCCTTCGATGAACCCTTTCTCGTCGACGCTTGCGTGTTTTTGCTATTTATCGGCAGCGCTTTTGAACACATATTAGGCATATTTTATTTCTGCTTTCGCTATTCAGTCCTAGTCGATTCTTAGCTATGTTATTTTTTAATGCAACAACATTTACAAATTTTTAATTTTCCTCTTTCCTAATTGATGCTCGATTTCACGACTTTCATGTTATCGCTTTCAAGAGTAGATTTATTCATTGATGCCACCCGTTTCTTTTCTTTTACCCTGAAGAGTAATGCAGTCATTATGAATAAATATCTCTTCTATCATCTTTACGTCCATCTGGACAACAAAGCTGTAACGTCGAGGTTAAGACTTAAACTCGTCTCGCGCTCGACGGATGAGGACAAATCAGTTCACAATTGTTCCACTTTCGAGCAGAGCCAAGATTTACTCCATCTCTCCCGTCCCTGCAAGGGTGCTCCATGGAACGACTCACTGGGGTGGAATCAACAAGTTTGATCAGAGCCCACTCACAACCGATCGCGCAAAAATCAGAATGAAATGGTGCATGAGATCAGCTGGTGTGTGGGAGGATGCGTCGAGAAGCAGAGTAGATTTATAAACACTAAATGGCATCGAGTTGAGTCATTTAGCTTCGATATTGTTCATCGCATTCAGTTTTTATCGGTATTCCTGATAGCGAAGTTTTCGCAAAAGTTGAAACAAGATGAGAGCAGCATATATGACTCATCTTTATGTAGGCTGTAGGGGGTTCCGGAAGTCGAATCGTATCTTTAAAATCTCAGCTCATTTTGCATAGATTGTGTCACATTTTAGCACTGTCTGAGGTGGAAAAAACAAATATTTCATAGAGAATATGAATGAATGATCGGTTAATTAAAACTCAATAGAAAGTAAACATTTAATTTTTATTATTTGCTCGAAAAGCGTAGAAATGCTTGATCGAATACATGCAATCTATAATGGCGCGCTCTTTCACTCTTTACTTGAGACGATCAAACAACAAAATTGCATTTGAGCGATTTTACTTGAATTACTCTTGCAATACTATTTGTGATAGTTGTGATCAATTCGTTTAAGCCACTAAAGAAAAGAGAACCGGAGTCAAAAGGAGCACAGTGAGAGAGTTGCGGTGATTTGATGACGTTTAGGCGAATAACCTCCAGCAATGAGAAACAATGATATAATCTTTTTTTCATATAGAGACCAGGAGTTTAAAAAATGAGGAATTTGATTTTTCTTTTAAATTAGTCGCTGCTGCTTGCCGCAGTAGCAATGAGCGATTCGCAGCTTTTCGCCCGGCAATATGAAGCTTATGCTAATTGAAATTAAGTTTCGGGTATATACCACCTCGTCTTTTCTACCGACTGTCCTCAAATATTTACAAAGATTGAACAGTGAAATGGATACAAGTAATGATAGTGTTGAGGTAGCTGAAATAATTTATGCTAGCTATTGCACAGTTAGTTGTAATAGATGCATCGGCTTAACGAGAGTACAGTCGCGGTTGATCATGAAGTGATACGCCCTTCGTTCTGTCATGTGGAACATTCCCAGAATCAGAGCCTAACTTATTTATATACGCCAGATTCCACATTGGTTGATATAATATAATGGTACAGGTAATCGTTTTTCCTGTGACGTTTGACAAAATCCGTTGCTGCATACATTACCTCATCCTTATTAAGACTGCACAAAGTCGACATTTTCGCAATTTTAACTGAGGAAGTAAGTTACCGGTTGGGTAATTACATCATATAATGAACCAAAAATACTCCTCAAAGGAGTGTGGTGAGAGCTATTGGCGCATTCTTCTAAAGGAAAAGAACTATTTTGCCTTTTACTAGTAGCATCATTCATGTAGATACTGTGAATGAGGAGAAAATCAGTTAGCAGACAATCCCGGATATATAAAGTCACTTCCACGAAATTCTTTCTTTTTACGCTTTCAATTAATTCATCGATTTTTAGGTAATTTTCCGAGGAGTATGACATTGATATGTGATTTAAAATGAATGCCTATGCATGTGACAAGAAAAATTAAGGAGCACGAATGATTCGAAGAGTTCTAAAATTTGAAAGGGAGAATTCTTCTAGGCGGAAATATGCGCCAGGCCAGAGTTGCAGTTGCTAGCAGTATATAATTAACACAGAAATGGGAGCAGGCTTAGCTGCAAGGAAAAAAAATAGTCGCATTCGGGATAATTGCACTCGACTGAGCGGCAATTGAAGCGCTATGCTTAAGCAGTGCGCACAACGAGTTGCTCGGCGTAGAGCCATCGCCTTCCGCTCATCTCTCTATTCGCTGCTTTGACGCTTTGCCTATATTTATGCACTTTGTTTGGTAGGCGACTTTATTGGCCATTCCTGTATATGACATTTATATGCTACTTTTACATTAAACTTCTTTAAGTCCGATAGACGTATATGTCCGGCGCAGTATATTGAAGTAATTTTTGCCGGAAAAAGAGCACCCTAACAAAGACGACACGCAGAATGTTAGAGAACTAAGTTCTCGGTAATTCTTTTTCCCCATCAATTGCCTGTTATTAGTGCTGTGTGGAGGTGAAGAGTGAGTGTTGTTTTGTAGCGTGCGCAAGGAGTTAGCTCCATGCGCACAAATGCTTGCACAAGATCCGAATGCTAACGTTCGAGGCTCCATAGCGCAACGGCTCGGCTTTATCGCTCAATCACTTCAGTATGTTCAGCTTATTTATTTCCTACTTTATTATTTATTATCGGTTATGGTTGTTCTCAGATTTTTATTTTCTCTTCGGAAACGTTTCTTTTAGATTTCAGAATTATTTTAGAGGAGATTATTTGTTGATATTCTGATGCGTTTTTTCTCTGTTTATTTTCTTGTTCTAAAATATCGATGGCGAAAGCTGGAAAGCTATCAATTGGATTTACGACATATAATGTATAGAGGCATCGCTCATTCTCATCACAGTGCCTCATTCCTCACATCAGTGGTCTATCACTGCTGCTTCGTGAGACGACAGATAAAAGCTGGTCATATAGCCACGTGAGGGGGCTACTTCTGCGTAGATGAAGGACCTGTTCTAGTTCTTTTGTTAGTTCGAATTTATTGGATTTTAAAGGACACCTGATGAAAAGTACTGCTCTGCATTGATAGCTCCTTCAAGAAACGATTAAGGCCAAGAATGATCAGCCTCCGCGTTGAAGAAGAGGAGGTGAGAACTGAGCAGGCACGGAACAAGTCCTGTAACTCAATTTAAATTAAATTTGCTTGGTTGTACACAAAGCTACAAGCAAAACAACTAAAGGTGATTCTTTATTTAGCGTTTTCGAATCTTAATGTGCTTTTTGTCTTTGTCTCATATCCTGAATCATGAGAACGTCTTACCCTTATTTATATTTTAGTATATCTTTCTGTCCGTCCCCTAGGTTATTATTTAATTACTCAAGTTAGATCCTTCCATAGTACTAGATAGAATCTACCTCGTCCTCTCTTCACCTTCCTCGCTAGGCTTTCTTCGTCCCTTCGTCGACCTTTTGCAGCAGTTCATTTCACCAACGTCTAGAATGCCAGAAATGCCAGAAACATATATGCAAATCTTTGCTATATTAGCGATCGATAGGGGTATAGTGGTGCTCAGAACCGCAAAAAGGTGCTGCATATCATATTTGCCACAAATCTTGTCAAGCATTTAAGGGTGAACAGCGTAATTTCGAAAACATACGATACTATCAATTTATGAGAATGAGAGGAAGTAGCAGTAAGTTACTTTAAAAAAATGTCGCCTATTTTGGGAGTGATTACCATATCTGTGGTGATATCTTAAGGGGAGGGTGGCTGGCAACTAGATCTAATGTAATGTCTTTGTGTGCTCATGTCTCAATATTCGTCTTAATGTCGGCTGTCAGTTATTTTGCCTATTGAGTTCCGAATTAAGCTGTGCATCGCCGCTTAATTTGTAAGGGATAAAATTTAGCAATGCGAACGATTGTGGAACATTGCTTCTACCGTGTCTAATCGAACTGTGTAAGGACGATGACGTGGGTGTACGTGAAGCAATACTGAATACGGTCGCTATTTGTTTACCACATTTTAGCAAAGGTAAGTTGACCGTTGAATTGAGGCTAAAAGGTTAATTAATTCTTTTTGCGATTATTCGTGGAACTTATATAGTCTGAAACCTTAATTGTAAAGTTTCGATGGTTCTGGATTCTCTTATTTCCTCGTGATTCGGGAAGTAATGATTCAAGCCTCCAGAAGCAACCACAGGAATGTGAATTAAATAGCCTGTGTGCGCAGACTGCGCAAATGCTGCCCACTGGAATGAATTCATAGCAATTTCCCTATGCACTATGATTATTGCGCTCATGAATTTTTCAATGCGTGCGCATAAAGCGGCTGATGTTGCATTGTCTTCGCCATTATTTTTTATGACATTCAATTTGAATATATATGTCAAAGAGATGAGAAATGAAGAGAATTTCTTCTATGGAGATTAAATGTTTATTAAAGTAATTTTGGCAAATTGATTTACTTATCGACAATTATTTACGATTTCATCTAAACGATAATTCTTCCAGAATTATGTAAAGTTAAGTGTTACCCAGCAATAGAAAATATTCCCTTTTCGAAATATCTTCTGTTATGTTGATTTTAGTCATCTAAATTCAAAGTTCTTTGTGGGATTTCGCATTCGATTTGAGGTGTGCATCGTTTTGTTTATATTGCTCTGTCGTAGCGTTCATCTGAATTCCTCTTTCATTTTTCGAAATAAATTATTGGTGAGTAATTTTCCACCCATTGGCATATTCATCGTTGGCGATTTATTTTCTACTTGAAAGTAGTGAAGCGGAGATTGGCGCTTCATTCAGGTTTTATTATTGCCTATAATTGTATTTCGCTCTCTTATTTCTTCGGAAAGGAAATCTTTTCGGCGAAAAAAACAAAAAATTTGAACTATTTTCGAATTTCTAATGGAGAAATACCAACTGAGATATTTATTTATTATAAAAGGCGATATCATTTTTTAAACCGAGAATTATCATTATTTAATGTTTTAAGGAAGTGGCGATCGATTTTTCAAAGAGTGATAATATTTGAATAAATAAGTTTAAATATTAATAATTATCAATGGTCAGTGACAGATCGAAGAAAATGTCATTATAATTGCCACAAAGTTGGCGAATAAGCAAATGCCAAAGCGATTATTCGGTCGGCTTTAAAATAAGACAATTCTACAGTTGAAAATATGGCCACAGTGAAGAGAGCGCTCATTCGATCATATATCATCATAGTTATGACATTAATGTGGGGCCGATTTGTTGCTTAAAATAAACGTAGTGCTTTGTAATGTTGATGATAGATTGAAATTTGAAGGGATCGGCACTCTAATCATCGTTTTTTTGCCCATTTTGGAAATTTTGTGAAAAAAACCCTTTGGAATCAATAATGAAAAATCCTTTAAATTCCACTCATAAAATGTTCTTTAATTTCCTGGAAGGTTATCCATAAATCTTTTTTCAGCTCTTTTACAAATTTTAGTTTGTTTATTTGTGACACTTATTGGTTTCAATATTTCAAATCTTTAAATTCAGCAATTTCGATGTCGAGTTAGAGGAAAAGCTAAAAAAAGATATACACATTCTCTTCGTAAACATTACCGATATAACATTTGTCTTGACCCCGAGCTTTCCTTTTTTCAAATAGAAAAATAAGAAATCTGTGCAGGTGAATTACATCCATAAACGAGCTCAGCAACTCGCAGCAGACACCTTAACTAACCATTGCTAAGGAGATGAGGAAGAAGTACGGCAAATATGCGAAGAGAATTCTTCCAACTATTCCATCTTTTCCTCATCCTGTGACTCTATTTTTCTCGAAAGAATGCAAATTTTGACTGAAGTCCATTTGAAAAATGTATTCCACATCTCCAATTGGTGAATGTGACGAAGGGAAAAATTTATCGGTGATTATAGCAGTTGAAAGTATCAATGATTGCAACTGTGTGATGTGCATTATATCAATCTGCAGCATTAGCGAGTATAAGTTCGGTGTATTATAGGTGTTTCTAAGGGCATATGTTGCCAAAATATGCAGAAGAAAATAGACCAAAGGAAAAACTATTCCTTCGATCGTTTATTTTGTTGATTGGCTTCAGTCTTGAAAAATTCAACTTGAGCATTTTATTGATTTTGTATAAAAAATTATGTAATATTGCCTGAAACCTATTCCTTCGCAGATTTCTTATGACTATTTTGTGCTCTTTGGCTTGTTATCACAAGTCGACGCCCAAATTATGCTATAAACGAGTGGACCAACACATAATCATAATGAATTTAATCAGGCTAAACATTTTTTCAATCGATAATTCAAGAATCACATTCTCATTTCAATCCGGATGCGCGATAATATCCAAGAAAGCTCCCTCAGCCAGCTTTTTTTTCTTTAAATCAGTAGACAGAATTAAAGCGCACCTAACATCAAAGACCGGAACTCAGGCAGCTATTGAGTTTTCTTTTTCAGAAAATATTCTTGTGTACTATAAGGAAAACTGGCTAAGTGTAGAACTCTTTTTTTTCTATTTCCATTTCAGGTCTGTTAATGCTCTTTTCCATCAGATTGACGTTTTGTTTCTTTTTCTTCCCTCTCTTTAACTGCTTTCGAGCGTGTTTTCAAGTGATTGGCGTAAATTTGCCCCTTTTTGCTTCATTTAAGCAATCGCTTAACGGCCATAAAAACAGGAATAAATCCGTAAAGTGAAAAACATTTATTAGAAGAGCAATTTGAGGTTTTGCATTCCACTTTGCGAGTCAGATATTTCTTCGAACTGCCAGCAAATAATAAACAATCTATCGGAATAGATTCATATTTAAATGACGAAGTTGTTGGGAGAATTTTATAGAAAATGAATTTTTCTGCACTTTCTTAGATGGAAATCGCACAAATTGAGAAAACTTCACAGATTTTTTGATAAGTTAATTGACGCTAATAGTTTTTAGTGAATATTTGCCAATATAAAATGAGAGCTCAACGAAATATGCATGAGAGGGATAAGGGATTGCATTGTATGTAACAAATTTCGTTAGCCTTTTTGTTTAGCGTCTGTATAATTGATATTGCACAACAAATGAGCAAAGCGTTATATTCTCACGAATGCAAGTTTATAAATGTATGAAATTACTCATTGAAGTTTTCATAGAGAAAAAAGGAAGTTGAAAGCTTTTTTGCAATTTATAATTCGGAAATTTAACTTTATAATGCAGTATTATATTTCGAAGTAGCATTTATTTCATATTTAGGCGTGAATTATTAAAACCAAATAGTACAAATTATGTGTAAACGATCGGTCGGATAACAATGCGAAGCAGCGATTACTCTCAGCGGTGGGCAATTTGCTTACATCTGAAATATGCCTGCCTCACTTCTCTAGGTGGAATTCCTCAACAGAGGTATAATTAATTAACCTCAAATACATGCAAGGTAATCGTCCTGCCGAATTATACGATGATTTCGAAAGAACAATGATCCCTAATGTTTTTTAGAAAGTAGCAAGAGTGCAATAATTCCACTGTTGAAAAAATCAACAGAACAGGCAGTCTTTCTGCAAGATGAAACATTGAGCGTTGTCGCCAAGAATCTCGGACAATGGATCTATAACCTCAAAGTGAGCGTTTAATTGTTACAGTTTTTGTTGAAATTTTAAAAGTGAGTTATTGGTTACCTTGACGATATGTTGATTACTAGCTACCTGAGTGATAGAGTGTGGTAAAGTTATGAAATAGAAGTCGTTTCCAATTTCTTTCTTTTCATGAAGAATTTCCCTGTCGAAAAAGTAGAATGAAACTGTCGAAGTTAAGCAGTCATATGCAACAAAAGAAAGTCAGGAATTGTATCTTACCGATTTTATTCACTTCTAGTTATTTGTACTCATGCAAAGTTAATGTGGAACTAAACTAAAGAAATTATAGATCAATGGAAATGTTTAAGTTGCTCATGGAGTTTTTTTCTAAATAACAGTCCTGAAAAGGAGCGTCAGTGCATGATGGATCATACAAATTTTCTTACGAATTATATGAAGTCTTAAGATGAAATCTCCAATATTCTGCCAGCGGTATATGGCCAACTCTATGTAGTGCCATCTTTTATCTTATCAATTTTATCAATAGTAAAGCTAGGAAAACTATAGTTTTCAAGTATCGACTGCGTATAACTAGTTCCTACTTTTTATCTCCTGTTCATTCCCTCGTATTTCCTTCCACGCATATGTTTTTTTCTCATAATATACCTGAAAGTTTGAATAACAAAATGTACTACACTTCTTTGTCAAATTCATCTCAGGAAATGGAAATATTTCATGTAACATTTTTCATGTTTTTTTCAAGGATCAAGAATTTGTTTATTAAAAAATCCACTATATTTGAGGATACTATGAGCGTAAATGAGCGTAAATGGTTTCTCGATATGTTCATTCGCATAGCAAATCTTGCGCAGAGTTCCTCTACGACGAGTACAAATGGCAACTCGAATTCGATACACACCTTAGCACGGAGAATGTGCGCTTATAATTTTCCGGTGAATAATTGAGACTTTTTATGATAATATTTGAAATACTATCTCGATATGATGTTATCAATTTTGAGGAGATTATTTGAAGGTTTTCATTCATTCTTATCGAAATGGAAGGAGGATAGGTCGGAGACAAACTTTGCAAATGGTTGAAAAATTATAATGAATGAAAGCGCACCCACCTTTGGACGGTAGTAGTTTTTAATGAATTCAGCTTTCTTTTAGTAGAATATTTCCGACCTTATTGGATTGGATTATTTTAATTTGAAAGTTTTTTCTCTTTGCTAAGTGGAAATACATCGTGACAGCCTGAAAATAATTGTAAAAATTGAGGTTTTGGCTTCACACTCTGACGAATCACCAATCGTTTTTATTTCTTTCGGGTAATTTTTGAAAAAATATTGTCCTTTCGTCTAAAGTCAGCGTCATGCTAATTAATAATAAATTTACTATTTGCACGTCGATATGTCTTTGATTTACAAAAATCTAGAATTCAACCCAATAGATTTCAACCGATCCGGATGCAATCTTATGATATTGTGGCACATCCGATGGAAGTGCATTTTGTCCAGCAAGGTTACATGTGAGTTTTTTGAATGCATAGAGGTAGGAGAAGGTAAAAGAATGTAATACATTCTAAGCAAAGCTGACTTATCGTTGCATAAGCTATTGGGTAGTTGCGGTAAATAAAACGTGAACACCTGGCTTAATTTGTTAACTCTCTAAACGGTCTTTGGCTTTCAGTGCATTGTATTGGTTTATGGTGAAGAGTGCTTCATGGATCGTTTATTGCCCATATTTGAGGGATTCTGCTCGGATCCGGATGAAGAAATACGCTGTGCAACCGCTGCCGGCTTCCACGAGGTTGATACAGCGTCTCAGACCATAGAGAAAAATTTTAAAAAGCTTTCCAATAAGTTCTATAAAATCTATGAATTTCCATGTGCTTATACACAAATATTTGTTTGACAGGAATTTGCATATAACAGTATGATGTATCTGTGCACGTGTATGCTCATATGGTCTGCCTATGTGATAATTTAAACATGGCTTATACTGAATTTATATTTTAAAATTGATGGATACAATGCCCACTGTTGAATGACTCCTCTTTATACTATATTTTCAACAATGAAAGAAATTTTAGATGGCTAAAAAGGTCGAAAGGCATCCTTACTTACCTGTGAAGGTGGAATCATAAGGACACAAATCCATTCACCTCGTTGAATTATAAGTATTGTCGTTGAACATTGAATTAGTAGCCTTAATTCGTTACAGTTCAGCGTTTATTAAGAAAAGAGGAAATACAAGGTGAGATGTTGAGGTGAAGACGAGATGAGAGTGAGATAACGGAAGTACAGAAAGTTGCTCATATTAGCACTTGAATAGAAATTCTCCCGAACGTCTAAAAGTGTGAGAATGGAAAAGCAAGTTAAGCTTTTATCTGTTGATTACGATCATACGCTGTACGAATGAAATAGCTTCTAGCGTAGTTTATTTTGAACTCGTTTTGGGGCCAATTGTGGCATTTTCTTTATTATCATATCTTCATGTGAGCGCCACCTTATTTTGTGTAGGAGAGGTTGAGGGATACCGACTATCATATATAACGTTTTGTGAGTGATAATTACCGTTATGTTCCACCGTCATTTAGTATAGGGTGTTTAGGTTTACTATGAAGTGAGATGCGACTGATTATCTTATCCACTACCTTGTGCAAAATTTATATCTTCACATATTCGCTCCTTAGAAAATATCGCCTCATTTTGCTTGAAAATATCGCCAGAAAATACCGTACTAAGCAGGTCAAGTTATTTAATGATAGCTTAACACCTTCTATAATCGAAATTACAGATAAAAAATTTTAGAAGCGTTGAACTACGCCAATTTGCTTCAATTCGATCAGCTGCCATAATTTCCCAAAATTCCCATAATTTTCTTTAATAAATTCCTGAGGTGCCTCAATTATTTCTTAGGATATTTGTTGATCTCGTCATCATGGTTGACATACTGGAATTTAACAAGCTTTTCCTTGCAAATGCAGAGGATTAAACTGTTGAAATAATTCGGTTAACTGCGGCCATCTGTCGTGCAAAAAATTGTTCGCGTAAAATAGAGAAGCAACAATAGCGAGTTAATTGACTTGATAGAGGAAATAAGAAATTCTCTGCAGTGAAGAATTTGAGAGCACTTCATCGAAGCAAACCAGAATGTGTAAAATTGCCGTTAATGGAAAAATTTGTCACAATGGATGTCGCCATATTAGAACTTTCAATAAACATCTGGCGAACTCGTTGCATGAAATATGATCATCATAACATTGAGTTAACATTGGCTAAGCGATTTTCCGTTTCTACTGTGTGCATATTTGCTTCATTCCAATTTATGAAACGACAGCAACCAAGTATTGTAGTTATAGGTGTTGCCGTAGTTGTGGGCTACCAGACAAAAAATTTCTTGAAGATTTTGTTTCATTCAAATTCTAACGCTCAGTAATATCCATTGGAAGAGGAGTCAGTTTGAGGAAAACTGGGATGGTGTGGTATTTGAATTTGAAAGACAAAGCAGTTAGTAAGACGAATTATCTGCTAATGTGGTGGGGGAATAACAGTTTACGTGAAGAAGTCGTGAAATGAGATCTAATTAGGACAAGATCTTCTAAGAAAATTGGAAGGCTATTCAATGCTTCTTTCAGTTGCAGCTTCTAATATTCTATCTTCAGGTGGTGAATCTAGTGCCGAATGAGCCTGCATTGATACCCCCATTCATCGAGTTAATCCGTGGCGGTGCAGCCGAAGTTGTAGCGCATTTGACCGGAAATCTTGATCGCATATTGCCAGCCCTTTACAAGTGTGTAAGCGATCGATCGGTAGGTGCCGCGAGTTTTCATTTAATATCTTCAATTATATGTGCTCAAGCATATGCTGCAAATATGATCAGTTCAAATTATGTGATATTCATGTACATCTTTTATTGTTTAATCTATTTTATGGTAAGCCCCTTTTAGCTTTTTTTCTGACCCCCCTTTCTGCTACTACTCCTCCACATTCTATTTCACGATCTATGTTTACGACCATGATTCGTCTTCACAGGCACTTATCCCTATTTCCCTTATTTTTCACTTTTGAGGAAGAAATCCGCTCTGGCAAGTGTAAATATTTGCACGATATTGTCGATGGTTTTAAAAGCATTTGAGAAAGGCTTTGATCAATTACGGTCAATTTATGCAATGGGATACATTTCAGAATGAGCAAAAGGTGAATTAAATCCCTCAAGAAATATGCAATGCATTTCAATTAAAGGTGCCATTGCAGTGGAACAATGTTTTGCTGCATTCGAATTTCAAGCCTAAGAATGCCGTCAAGGTAGGTGTGAAGTATTTTCAGCGAATTAATCGAGTACAATTGGATCGTATTCTAATTGGCTGTGATCGTTTGATTAGAGGAACAGGTTCATGGCGTGCTCATCATTCATATTTAACGAATATAGCCGTTATTCGTAAATTGATACCAATAAAGGAAGTTTTTATTAGTTTCGTTCCAATGCTCAAACAAGAGGTGCTCACTGCTGTAAGTTGAATTCTTTTTATTCATCTTTCTTTTTCTATTTCTTTAAAAAATTTGCAAAAAGAAAACGGCACATACTTTTAAAATAGTCCGGATGTAAAGATTTCAGTTTTGATTTGTTCAGTAATCGGAGTCTGATGCCTTGGAGACTTTAATATTGACTTACTTCTAAAATTTCGCACTCTCCAACTTTCTTTATTAAGTGCCTTACTTCTGGTCTTATTTTTTAGCAAATATTAAACCTTACTAGTTCATCTGCTATTCTATTTAAATAGCCACTTCTGTAAATAGCAATCAATGATTTTTATAAATCTATGGATTTACAAAGTTGAGGTAGTGGGAAGTCTAAAATTTATAACGGGATATATAACTTCCAAATATATATACATATAAATCAGATTCGGGCAAGTAGTTCGAGTTTCTGATCCTAGCCATTATTCTCATCTACAGCTCAGTTGTCCTTTACACTAATATGAGCGGAATAAGGTTTCGACAGGGAGAAGGGGTGACAGATTCTGTTAGTTCTGGTAGCTCAGTATGTCACTTCAGCATTTCCTTTTAATTCTATATAATGAAAATGGGATTTTCTTTCAGAGCAGTTTTTGCGTAACATTTGGTGTTTTCTGCTCATAGAGGATAATTTCCTAATTTGACCTTCTCAAACAAATGATTTGTAAAATTACGAGGATTTCAAGTATTCGATGAAATATTCGCTTTAAAAATTCCCATACCTCTCAGCTAAATAGTTCGTCTATGTTGCTCTGTTATATTTCATCCTATCTACAACCAGTAAATGAGATGTCAGAATTGTGCCTCTATAGTGATGAGAAAATTTCATAGAGAGCTATTCCATGCCGAGTTGCTGCCTCGTTGACTTTGCTCTTATTTATGCGTGAAAATGGTGATAAATCGGAACGCCAATCTATCGTCGACTTTTTTGTCCATTGTAAGTTTTTCATAAAAACAGTATAACACTTTCTCATTTCCATCTGTCCACAGTTATTCATTGTGTTGCAAAAGTGATAAAATTCTCTCCATTCAATTATGAAAAACCTGGAATTTCTATGGTACTCCCCTATACTCCTAGTGGAATTAAACAAGTTCCAGTTCAATGTCACCTCCGGTAAACAAAGTAGATATTCATCACCATAATCGAAATATTAGTGGTAGATTTAATTTCTTCTTTTGTGCATTCGAATGAAACTGAAAAATGAAGGGTGGTAGTTCATTTTCTTCCACGTTTTGATCAGTCGGGATTACGTTGATACTTTTTTGTGCCGTCTGCAAATAGAATCAGTTTGCGTACACATATGTATGCACATAATTTAAACGCATGTTTGCACAGCAAAAAGAGCGTCTCAAATTCATCTTCGACCACACCTATTCGTAGAAATTTCTGGCCATTAAATTTCTAGGCATTTAGATGTATAAAATTCGGCGAGGAGCTGCTGCATTTTCCAGGATTTATAGAAGTTTGATAATTTGGGAGTTCTTGGAAAATGAAAATATGGAATTCGCTTAACTCGCGGATTAAGAATCCAATCAAAAATAGGATAAATGGACGAATTTGTTTTTGCAGCAGTGGCAAAACATCGAAGCTGTCATCGACGGCGATTATATCTCGACATAATTCCTTTAATAATGGCTAATTTTAGCCGTCCTTTCTTTCATTCGAATTTCCTCGAAACTGCTCTCAAAATGGCAAACGATGGTGTGTCGAATATTCGGTTGGTTCTAAACTCTCCTTTCGAAAAAAGGTTTCATTCTTCGAGCAAAAAGAAGTTGAAAAATGCTCGATCGTAACTTCCAGAAATTCCTCAAATTCTTATGTGTGAGCTAAACCGAATTCGTTCTGGGAGTGGAAGAAAAAATGATTGAACTCCTAAGGAAGAGAAGGAAAAAATTTTTCTTTTTCGAATATAGCAAACGGAGAACGCAAAAAGGAAATTGAACAAAGATGTTCCGTTTCATGAAAATCCAAATGTTTTCTAAGAGCTCTTCGAAGTTATAGTACTTTAATTGAGACTCGACTGCAAGAAAAATTTTAGAAATCAGTTGAAATAATTCTAGTCAAACGACGACAACATCGGTGTCTTATGAGTGGTTTGAATTGTGGAAGCTCTGATCTCTCGGAGATGGATCTTTGCACAGAGATAATTTCAGGAAGGAGTGTTAGGAAAGAGGGGGAAAGGTGGAATAACAGAGAGGAACTTAAGAACGAATCGAATTATAAGTCACTCCACCTCATTAATTAAAAGCAGTAGAGAAATGAGTTCATGAATAGTAATAGTAGTTATTGTTATAGGTTGCAGTTATGTCATCTTCTACCAAAAATAAAAGAGAATTTAATATTACCCGACGATGAAGCTATACTGCAGCAATTGGAGAGAATCGTTCGCGAAATGCTTACCAAAGAGCAGAATTCCTTCTCAAGGCAGCTCATTCAGACGGTTGCTTTCTTTGATATTCCTCCTCATTCTTTCAGTCTACCCTTTCATGCGATTAAATCGTCCATTACTTTACTTGTCCACTATGATCCTCTCAAATCTTCGGGCAACTCACTGACGATGCTAGAAGTAAGGACGTTAACCTCGCTGGCAAAAGAACGCCTGAAATTATAGGGGGGAAGAGGGAGCATAGGAAACACAAGAGAGGCAATTCTGCAAGCACTATTTAAAACTTCATTTTATATTAGCGCATGCGCTTATTGCCTAGATCTCTATATGCAGTCACAATCTACGCTGCGTAGACTCATTCTTAGCTCAAAGTTGATAAGGCGTAGACTGTTATTATTTTCTCTGACGTTTATAGAAGTATAGTGGCCGAGGCGTTGATCAATTAGAAATGGAAGAAATCAAAGCGTTGAAAACATCTCCTTGATTCCTGGACTTGGAAGCAAACTTCCAAGGTTCCAATCGCCTTTCTTCCAGAAATTCATGTTTTTTAAATGATGAAAAATTAGCATCTGCCGGTGATGCTTTCCTTCGATTTTTTAATTTTTCTTTTTCACCCACCCTCCTTCCGCCTCAAACGAACCATGATAACTGCAATCATCATTTTTCCAAATAGAAGTATTGGAAACACGGGTGTTTGTGTCTGATAACTAAAAATACTCCTGTGTACCATTTGATAAGTCGATGCCGAAGTTTCTGAGAGATGTTTACTGAAACGTTAGAGTTGGATTTGAAAAAGCAGGGGGAGAGGACGAGGTGGTCTAAGTAAGCGCATAAGGGTTTGTACCATATGGTTTCAAAGTAATATTCCTATTGGTCGAAACTACTGGTGGTGGTTCAGTTTTCTGAATGAAAGATGTATTTGCAGTATGCATGTGAATTGTCAAGAGCGGAAACGAAGGTAAACGCCGATAAGATGGATGAGGCGAAACTGAAAGAAGAGAAGGAAATGTGGGAACGAACGTCTGACGAGGAAAATAACAACGACGAAAAAGCAAAAGATGTTGAGAAAGAAGAGCGCATAAGAACTTTGAAAGAGGGCACTTCAAAGAAACCACCTGTGGGGTATGTTCGGAAACTCGCAATCTTCGATCAGTTGGGATGAAATTTTTTCCTTCACATTTTCATCGAATATTCCATCATTAAATATGCTGGTTATTTATACTGATTCTCAAACAAATGAATATAAAAGCATCGGAATGTACTTTCCCAGTCCATCACATCATCAGCGTCAACTTCAGATAATATTGGCAGAGGCGTTCATGAGCATTAATTCGGTTCTACCGTTTGTTCGGTGTGTAGTGAAACTGATTTAGGAAAATGAAAGATCTTGAGATATTTCTAGCTCAGAGTTCAGAAAAAGAAGACGGTCGGGAATTCGACGTTTGAAGGTGATACAGCGAATTTATTTCTGAGAAATGCAGATGTAATTTAACTGATAGGTGGAATAGGTATAATTGGGAAATTTAATTCAACATAAATGATTGAAATTTTAAGTTAGAAAAAATGGGAAATACGAAAAGTATGTATGTTAAGGATTTTATATTCACAACAAACCATTTATAATGAAGTAATGACGGGTTTAATTTAGTTCAAAGCAATTTTTATGCAGCATGAGAAAATGATCAGGATTCGTGATTATATAAAAATATCCAAGCGTGGTGGTTGCAGCGTCCGCAACAGAGTGGAAGCTAATCCATGGCGAATGAGAACACCTCAACCGAAAACTGCGATCGTACGTCCACAACCACATGTGGTGGTACGTAGTCCCAGCCCAATGCCGCGACCGCTCGCTGATGACCGCAAATCGAAGTTACCGCTTGTGAATGGTTCGCAAACACCGAGTGAGCTTTGTTAATTCACAGCTGAGGTTTATAAGTATCAACATAGGGTAATATGATGGGAAAATAAAAATACGCTATTGATTTCGATATATGGTTTCATTTCTGTTTCTATCAAAATTTGGTTAACGAAGTGAATGTGAACGACTCGAATGGAACATTTAACCTCAAGCATTTTTGCTGTTGTATTTGAACGACTTATCTGCAGTTGGCTGCAGAAATCTCCAAAACGGTCCCTTTAACTCTCCTTTATTATTATTGACCCTTGAAAACACGAAAATGATGAGGTCAGTATGATCACACGCAAGACTTCAGATATTTGTAGGCTTCCCAAAAATCTTCATTAATTTTTCAGAAAAGAAAGGGTAATAGCTGAAGATCGAGATTAACGCCTACTCTATAGTAGACGCTTGTGACGTAATAGCTAAAAATCCTGTTCAGCGTTCACTTAACCTCAGCTATCGACAACTTTGCTTATTTGTTGTTTATTTAGCAGCAGGTAAGCATATTTCACGCGCAGCAGCAGCACTTGTCAATCGCACAACAGCAGCACCTGAGAAGAGCAGATCCACCGAGAAGAGCAAGTTACGTCCTCCTTCTGCTCAAAATAACCCATCGACGGCACAACTCAATGCAAAACCACTACCGCCATCTCACACACGCCTTCCTACAAATCGATCAACTCGTCAGTTTTTGTTTTACTCAGTGCTTACTGCTTACTCGATCACTTTACTGCTTTACTGCTTCCCTGACTGTATTTAAACCTGCTAAGCACAATTCTTTTCTCTTTATTCAGTAATAATTAGTATCGAAGAAAGCTCACAGAGATGTAAATTTCCCAAAGTTGAAATTTTTGGAGTCAGCGTTACTCGAGGAAAAGAAACCACAACAAAATTATACATATGCGAGATGTTACCAAGAAGTGCTCAGAAATAAAGCATCACTTCAGCAAGTCTCTATGCGTCACTTTCAGCAATTATGAGGCTACATGAGTGCCGTTCCACGATCACTGAAATGACTAACTTGAAAGAACGAAAGTTTATATCTAATTCTAATTCAAATCTTACAAGATGACCGGGGGCATCTACAAGATTTCGCTGATATGTAAAAGGATTTTAAAAATAGCGAAACATCAGCTGGCGATTGCGAGAATTCTCATAAACGACAAAAATTTACCTGAGTTTCGTGGAGGAATTCACAAGAGCCATCACCAGTCAATTCAGGTACCTGTGAAACTGCAAGAGTGTCGCACTTTTCACAGAGCTTCACCGAAAGGCATGGAAGGCATGGAATCAGTGTGCAATTTGTTTTCCGTGAGCAGATAAATGATCAGAAATTGTGCACCTTTACTAGCGATGAAAAATAATGAGTTGTCGGCCACGACCTGAGAACTCAACAATTAGCACTATGGAAAAAATCCACGGTATCAGTGGGGTCAAAGAAAGTGCATCAGATTCGATGTAAATGATTCGTTTTCTCGATATCTTCATAATTCATGAAGAAAAGAAATTTTTACGCCTGACCATATGGAAATGGAGAATTCCCTGGCGATATCTTGAGGCAACTTCTGGAAAGAGATCGCCGGAAACGTTCAGCTAAACGTATTTCATTGCGATAACGCTTCGAGAGAAACTTATGAAAAATGCGTCAATTATAGCATTTAAAGACATCAATTTGATGTCTTTAAACGCTATAATGGGTCCACGATTGACACGTATATAAACGAATGAATCAATAAGCAAACAAATATTTTTTTGTTTGTTAATTAGGTCCAGTTGAAGTGTGTGTGGCAACATTATTTTCCCAATTTTATGGTTGAGAAGGTGTTCGCTGAAGTGGACAAGAGGGAAGGAGGAAAGCGATCGAGTCACTGGAAATTTTAAGCCACTTTTTTTATCTTTACGATATGTGCTTTTCCACGAATCAGATCATTGCCGGGAAGTAAAGCTAAGCGAATCACACTTTGTGTGTTTTTGGCATCTACCTGTAGCAATGAGTGTGCCATCCGATTACTTGAAACTATCCTATTTGGCGTATAATTCTTCGTCGAAAAGTTATCGTTGTTCTAAAACAACGATAACTTTTCGATGAAAAATTGTTTGACTTTTCGATGAAAATTGTTTTGATTCAGTAATAATTTATTTCTACAGCCTCTTTCGTTTCAGCGGTACCAAATGCGGGGTTACGACGTTCTTCAACTGCAGCGAATGATCTTAAAACGGTGAGTGTAACACCTGCTCGGTCGTCAAATTTACCGACAACACGATCGTCCAGTTGCGTTCGACGTCCCGTTCATGGCCTTATCAAAGTGAGAAGTTTCTCGAGTATCGAGAAGATGCCTGCACACATGAATATGAAAATTCATACGATTGAATAATTTCTGTTATACAGGTAATCTTCTAGGAAATAGTTTGACGAATAAATCATATCCTGGAAGTTTCATTTGGGATCATTAAAGTGGAGAAATTTTCAGCAAATTTCTGGAAAAAATTTCCTAAGATGGGCAAAATTTTCGAAGAAAAGGGTATCAACTTTATTTTCATCAGCAAACTGAATATCAAAGAATCTCAACGTTTAGAGCGGCTTGCTCTTCGTCGAAATTATTTTCCCATATACATCATCACAGAAAGTTACTTCCGATCGAGGGTGATTCCATCAATAAACGGAATTCATCGTCCGATTTCTTTCCTTTTTATGCAACAATTAAGTGACATAAAAGACATTGTTGTGTGTTTTGCAAACTTCAGTTATCCTCCAACAATTAAAACCTGAACTAAGAAAGAATATGAAATAAGCCTTTAAAGGAAAAATGTTTTAGCAATAAATAATTCGTTTTTCCTCGGAGGGTGAGGGAGGAGGGGGGAGGATATAACGTCAACCAAAGTGGGCCCAGTGGGTTTTGAAAAGAGGATTTTGATTTCACTTGCTTGCAATAAAATCGATCAACCATCTCGAATAGCTCAAACAGATTCACTTCCATAAACTACTGAAATATTTTATGATCGATCGATAAAGAACGACTCCCGTGGGATTCGAAAAATCCACCGCAATTTCCGAGTTTCATTTAAACAAACGCTCCTTATTGTTAGCGTAAGGATTGTTTAAAAGAAACGAATTCGAATTAACATATTAAGTGCTAGCTGTTCCTGTTTTCACTGAGCACAAAAAGTGCTCGTTTCCAAATGGTTTTCTTTAGCTCCGTAAACGCCACTAACCGATGGTTGATTTATGCGTTGATGTTTGTATGTGGTGGTATGTGTGGAATGTGCCTGTTTGTCTGCGTGTCCGCATGTCTGTGCGCATCTATGTTGGTCTGGTCCTATACGAGCATCTCGCTTTGCCAAAGATTCTTTTCCTTGATATTCAAAGAACCTTATTTGATAATTTAATTGTCTGTCTCTTCTATTATACGAAGTTTTGTTGATTTGTCTGACGCCTATTGGATTACTGCTGTGCCTGAAGAAAATTTGAAAAAACGTGCATCCACAATTTATGAACACATCGAATCGAAGAGTGTCACGATGATGGTAGTTGCAGTCACTTTCCAGCCGAGACTGTGAGGTCGTTGACTGATTTCCGATAAATTCGATATGTTCACATTTCGTCCCCAAGAGCACCGCCTATCCGCTAAAGGCATCCGGAAGAGGGTCATTGTAATGCTCTGTGGCCGATACACTTCGAGAGCATAACCATGTCTCTAGCATGAGCCAGTTGACGTGTATATACAATCGGTCCAACGATATATATGTGCACAATCATCAGCTTTTTTTGTTGAGCACAGTGACTCGACCACCTTCGGGTGCGAGAATGAAAGTCACTAGGATAAGGACGCAAAAAAAATTGCATTTGAGAAAGTAATTGGTTGTTTTGCTTGTGCTTTGCTTAGCAAGAGGTGAAAAAGATGTCATCGTGAATTAAATCAGTGTTTCGACCGGCAGCTCTTGAAGCAAGGAAACCGGGTGATATGAGACTTTCAACTATTTATACGGGTTTATATGTCTATATTATATTTCGTTCTTGTGATATGGAGGTGGGAGAAAGAGACGGAACGTTATACGCTGAAAAGACAGAATGCATGAGTACCGCGGTATCGAAATCCACAAGTCACATGAAAACTGATCGGAAAAAATAGCATCCCGGCTTTGTGGACGCGTATCTGAATTCCATAAAAACCGTGACTTTCGTAAGTCATTATGGAAAATCTCTTTTTTTCACTTTTCGACATTTTTTCAACAAAGTTCTTGAAAAAATCTAACATCCTAAAAGAGAAATGGGCGATTTTCTAAATAAGCGTCCGTGAGATTGTCCGGAAATATCAAAATTCATCCTTGACGTGAAAGTTTATTTTATCGACATATAGAAACCTATATTATTACTTAAGGTATATATATTAGCGAAAGTGAAATTTAAAATAATTTCAACTCAAATGAACCTATTCGAAAAGAAGGGTTTAAATAAATATTTCGATCTTCGTTATGAATATATGGAAGATGCGCATTTTTCTTCGTAAAAAATCCACTAGCACATGTTGGCCAATTTCACTGATACAACGCTTCAGTTTACACAAACTTGCAGTTTTTTGTAGCCATTCTACTATGCTCACCACTATATTCTATTTCAGAAGTCTCACAATGGTAACACCTGTTCAATGAGCAGATTTATTTGCTTTCGGAACATCACTTACAAATCAACCAAAGTTTGCGTAAAGCGGATGAATTTTGCGATGTTTAGTCGAATGAAAGGTTTTCACTGAGTAACCATTTCCATTCTATTCGCAAAGAAGAATGGAAATAAAAACATCAACACTAATATATGACGATGTGTTAGACAACCTAAAGAACGAATTTATGCTTAATATCGCTGATTTAATTCTTCAAAGGAAAGAAAGAAAGAAGGAAAAAGCCACTTAAATGATTGGAGACATTTCTCTTCATTGAATATATCAATTGCAATTTCCAAAATTAGAGTACAATAGTTAAAGTTAATTCGTATCGTTTTTATGCTTATAAATATTGCAGTAGTTCAATTAACATTTAGAACAATGATTACTTGCATATTGTACATAATTTCTTCTAAGAAATATGTATGTTCCCCAGTAAATCACAACATAACTATACAGGCAAAATGATCATAAGGCATGCTAAAACGATTAACTTTCCGACAAATGAGTTCATAGCGACGAATCGAAATTAAGATTTTCATTGAACCGCGCGTCTGAATGAATGCCGAATAACTGCATTCACAGCAGCATTATTCGATGATATTGCCATCTGCAAATTCACAATAAAACAATGACGGTGAAAGAGGAATTTTCTCCTCCGATTTATTCACTTCAAAGATTCCTATGAGATAAGCAAAAACGACAAAAACTCACGATATAATGGTATTTATACGTAGAAACTTACAAGAATAAAAAATTTTCAATGACAAGATATAAGCTAATTAATCGTAATGTCCAAAATATTACAAGAATTCAGTGAGCTATTTTAGATAAAATGAGCAATCAAATTTCGCCTCCCTCTATGGGCCGAATCTCGCAACATAGCACACTTAGGGCTCAACTTACTGATAAAAAGGCGAACTACTTTTCGCTGTTTATTCGACATAGGCAGGAGCATTTTCACTTCATATGATCTTTGGTTAAATATAGAACATTCTCTGACAAATTTCTAAATTCAGAATTCATTCAACAATGAATGCTATGAGCTGCATCCAGTGCATTAGCAAATATCATCGGGTTTACCGAAATATATCGTCGAATCCCTTAGTTTGTGAAGAAAGATTTATGATGGATAAGACTTTTTGAGGTGGAAAAATATGAGGAAACATTCATTTCTACTTCCTCCCTGTAGAAATTTTCTGAGAACTTTGAGAATTTCGAAGAAACTTTCGCAAATCTGATGGAAAATAAATGAAAATTTATCACAGTAACGAATAAAAGTTGCGCGTTATGGTGAACCTAAGAATTACTAACTGTTTCAACCTCATTCTCTTAGCGACTACGCCATAAATTATTAATTAAACCAATTTTCACATAAGTCGTCGTAAACTGACAATATAGTAAATGCGATATTGCTCAATAAGGAGTTGTTGTAGCGCAGCAATAAAAAATTAAGCGAGTTAAACACGCCCAGAGTCGCCTATTTTAAAGCAAATAGACGGGGCAGTTGAGTGGTATTTTGAAGAAATAAATAAGTCATCATCTTGTTTCACTTTGATTTCAGTCGGACAATTCCACCGAAAAGTTTGTCTTCGTTTCTTTTCTCTTTAAATCGAAATTGAACGATAGGATCACAGCAAAAAAAAACCTCACTTAAAGAATAGCTAGTTCTCCTTGGTTTTCCAGACTCACTAGGTCTTATTCTAGCATTCCATCAATACTAATAATAAAAACCACTCCCGACCTTTTTTGTTCAATAAATTGAATTCCGAATCCGTTCATCGATAGGATCGTTCAATATTCGATTATTTGTTCTTATTTCAAAATTATTCAGAAGACGTGATTGTTGAAGACAACGATGATTATTGGCAGAAAGTTGTGAAGTTAAAGTCAAAATTTCGCCCTCACTTTCGGCATCTGAAGTCTGCTCACGACATCTGAAAACTTATAAATCATATTCTCCATCAAGTACTATTTAGAACATTTTCATATTAAAATTCCAGCAAAATGCTTCATTAAGCAAGAATATCAGAATATTCTGAAAGAAAATTATATGCAAAAAAAAACAATTGAAATATTGAGGACGGGTGAAGATTACAATGACGATCATCTGACCTGACTTTTGACTGCGGAGAGGATCTCTTCACGATCTCTCCATGCAAGAAATAAAAGTAGAATAGCATTGCTAATTTTTGAAGGATATCACAAACGAGCAGGTAGAAACATAACTAAGGTAGAGTTATTGCAGATAATAAAAAAAAATATTAGAGGTTAACCTAAAAAAATATGGGCAACATGGGCGCAACTGTGCGCACGCGAATTGTAATGAATTGACATCCGAATAACACTCTCGAGGATCTGTATAGTTGCCCGAGGAAAGTCTCTCTACATATTGCCGATTATCACTGTTCAGTTTCCGAGCGCATTTCTCATCCTGGAATGATGGAGAATCTAGATTTTTCCTTCCACTCTCATTAAAATTTCATGCATAATGACTAATTTTTTTCTAAGACTAACATGAAAATGGCAAGTGATCACAATACACAAACCATTGAGATAGAGCGCATATATTTTAAGAGAGAAAAAAAGAAAAAGAATTATTTTTTCTCTTTCTTCAATTTGAGGATTTCTATGAGGATTCACGATCTCAAAAAAAATAAGTGTTCATTTCCCCATATTCCTATAGGGTAATGAGTGGCACTGGAAACAACTCATCCTTGAAACAATACGCTTCAACCCGTGCATTTGGAAGTTGCTAATCTTTATTAAGAACATATTACTGATATGTACATATTACTAATAAATACTATTAGTAGCATATATTTTTCACCTATTACCTACTTATACCTTGCTTCAAACTCATCGGAGTTACCCTGGAAAGGTGATTCAAATGTAATCACTAGGAAAAAATCTATAAGCAAATCAAAATTTCGAAAAAAATGAGAAAATCTAACACGAATAAGATCCGATTCGTTAAGACATTTTCGAAGACGTTTATTACGAAGAATGACCAATTCGTAGAGTCTATTAAATGCATCATAACCTTCGCCGTTACAGTGGTCGCCGATTTCGAGTAATGATTCAGTTGATAGCGCAAATGGTGATTGCTGCTCATAACGTCCCGACATAACGATACACATATCCAATGCACGTACCACCTGATCCATACATACATAATTATAACCACAGTTAAAAATACGAAACTGATATCTGAGATAGAATCGAAGCAAAATAAACATTGAATTAATACGCCAGTTAATTGTTATCCTTCCTTCAAATTTTAAGCACTGAGGGTTTTCGCCATCATAATCCACTAAAATTTGAAATGCATAGATAAATTCCAGAGAAAAAAGGTTTAAATTCAGGCGAATGAAAATTGAACAGCTCGCCAAATTATGATGATTAGTTCTTTAGGAGAAATTGAGCTTGAATTTAGGTGAAAAGTAAAAAGAAGAGAGCCTCGAAGTGATGATTTTCATAGGCATCAGCCCTTAGCGGCAAATAAAACACCACACAATTCTGTTAACGATGAAAGGATTTGAAAAACATTACCCCTAACTACATGGTATAATTCCGGTTACCATTTTTGGAATTAAAAATCATGCTTTGGTTTCTACTTATGGGTTAAGTAACTCGTCGAGACTCGTCAAATCTGGATTAAACGGGTAGGTTATTTGCAATGTTGCAAATTATGTCTTTGGTAATTCTCACCTGTGAGACGCACCTATATATGGGAATTTCCTCGTCGAAATACCATCTCATGATTACTTCTGATTCATGAAATAATTCACGAATAATGGTAGATAATAGAAATGGGTGCAATGAGAGGAAATGCTTTTTTGAAATTTCATCATATTATAAAGGCTTTCCAGAAAATCCGTGACAAGTTTCTGTTATCTAGCTGTAGGTAACAAGGAAGAACAAACTATTCGTCATAGCCGTATGAAATGACGAAGCCATGAAACAAACTTCAAAATAGATATGAAGGCATCTCTGATTTTCCCCCGGCGTGCAAAATCGCAACCGAAATAGCGCACACTCCAAAAGTTCAAAACCTTCTCCACAAACTTTTAATATTTGGCCATTTATCGATTAAAAAATATAGCGTTTAAGCTAATAATTGAGAAATACTTTTACCTGACGACGACATCGAAGATATAAATCGCATGGCGTTAAATTCCTTTCCTTCTAAATTTAAAGATTATTTGCTTTTATAAAATCATTTACACATAACGGAGCGATCATTTGTAGAAAAATATTGCCAATAATATTGTTTCTATTGCATTATAAAGAAACTCATTTCTTAAGATGTCAAATTGCTCAGAAAGCGATCATTACCATTTCTGGATCTGGATTTTTCTGGAAAAACGAAATAAACATCTAATCGATAGCCAGAATTAGCTGAAGCGAAAAGTTTTCTTTCTCGAAAGCTTACCACCGTTGCAAAAAGACGATTCCGATTTTTGCGCTCTTTGTAAAGCTTGATCTGATTTCTGTACTCGTCGTTCTCCCATTTCATCTCTATATTCTCCTTCGAACTGTGCTCGCCCACTTTCGTTGGCGCATTTCGGCCACCAGAATCTTTCCAGATTTCAACCACAGGCACCGCTGGAAAAAAAGCAAATGAATAGAATTTTTATCTGACCTAAAATATCAAAAAAAGGAGAAAAAAACATTAATTAAACTTCAAAAAATATGAAACTTTACCTATTAGTAGTATGATATCTTTATCGTCAGTATCCTTAATTCACTTAAACGCCTTCAAATATTAACCGAATAATTTCTCCAGAAAACTTTTCCAAACGTTTTGTGCGGTAATAAATCAAAGAAAAAATACTCGAAATGCGTTGCGAGTTCCTTTCTTATTTGAGACTAATCGCTAAATTATGCATAAGTAAGGGTATACAAATTACTTTAACATAGATTATACATCGATTTTTCTGCTCACTAACGCTGGCTTGTAGTAATTTTTAGCAACTATTAACTTCTTAACGTGTTAGCTTAACTTCTTAACGAACTGAACTTACAACTTTTGATATCAATGCAGAAATTGGCTTTCATATATTAAAACATTAGGAGATTATTGTTATTGTTTGCTGTAAAAATCCAGGTAGTTTAAATTACATAAATAGCTTTGAATTAAACTGGATATATTCCATCAAAAATAATGTAATTTGTGGATGGTGAATAATTTATTTGCCATTTCTGATCCAGATCATCAATATGTGACTTCCTAAAACAATGCTTCCTATGTAAATTATATTCATCCGATTATTTGATCAAATTCTCATTTTTTTCACCGTACAAATATTTCATGTTTGAAATGCTCATAATTGGAAGGACAAATTACTAAGGATACGTTTTTGGTCGAATGAATTCTCGAGATGATCACTCGTTTTAGGTGACAAAATCAATGGATCGGCTATTCTGTCCGCTATTTTTGCATCATCTTCTGGATAGTCACTTCCATCAAACGCTGAAATATTTGAAAGCTGATAAAAATATGCTCAAAAATATCACGAACATTAAAAAACTGATCAGACAGGTTTACTTGAAAAACAAGAAATTATCGTAAAAATGAAGTAGAAAATTAGAAATAACTTTTTAAACTCCTATGAAAGTGACGGACAGTTTAGTTACCTCAACAATACAAGTAGAAAATATGTGAGCGACGGAAGATTACCGAAAATCACTTCATTTCACGGCGCTTACATTGGAAGATACGCGTATATTTAAGCAGAAAACCTATTGCAAGGAACACGACGCAAATGAAACAGTCTAGAGAATGGGGTAAGCAACTAAAATCTCTCGAGATTCATATACCTTTCGTGTCCTATCAAGACTAACTGCTAACTAAGATATTGTTTTCGTAGCAAATTTAAATCAACGATCGAGAAATCAGCACAAGGGAAAAATGAGTAAATGGGAAAGCACGCCAAAACAAACTGCCATGACAAGCGCCTTTGAAATACCAACGATTTTTACGAATTTCGATGAATCGACGAAACGGTGAAAAATGCACAACGCACGCGAACTGTTTTCCAATGCTACTGCAATAATGCTTTCAAACTTCGCAACATCTCCAACTAAGTTGAATTCCTCTGAGATTTTCAACTGATTCGAATAATTAGTGAGCGATCGCCTTAAAGTGCATCGACTTTTTTCCACATTCTATCCATCAAATTTCATAGCTCCAGCATCGATGGTTATCTGCGAGAAATTAAAAAAACCTATAGACAAGCACGCCCACTCTTATATAAGCACAGATATAACGATGTTGTAATTCGTTCTAGGAAATTTCCTGAATCGCATAAGGCGATTATTTTCAGAAGTGATAGGGGAAGGGGAGGGGGAGGAGAGGGATGTGATTAGGTAAATATGAGCAAAAAAGGATGAAAAAATTCGAAGGTGAAAGGCGGTGACTGACAGAACCATTACGATTCTTAGCTCAAGTTGTAAGCTTTTCAGAAAAAAAACTGCAAAAACGTCAAGCATTCGCAAAAGGAAGCTGCAACAACCAAGCACTTCCTTTGGGACGAAACAGAAAAGTTCAAATAGAATGAATGAATAGATATTCTTTCAAATGACTCACACGTTGAGTTGAGAACAAATAAAGGATTATTCTTTGGCTCGAATTGCTCAAGAATATCGGTGATGTTAACGTGCACTGGAATTGTCGCATTTTCGAATTCTTCACGTAATTCAGCAATCATTTTATTATACCTAGAAGAGATATTATCACTGCACAAACACAAACTTGTTTTGCCGATTTTTTCGCCATATTATACAATAAAGCGGAAACAGTAATTCAGTAACTACGAACTGAGATAATAAATGCTAGGCGGACAAACAAACTTCAATGATAAATGATTTCAAATGCTCAAATATTCTCCACCTGGATACCTTCGAATATCTTTAACAGGAAGAATTCCTGTCGATCAAGGAAATTCAGGTGTTCAAAAAGATGAGGTGTCAGCTTCAGGTAACTTTGCAAACAGAAGCATATTTTTTCAATAACGGAAGGGAGGCATTAATAGGAGGCAGTATTCAGGGAACGAGACGACACGTTGCGGAAAAATTTTGATTATAAGAGTTTGTAATTTTTTACAGTACGCTGAAATGAACACTTGTGAGGGCATCTATGCAATTTTCTTTCACATTATGGGTGAGGAGAAGAACAAAAAAGAGTGAGAGACGAGAGGAGAACGGCTATCAACTATTTCAACCATACCCTCAAATTCTTGAACAAATGAAAATGCAAACCATTTAGAAAGCAAATTCTTCACCAGCTCCATATCGACACATCCACCACCAAGTTCATTATCAGAAAGCTTCGATCGGTGTGTTGCGTTCCCCCATAGACCTCTACCAGATCCATTGTCCATGCCCTAAAAAATTTTCACTCCCTTCACCGTTCCTTGAGAATCAACTTTCTCTTTTTGTCCACAATCTATAGTTCCACAACTCTGGGACTGCCCTTAGGATGACTAAATGAAAAAATTTCGCGAGAAACAAAGAGTCCTTCTAAATATCCCAGAAATCTATCGTTACTTCCGTATATCTTTTCCAGAGATCATTTCCACGCTTTCTCTGAAAACCCAGCAATGCATACAAGTTAATGGCAGGCAATCAACAGCTGACATGATGTGAAGATGGAATGTAAGACCACAGAAACATTCGTCGATATGTCCAGGCTACACAACGGCAACGCCTCTTCTCATTCTTCTAGTAAGTGAAAAAAGAGAAAAACAGACAGATAACTGCCATAGATATCTCGCATAACTTCCTGAAAATTCGTGAGAATATATACAGGTGATACAAAACCTGAGAAAATTCCGCATCTTTCACTTTACAAGGTCATTCATTAATGAATTCCTCTTTAAGGTTCATATGAAGTTGTGAACTCCTGCATCCGCCTATCCCTCCTCGTCGATCCAACAATGTTCTGAACTAACCGCTGTTTCAGAGGAATTTCCATCAATTTCGTCAGATCCAGCAGAATTGATCCCACCAACCTTCGATGATGCCTGCAATGAAAGGTTTTTAGTACATACCCTCTAGAATTTGCAGACAATTTGAAGTACGGTAAGCAAAATGAAGGGGAATCGATAGAAAAAAAGGGAAACTAGTAATAAAAAGAGGTACACTCCGTTCATACAACACTTTCCTCTTTAGAGAAAGCCGTAGATCTTGTTCTTTCTTCTAATAATCTCTTACTTGATTCTCCGAAGGAAGGACGAAAACTCCGGATTGCCTCTTTTCGGAAAAACTGATTTTCCCAAAGGTAAAGATTGGTTTTTAAAAAGCTGCTTTTGAAAAAAACTCTTAGTTGATGACCACTGCTAATATCCGAAGAGCTAGGAAATTATGAAGATATTATGGAGGAACTTACCTAGGAAATTATGGAGGAATTTTGCAGAAGTTTCGATACTTTAATGGTAAATGTGAGAACTTCTTTTTATTGGTTTATTAAGACTTCCTAATTAATTATCATAGGAAAAATGATTTACTCTTTTATATAGATAAAAAATTTTTTGTTCAAATTTCTCTTCAAAGTGGGGCATGTAAAGGCGGTTTTTTCCTCAATGTACTGTTAATGAAACATTGAAAGTGAAACTTCTAAATTAACCAAGGAAGCGGCGACGAGTGAGAGGATCGCCTTGCTCTCCTCAGAGTCATTCACGGTATTGCCATTGAAGAGGATACTCAATCCGAGTTCTGGTCCTCTTTTCCCTACAACAATATCTCAAAATTAGAAATGAGGGCACCGAGAGATATAAACCCATAATATATGGTTAAAGACCAAAATTCTAGGAATGCTCCAAAAGAAGCATTGGTACCATCGCAAAGCAACTACTGAGAAAAAAGAGAGAAGTGGAAAAATGCGACAGAGGCGGATATTTTTTAAAAAAATAACAAAATGTGGACAATAATGCGTTCATATTCCCCCACCTCAACTAATCTCTTATAATTTTCGTCGTATATGAAACGCTCATAGTTCCCCTAGTCGTCAAATATGAAGAGAAAATTCAATTATTCACAAAAAATGAGGAAAATATTTACGTTTATGCCTGACAATATTCGATTTAAGATCAATGAAATTGATTTAAAATGGAATTTCTCCCATCGAAGTCCCCATTTCTAAAACCTCCCACTAGAAACTAGCGAACTCATACGCACACCCTCATCAACGAATACGATTTTACAATGAGCCGTTATGCATAGCTGAACTTCGAAACGTGTATACCACAGAGAAGATCATATACCTTTTTTCTGATCTCTTGAAATAAATCAATAAATTAATAAATTCAATTACCCGACTCGTAGATTTCTGTATCGATGAGTGTTTTAGTCGTCTGAGTTGTTGAAGTCGCCGTCGCTGACTCGCTGCCCTTCAAATACTGCAATAAAAGAAATTTTCTTTCAGGAATTTTCTAGGATAAAATTAATCGTCGTCAATGAATCGTTTCCCCCTCCCCTGAATTCTCTGAGCTTATTTCAACTCAGCTATCGATGAGCCGCACTCATACTATCGGTAAATAGAGCTCAACTTCTCAATGCATTCACCTCAAGATTCCCGACCTGATGTGCACAACACTAATAGTGAACTTTATGGTCTACAAATATCATAACTATCTCTTTTAAATAGAAAAGTGTGGTCGAATGAATTATGCCTTTTGATAAGCAAATTTAATGAAGATATTTTTATTATTACTGAGTTCTTGCGGCCTACAGCCCCACTGAACCGATCGTTCATAACACCACAGAAAAGAGGAAAGTCGAGGGGCGACCAGTGATGCATTTACTAAACCATTAATGAAAAGTAATTTAAGAGCGTAGCCGAGAAAATTGGAGTTCAAATATTTAAAAACACATGGAGGAGATCGCTCTGTGCTTATGGAAATATTCATATACCTTTCTGCCCCTACCCAATCATCTATTGAATCCAACCGACGAACTGCAAAAGCTATGGCAATCATACTTTATGAGAGTACCTAACACCTGAGAAAGTTGCTCACCTACCCCCAATTGGTCTTATTCTAAATGGTTATTAACTGCAAAAAAATGCAACAAATATAGCATTTAAGCATTGTTACCTAGTGGGTTCTATGAAAATAAGAAGCCAACTAGGGTTCGTAATTTTTGTGATGAGGATGTTTTGGTGGATAACGAAATGTAAGACGCTCGCTTGTGATCGTAAGCATTTTGCAGTCGACTAGCATGACCAGTTGAAATGCAAAAATACGCATATCGCATAGTTTGGCGTGTTTTACCGTTTATTCTCCAACCGCAAGTAATTCAGTAACAGTTTATTCAATAGGTAATTTCACATTCATTCGAAGTATCCTTCAAGATGAGCAACTGTCATGTAGTCTGATGCAATGAATGGTACCTATCAAATTTCATTGCCTTACATTTCGGCTGCGGTCAATGAAACTCTCAAGGAGGCAGATACATAAATACAACAGTCTTTCGTAGACCACTTTTTGAGTAATCTGCTGATAATACACAGAATGATTGTCTAGAAATCCCTCTAATTTCCCGTTTGCTCATAGATACTGCTAAACGATATGTACAACAGAGCAAAACCTACATCGGCATATTGAACTACAAACTTCGAAACGAGGGCGACATATTCCAGCTTAGACTTACCGGGCTGCCCCTATTCGGGGAATTTTTCTCTACGTCAATCGATGCCGACTTTTGTTTATTTGTGTTATCGGAAGTGTCCCGAGCATTCGCTCGTCGTGCACTAGCCAGCTCATCCGCTAGTACAAGTTGCTCCACAGGTAATCCCATCTATAATTCTCAATAATGAATAAGCAGAAAAGCGAATGAGAAGAGAAAATTTCGTTTATTGGGAGCAATTGTATGATTTGTGTAGATATGAGAGTGCACACAATGAAAGAGAGGAACAACGAACTTAAAAGAACTGCGATCATTGCGATAGTAACGCTGCGAAAGCGTTGATTTACATAACATAGATCGAATAAATTCCCATCCCAGTAATCAAATACCCAAAAATATCAAAAAAATAGAATCGAAATGAGCAAACCTCACAATCCTTTGCTTTCTTCCAAATTATTTGCAGTCGTTTCCGTTTTTCGTCATTTAGAAATGAACGCCGCATAATATCCGAACATCTGAAACTGCGAGAATCTCATGCAAACATGGAGAAGAGTTGAGGTAAGAAGTGAAAATGTCGGATGCTGTTCGGATTTTTTTTTCCGAACAGTGGCCTATTATTTACAACTAGGTTCTCGTTGGTCACCGTCGACTAGGCTCGTTCGTACAGACTGGGGATTCGACCATTTATATCCGCTTTCATCGGACGGCTTCTATTTGGCCATATCGGTGTGCTCATTTCTCCTGAAGCTATTTAATCTTGTTCACCCAAATTCAATAACAATTCGCTTAGACTGCTTAGTGAGTGTTTTTGCATAAGTCGACGCATTGTTTCCCTGCAAACGCACATCGATATAACCACAATTTCGATAAATACGATCGAGGAAGTGAGGTAGAGCGATGTGGGAGGGCAGTGGTCTTCTGAACTTTAAACTCTCTTTCACTAAAAACTCGTACTACCGATGCTGCAGAATATCACAATTTCAGCATGACTATGATAAAACCTGAGCATGCATAAGAGATCCAATAGAATACCTTGTTTTTCGAAAGCTTTACTTTGGCCCTCCACCTTTTCCATCCTCTTGCTAGGTGTTTCGCAACGTCGGCTCCCCCGATGAACTTGCCTATACACTTCAGCTATAACGATGACCTCCTCCCGACCGTCTTCCTCTTCCCGCCCACCCTTTTCACCACAAATAAACTTTCTCATTCCTTTGAGCTTAATATTTAAAAATTGCCGAGAAGATTTTTCTTTTCAACTATTCTTAGCATAACCAGTAGCAACCGCACTTCAGTGGTGGCACCGGAAATTCCAAACGGCACGAATACGGACTTTAGAGATTCAAGTTCGTATTCCACTCAGTATCTCTAAGGAGAAGGAGAAGAGGGGGATGCAAAATCTTTAGGGAGCTAGAGAAATGTCTCAAGTTCCTAGACAAACAACCCAAAAACCTCCATATATGTCCTGACTCGATTCGATCTCATAACAATTATATGCAGAAGAAATATTAAGGTAGTCTCATTCAATAACAGTTCTCGTGTAAATATCCTCCTCACGAGAATGTACACTCTTGTGCTTGTTTTGAAAAATAATTTCTGTAAAATGCAAACGAATTTTTTGCAAACGTATCGTACGTCTTGTGGGCAGTACAACAACGACGAAGACCGCCACATTGGCGTTCAATGCGTGCCGCCGTTCCTTGAAAGCAATTGTCCACTATAAGTGCGCCACTTGCATTACGTAGCTCACTTACGGCGCTCAGTAGTGACGAATCACATTTAGTTCTCTGCAATCGCTTGGGAACTGCAGATTACCTCAGCAATATGTACTGTATCGCTGCAACGCGTTTCTGGAAGGAGTCAAAAAGTCCTCGTTCTATAAGCAAATAAAGTGATATCTGAAAAATCACCGGAGAGGTGGATGGGAGAGGTTGCGGACGAAATCCGGAATGTGTTTTGTGGATGGTGTATTCTATTTTCGAAATCTTCTGAAATCTAAAAACACTAAAACAGCAATATAATATAAAAGAGCCGAATATTTACATCCGTGTATCTAAAATTCGTTCGAGATTTACTTCTACTAAAATTGTTTGTTAATATCTCCTATACTTAAATGAAGGACTGTTTATTCGGTAGATATAGTCGGAATATTTCAAACGCGTTGATTGAGCAAATAGAGAAAATAGTAGGAAAATAGAGACATATTCGTCATTTATCACCGTCCGATGCTTGTTGATTTATTTCCTTTCAAAATAGAAGGACTAAAGACAAGTGCTCACAATAAATATTCCATCCAACGAAATCATTTGTGAATATGACGCCATGTGCGAAGGAATTCGACAAATTCACCTTTATTTAACATCCTTTTCACCTAACTCAATTAATACTCAAAATTCAACGAATTTTTTCAATATCAGCTGATCAGCACAAATGGGCAATACATTCGACATCCTAGGAGGACGAAATTATTCCTCCAATAACTATTGAAACAGTGAGGAAAAGTCGAGCGCACTAGAAATAATGCAGTATTCTTCTTGGAAATATATAGGTATTCATCATTCAATGAACACCGATTTAGAATTTCCTTTACATTTCGGTTTCAACTACAAACTATCAATTTCTTTTTGCTCCTGCCCTTCCTTCGTAGTCGTAATTATAGACACTGAAATTTCACCCTCGTAGAATTCTATTGACACTTTCGTAAGGCAAATGCACAGCACAACTAAATGCTTCTAGAAAATAAATGAGGCAGGAAGTAAAGCATGACCACTCTTCAACAATTTGCAATAACCCAAAAAGGCTACTTGTCCTTGTCATCTCTTAATAACTAATTCAACATTAACTCCAGGCAAAATTTTATGATTAGAATTTCCGCTGCCTAATTCTTGCCCGAATGGGTAATTGCAATATTTCCCCACAAATGAACCCTTTTTGAAGAAGATTAATTAAGATGAATTAAGTGAGAATCATATCAAAGAGCACACCTGCTCTTCTCCAAGTGGTAGTGTTTGCTCAATATAACAAGATAACATCTGACTTTCTAATTGCCGTTCGATTCGCTCCAGCTGTAAGCAAGAAAACGCCCATTAATGATCGATTGTTTTTTAAATATGAATTTTGCAATGCTGTCATCTTTTATTAAGATCCATTTTCGGTCTCATTATTTTGGCTTCAGTGGTGATGAGGAATCACTTAACCTTAGCGGTTTTCTCACTTAACCTTCAGAAGATATAATTAGCTTTTCATTTAAAACAAAAAAAAAATCAGATAGCAACGTTACGTAGGAAAATTCTCAAATTTCATTTTTATTGTATTTTCTCGAAGAAATTATTAGTGAATTTTTGAAAAGCAGACATTTAAATTGGAATATATCGTTGAATGTTTCAGATAATTGAGAGAATCGGACGGAAGTAGTGAATGAGTTCTTCTATTGTCCAACGGCGATATTGGACACTATGAAAGCGTATATAATGATTTCCTATCAATAGTCTTTTCCTCTTTGCAGTGTTACATGGAGTGAATAACCCTTCGGGCATAATCACTACCCTCCCATTTTCCCCCTCGCTCCGACCCATTCGTCTTCCCGTAGTCGATCCGATCGAGAAACAAACTTTCCCAACCACCTTTGACTCGGGAACACAAATACACACGTAAAGATTGCATATGAAAGCACAGGTTAAAAAGCAAAAATACATAATAAAAGACCAAAATATAGTCGTTTCGTAGAAGATGATAACACATTTGCTTTTGTTGATTCGACGATGGTAACCAGTATGGCATCAATATCGTATTTCCGGTACAAATGCGCTCTTGCATACGTGATGAGCTCTCACATTCGACTAGATGCTCGCAATACGACACCGATTCTTCCTATATTTTTATCTTTTCAATATAGGTCATCAATTTCCCATCATTCTCATAGGTTATTTTTTGCAAACCTATAGGTGGTATGTGGACTACCATAGACAATACTGTTCTCAATGTTTGAGCTGAAACAATAGCGCCTTTTTTCTATCTGAATTGCAAATGCCTAATGGTTAATGGTACTATGCGTAGGTATGCCGGTGATCTGATCTGATCACTTACTCAATTAGCATTTAACCTACTCTACTGTAATGCAATTACAGCTTTGCCAAATTTGCATATATAATATTTCTAAAAGACTGCCATACAAGTCTAGAATATTTTGCATTGTGCGCTTTGCTTCTCCGTCAACCATCGAAGGTTAATTTTTGTGACACTCATTTACGCTCATATCAACTATTGTCGTCTCATATAACCACCAAGTAAATGAGTGCATATATGGTTAGCGTTCTATGAATTCTTTTCGAATCTTTGTTACTAAAATTCATTTCAAATGAAATCGAAGTAAATCATAAAAGAAAACTTCGAGAAAAAAATGATATTTTATAACGATAATAATGAAAATAATAGAAAATTGCTTCCAACTAACCAACAACGACGACAATGAAGGAAGTGGAAAACGACAGAATAAAAATATAAGCAATAGGCACCACAAAGGATTATTCAAAGCCATCAAACACCGCGAGAAAAATCCTCAATTTGTCTTTGCAAAGAGGCGCAATGAAATGCGGTTTGTTGGCGATGACAATGACCTAGATTTCACAAATATGCGACAGCCATAAAAATTCGGAGGGCGAACAAGGGCACACACACTGAGACGTTGATGCGATAACCGCTGACTGATTCATTGATGATCATTTCCAAAATGAAAGCCAATCGAAATTTCCCTTCTAACCAACCTCCGACGACCTTGCCACCAGCCGTTGATCATCGAATCGTTCTTCGATTTTAATCTTGGTTAAGTGGGTATATTCTCTGATCGTCGACGATCGTTACGTAAACTCCATAGGAGGTATATTGTTGGCAACCTTTCTATGGTCAGAGCGAAATGCTAAGATGCTACTTTCGATCGAATGACGAATAGCGTCACATAAATTCTTTCAAAACAAGGGAAAATGTCAGTACGTTTCCGCGGCCTTTTTAAAGAGATCTTTGATCTCAGAAATTAATTCAATGCCTTCCCTGTTAAAGAATAATTCCAGATTAATTACTAGAAAATACCTAATAGACTGCATGTATCTCACATACAATTTCAAGCAATATGCAGCAAATACGATTGACTAATCAAGCGTTACTTGAACGCTATAACTTCCAAATTTATAATGGGTCTCATTGCTCTTCTCGAAAATAACAGCAGATAGAACACTTGAGACAGTACAATCTTGAAGGGAAATGCTGCATAGTTCTTTTATCTTTTACAGCAATGAAACGACTGCTTGAAATCTGAAATGTCTGAAAAAGAAAAACTCAATGATACTGGGAATAAAACAATTTTAGTTTAATTCTAAAACACCTTAATTGGCAGTACCATCACTGAGTTAAGGTATTAGAAAATAAATGAGTCGAGATTCCAGACTTCCTCGAATGATTACTTTTGGGTGTTATCCAAGATCGCCCATCATATTATATTTCCGACCAATTCTAATAGACATTCAGTCACCTATTTTCAATAGATAATTTCTCTGAACACATTTCCTAATATAGTGAATAATGTGAAATGAGTTCAAGGTTGTGTTAATTCTTAGTTATGTTAAAGAACATTAATTCATATAACGATAGGAAATGCTGCGCTCGAAGATTTGCATTCAATTTTATCATACGTTCAAATATAGAAAAGCATCGTTTCTCAACGAGAAATAGCGACTCGTTAGATTGGCTGAAAGCATTTTGGTGTAATTTTGTTATCGTTTCGTGTAGATCGACCATAAATCACTCATAAGATCAACTAAATGGAATTAATCCATCGAAATTATTCCATTAAATCGGCTGGCTATCTTTTTTTTCCGACTTCTTCTGCAAAAAGAATGAGAAAATGAATTTCAGGTATTTATGGGGTCGAATTCAATTGACTCGAATAAAAGAAAACCATTTAGCATCATTTTCAAAGGTGAAATTCTTAAATTTGAACAATATTGAACAAAGAAAAAGTAAAATTCAATAATGCAAATTTTTCTTTTTGGAAAATTTCTTTGCTTTCTTTTTGAAATTTGATAAAAATTCACCTAAATATTTGGGAAGAGAAGTTGCGCGGAAATGAAATTCCAATTGAAATATGAAAAATTCATAACATTTCAACCGAAATGAATTCAAGAAGTTCTCGATTTTTTGAGATTTTTCAACCGGTGTTGAAAAATTCTATAAAAACTCCACACGATGGAAAATATCTTTTTCTTTTTTCTTCTTTTTCAAGAATCCATCATAATGAATTCATTAGAGCATTCGTTAATAAAATATAACTGATAAAATTGCTAAATTTCGATACGATAAGCACCTACGAAATGTATTCCAGAGCAATCTGGAAATATTCCAGACGATCAAATACCACACAAATATGGAATAATGTGGGATGTTAAATATAAAAACTTGAGTAATAACGCATAAAGACTGCTTATTGCTTCTCGTATGTGTAAAATAAAACAATGCGAATTTCGCGTTGACGACATAAAATCAAAGCTCCTTAAAAAATTAACCATCTAATGAAAATGAACGCTTTTTTTTCAACATAAACGTCAGAATGTCGCGGAAGTAACGACCGAATTTTTTCCACATTTCTTGGAAAAAAGATTCAAAGTAATCTTGGCGGATAACTTCAAGTTCTGGCTGTTTTAGATCGTAAAAATTTTTACCCCATCATCTTCGGTTCTTCAAATATTGCAGCTTCTTTCTCATTTCATAACCAATCTTTTTATTAAACGCAAACGGCTGGCAATAACCTCAACTTCAAAAGAAAACAGGTTGGCAATAACCTCAACTTTAAAAGAAAACACATTGGCAATAACCTCAACTTCAAAAGAAAACAGGCTGGCAATAACGTTAACTTCAAATTTCTTGAACGCGCCTAACAAATTTTCTTCAACATGAACTGATTTCCGACGCTTCCTATCATCTTTTCATTTATTCCCTGTTTTTTGACGAAATAATTTCACTATTTTCTGGGAGGAAGCTTCGATTAAAGAAAAATTCGATACGCATACCTTTTCAATGAGTGAATCATCGCAAAATGTGAAAAATCGTCGAAACGCAATTAACCTAAGAGAAGAACGCCATTCAGAAATGAATCATTCGAACACCGCATTGCGGTGATCACCTATAAGATGATAATTCTGTCGTATCAGAAATTCCCCATACAAAACGTTGGTGCAATCATTTCAGGCAATATTGCCTCTTAGATTTTTTATAGGACCCTATTGAATAATCGAAATTACCTAACTGATACCAATTCCATCACTTCTAAGATCTTATTTTTGCACCTCTAATTTGTATTTTAAATTTATCGTATAATCCGCCCTCTCATCGACTATGAAACTTCTTAGATGAAAAGTCACAGATGAATACCTTAAATGGATATGAAAATGCAAACAATGAAATAGATCGGATACAGTGAAATTTGTGGAAAAAAATAGCGAAACTCGAAGAATATATGAGAGCCGAAGAAATTCTCTACAATCATAAAATCCCTCAACTGGCTTCACTGAAATAAATTCGTCTTAAGTTAGAAGTAATGATGAGTTTCTTGAATCTTTAAGTGAAAAATTTTTGAGAGAAAAAATTCATAATAGAGTGACCATTGGTCACTATTCCTTCCGGCTATTTTCTGAACAATGACAATGATGACAAAACAGTTGTACGGTACGTCAAATATTGATGAAACAGTGTGAATTGGGTCAAAAAAACTCCTAAAAGGTGACGATCCAGAAAAAGATGGTAAATAGCGAAGAATCGACCACCATACATATATACATAATTCAAAATTTACTAACGTCCACGAAATAAAAAAAAAATTTAAGCAATAAATATACTCATTTCCTAAAATTATGATCTATTCTAATCCTTATTAGTTGTACTTCTTTAATTGAGGTTCGAAAAAAAGGAAATTTGTTCGAGTAAAAGATTTTTCTTAATGAACTATCGTTATCTAATCTCTTAAACAGCTCATAAATATTCGGAATTCAAAAGAGGTAAATTTCAAGTGAACAGCACATGTCGAATTCTAGATCATCAAACAACAAACATGTATAGAAAACATTAACTGAGAAATATACGGCATTTCAAAAATCGATATTCCAATGAACAACATATAAAATGAACTACAGTTTACTTGGCGATATCGCATCGATGCATGCACCAAGAGAGTTGGTCATCTGCAAATAACACTGATCTATATGTAGTCATTTAAATTCAGAAGCTACGTTGAGACATATTGACTTCACCCTCAAGCTACCAATTTCCGTCGCAGGTATGTATATTCGCTTAATGACGTAACATTTGATACCCGTTTCGTTTTCATGTTAAACAAAACCTCATACTTCATGAGACTTCAAGTAAAGCGTTACCCTTCTACTCTCGTGACCAATAAACAAACCCTTGAATTAGCAACGGAAATCGTTGTTCAACATTTTCGTCCAAGTTTGTGCTAAATTATCCAGAAAAATATAACTCTACTGATCGAAATTTCTGATAGACCCTCTACTTCCTTTCTTAAAATGGTACTAACAACCACCGCCATGCATGGTATTAGCAACTATTCATCTGCTCGCTTATCCATCAGCAGTAAATCAGCAAATGAATACGAAATTCTGCTCGAAATTCATTTGGATATGACAAGTGGATCCATAAATTCGATGGCTTGGTTAGTTGCTAGCTTAGTTGGTGAATATAAAAATTTAAAATGCCGCAATATTGGGACCCACCCTCGGATAACAGCCGTTATTTTTCGGTTGTTTCCTATCAGAAATTAATAAGTTAACGACGAACCAAACAACCTAACTAATTTAACAAGCACACAGAATCCATCATCGGAGGCACACTGATAAACAAGAACTAATATATGAGAAATTTGAAGGGAATAAATCTGTCGAATAATTAAACTTTTTTGGCTTAAAATGTGAGACGCTCAAATAATCCTTCGTCAATATCGTAAGAAAAAATTTCAACACTATAACCTCAAAGAAAAAAATGGATCTTTAATCTCTATTGTTTTCCTCTGTACAGCATCCAGAACGAAGCTTCAATCCATAGAAAATATTCCATAAATAAGCCTATAAACATGAGATTATATGTTCATCTGCTAAATAAACGAATGAATAAATAAACAATATCGATGAACTATTCGCTCACCGACAATGAAGTTTGCGATGTTTCCAAATCGAGATACGCATTCGATATTGCTTTCATCCCACTCTCTTTAACCTATAAACTCACAGCATTAATTAGACAACAACTAAGTAGATATGTTGCATAAATTATACCTAATTTAAGTAAACAACTATAAACGTAATAACGTAATGCTTAGAAATTTAAATATCTGAGTATTGAAGGCAGCTCCACTTATTTCCTCATACAATTTCGACTGAGAAAATCTCCCTGTCGATAAAAAACCGGTCTTTTGAAAAAATCCACCACCTATAAAGAAAGTTCCTTTTCAGTCGGGCCGGCCCACCACTCTAGAATCTCAGAAAACTGCCATACGATAACGTGATGCTAACAGATCTCCAATCTATATTACACAATGATGAGCTTTATTATAAACAGATCTTACTACGCTAATTATTTACCACATAAGTCAAATTTACAGTTTGCAATTCCGGAAAATTTTTCACGACAAAAGCTATTCTCATACTTCTTTAGCTTAGATTTTTTCAGTCTCATGATAAGAGCTCAAATTTAATTATAAGCACTTATGTTTTCCAATCCAATTTGTTGAATTCAACCTAAAATATCAGCAAGCAATGAAATATTTCACCAAAGTTAATTTATTTCTGTGAAAGCACGATTTAAACTGAACTAGAAAAATCATTCAGCAATAATTTCAGACACATTCACGCAAACTGCTTGACCCTGTAAAGCAGATCCTTCAACTTCATCTTTCGCTCATCTTACACAGTTTGCATTTTCCATTTCAGCATCGAAGACTTCATTCGGCAATAAATAAACTCCTACTACCGATATATAGAAGCACAAAACAACGAACCAATGTTTCGAAATGAATTCTACTGCCTTCTCTCCACATCTGCGTGCATAACGTTTGTCCAGGTATAACGGGACTCGAAAAACGAGCCTTAAAGGAATTTATTCATATCTAAAAATCCCCCAATACTTCAGTATCTGTTTGGCCATCAATAAGCAACGAACGATGTGCATTACTGAAAAACCCTTTCATCACCAACTACTAAATGAGGTTCGTTGCTACCAATTAAATAGAAACGATCCGCAACGATAGCAATTCATGGTTAAACGACAGTAAAAGGAACATCAAAGCTGATCTACCATTCACAAGGAATATGTGCTTTCGAATAATCTCCTCCACCGGCACCTAACACTTTTCTAGCCCGTCTCTACCTTTCAAACTATGTTACCTTCAATGACTCTCATGGTTGTGGCCAATCGAACAATGCATAAAATTATTCTAGACAAGAAACTGAATTACTAAGATACACTTATTCGAAAGCAAAGTCCGCATCGAAATATTGCAAAAACTTGCAAGGAAAACACAAAAAGTGCCAAAAAAACAAATGAATGATGCAGACAGAAGAAGTTCGAATGGGAACTATTCTGTCTGCGGAGCAGGCTGTATTCACTGATCTCTCTCGATAACGAACCTTAACAGCTCCAAAAAGTTTGCCATCATTGTTGGCGAATGTCTGGAGAATGTGACGCACAGAGAAGCCAAGCGAGCAAAGTCCATGAAGAATTGGCCTCTCGAAACCAGCCATCCGAGCAAAATCGGCATCAATGTGCAATGGATTGACATCACCAGAACCAAGACGATATAGTGCAGCCTGCAACAGAATATCTTCAGGATTGGTGTTCACCATTTAAATCATGTGGAGACTTTGACGATAAAAATTTCATACGGCTTCCATAACAACGAGAGCTACTTTGACAAGGAAGTTATAATATCTGGTAGGTCATAGCTGATGCACACTTTATGAACACACAACTATATATATATAATATATATAATATGTTATCTTATGGTGGGCATGATGGAAGCAACCTAAACATCAGGTACTAGGTGTATTACTATGACATTTCACGATCTGCTGGCTATTCAATAAAGTGATTAACCTGAGAATGCGAGAGGAAGTACCCTATCATCCCGTCCACCTTTCTCACATTTTTCTCACCACAAATCAGGTACGATTTCGAACGTCTGTGCTAATTTCTCGATAATGAGTATTCCATGGATCCAATAACCATTTCGACAAAAAGACAAAAACAGTGTTCTCAAATTTCAAGAATTCAACCACCCACAAAAACTTCATGAAACGAACCGTTTCTTTCGAGGTCGACCGGTGGAAAATGAACATTCTAAATTCATGCAAACCTTATGTCTTCACAGTTTTTTTTTTTTTGGAATAAACACATCAACCGGAAAAATTGCGAAAAACGGTCAATACCTTATAATTTATCGTTCTTAAATTTTATTGAATCACATTATGGAAACTACTAAATAGACGGCTAAACAATCTTCTGCTTCATACAAACTCAGCTTCATAAGATGCGATATTGATGGCATTTTCTGCAATATCATTTTCGCAATCCTGCAAATAAAAAGTTATAAAAAGCCCATAACATGATAGAAATTAGATTTTTTTTAATGCTAAAAAATCACTTGTAACATTGACTGAATCTAGCCGATGGCATTAAAAATAGAACAATTACCTGTTCGGTGGCTGTTTTCTGCTCAACACAAGCGTCAGGTGGTCGCCGAGGAGGTGCTAATGAAGGCACCTCATTCTCGGATTTCCGCAATCCGCCAAAATTGCCCGCTCCAAGTTGAAATGCTGAGAATTGCTGACGCGCAATTTTTTGTTAGATATTGCATCATAGGTAGTAACTGAAATATGGTCGCATTAAAGGATGCGAAAATTTCTGAGGTTCGTATGTAGCTACAACCTTTTTGCCATTACTTCAGATGATATAGATAGTATTGCCCAATAAACGGCCAATGAAGTTATTCTAAGATTTCAGCAGTCTCAGCAACTGCACCAGAAATAATATACAAGTAGCTTAAAATCCTCGAAACGTTGCGAAAAATTGCTCGAAAATGCAAAATCGCCGATGTTACCGAAGTTTTCTTATTAAGGCAAAACTCCCCTTCAGTGATGTGTAAATAAGACCACCCTTAAAAGCTTCCAACCGCACAATTATAAGAGTAAGGACCGAGGGTATGTAAAAATGTACGCGGGACGAATAACAGCCAAGAAATCAACTACAAATTGCAAAGCAGAGCGTTCAAATTCAGGACAGAGGAATGGAGCAGTAAAATAGTATGAAATTTGAAAAATGGGAAGGATGCACAGAAAGACTCTATATGACCCTGAGGACGATTCTCCCATTCACAACTGATCCTACTTAGACCTAAATGTGCGCTGACTGCATTGGTCCTTTCTAAAAACAATGCGTTACTGTTACGAAAATAATCCCCGCAACTTATCCATTAATTGCTCATCGACCGAATATTATGGGAAGAGACAACAGATCGGCTCTCTCCAATGGCGTAGGTCACTTGCCTTCTCAGGATTTACATCAAATTCCGCTAAATGGGCAATATGCCATTTCTTCCACAAAAACGAAATCAACTTTCCGCTTTCCAATGCTCCCATTTTCTTTCTCATTTTTTGTATCCCTTCTTAATCCCCCTCCTGTAATTTTCTGAAAGTCTGCACGAACCTCACAGAAGCTTACGAGGATTCACCACTCCCAACTGGAGATATTTGTATTTATCTAGGCCTTATATAAACAGTTTTTGATGACTTATTTCAATTCTAAGTTTTAAAATATAAGCCTGTCCTCTGGCATCGCAACCTTGCCGACCATTTTGCCGAAAAATCTACACAAGATCAACAAAGTCTCCGAAGGAGATAAAACGGCCGAGGAATTCAGCGACTAGAATTTGCATAAATCTGAAAAATTGCATGCGGAATTGGCCGTGACACCGCAGTGAACTATACAATATATATATATATATATATATATATATATATATATATACAAATGAATGAAAAAACAGCTTTTCTTTCGAAAATGAAAACGCGGAAACAACAAACCATCAGAAAGGATGAGCGCTCCGGAGCCTTTATCAAGAATATCGACCACTTTTACGTCAGAGATCAATTTACCATCGGTTGGTAAAGGCGCAAACATCTCAATGAAATGCTCTCCATGGAGAATTCTGCTCAAATCAAACTGTATTCCTAAAACATATATGAATCGTCATTATTATGCAACGTAATAACGTCAATGTTGAGAAAGGGTTGCTTTATCTTCGGTTAGAGCAGCAATTTTACGATCGCTCAGTCAGAAAAACTTCCTCTATGATCTTTTTCGGTAAAAAAATAACCGGAGAATACCTAAACTGCTCTGACAACTTATCCCTCCCTCTGAAAAAAGATCACATCTCTTAGCAGAAAAACTTCTTTAATTTCGACTCAAACATTTAAGTGCAGTTTAACCCCTATTATCTATTGATTTAATCCCATAGTCGAATTCATCAAGTGGAATCTTAACTGCACCAATTCTTGCTCATTGAGATCACGGATTTGGCCGTCACAAAGAGCATAGAAATATTTCAAAGCACACATTTGCGGCAACTCTTCAAAAGCACATCGTAATTTCCTCAGCCTGCAGTTTACTTTTTCGACGACTTTAGGGAAAAACCGCAATTTTTCGCTCAGACAAATATCCTCAACGCTCAGAACGTTGCAAATACAGCAAAGGAAAGAAAAGTCACAAGGCGGAAGGTTATATGTTTAGTGACACTTCGCGTACCATTATGCTTTCATCTATGTTAGTTGACGACTCGTCAGGTTTGTTTTCAATGAAGGCTTTCGACTGCGATTTTATAAGTTGGTAGTCGAAAATGGCCTTTCAACTCTACCATAGCATTCCGTTCAGTGGTCCATTTAGCTCTTAGACATGATCCAATATGGAGTATATATAAAGTACATATATGCTGTATTAATTCTAATCAAGCAGGCCAATATATAACTGTTTATGTGAATAAATAAGTAGAAGATGAGGTGGATAGCTGCTGCATCTTCTGAATCGATCAGGGGAATTCACGCGTGGGAAAGATCACTCACCGGGCCAATCGTTGATCGTATTTGCCAATAATCCTGGCACAACGACGAATGTTGGCAACACATTGAAATTCGTATCGCTCTCATACAAATATCGCAAATCCTCGGCAACTCTTGCACCCACTGAAATGAATTTAAAAGTTATGAATAAATTCGAAAAAGCGAAGAAAGGGGAAAGAAAGAAATCCGCTAGAGGTTATGCTTATCATGCTATCAGTGATGTTACGATTATCCATGCTGGCCTAATCACTGATAATAATCGACCCCAAGCGATGATTTACGAATGTTACAGCGGCATTATACCTCAATAAATAAGCCAAACATCCTCACAGCCATATTCTATTCATATTTTTTCCTACTGATGGTTCTCTTTGTGTAAGTGATATATAATATATAAACTGTTCCAGCACTATCACAATAAGCAACTAAAAAAGCATATATCTCAACAGCCTAATGATCATACAGTCATACAAATAATGGTTACCTTCCAATCATCATATACTGTCCACTTCAGTAAAGCATTAGGTATGCACCGTTATGAGTCTATTTTGAAGCATAAGATGCACTTCAAGTGGGCGTAAAAACAAAAACATCTTATATATTGGACCAATGGCTCTAGTTTGGACAAATGGCCCTAGTCAATAGGGCCCTAGTTAAGGCTTTATTGGTAGGATGAGTGTGGCTAAATATAATTAATGCGAAACTACTGCAAATCTGGACACAATTTACAATTAACTAGAAACGTATTCCGATTCTGAATTCGCTTTCTGCAACGTTAAAGTGCTCCCACTGGAAGAACCTCATTTCGGCGCCTAAACCGATGTCTGCGGTCACTGTAGATGGTTCTTCGATGACTAGAGGTCTACCGAGACCTTCCATTCCTCCGCTTTCCTCCGTCATCTCCCGGCTAGGGATGCAACAATAGCTATAGTACACCCCGGATTATGAAGACAGAGGGCATTGAAAATCTCTAGTAAAAAGATAATTTCTGGAGGGTGGATCGCGTGGGAAATTTGACTCGCAAAATTCATGCACTCTCTTAGTGTCAATAATTAATAAGGTCGGTGGTCGTTCATCATGGAACGGGAATGGAAAGTGAAGGATTGGAGAAGTGCATAAAATGTTCAGCCAATCAGAGAGAACAGTTAAGTTTTAGCAAAAATGGAATCAAAGCGCAAGTGTGTTATGCAAACCATCGAAGTTCTTTGGAATTCTAACTTTCCTCAGACTATATGACTGACAGACAATGAGATAAGGATATGTCTACATGAGAGTGAAGAGAAAGAGGAAGGGAGAAAGAAAGATGGAAAGGAAAGGAGGGGAGAGGAAGAGCGAGGGGAAAGGGGAGGGAAAAGGAATGAGGGAAAGAGAGATGGAAAAGGAAGGAGCAAAGGAGATATCGGGAAAGAGGGAGAGGAAGACGGAACTGCTAAGGGGGTCCCCACATGGATAAGTTAGATAAAAATAAAAATAAACAAAGAAAAAAGATTCTTCTCACCACCAAGAGCGTATAGGATCACATCACGGGTTTTATACTCGAATATCTCCGATTGAATAGGTCCATGTTTTAATGCTTTTCTCACATTCATTCTTTATGCTCACCTGAAAATGAGCAATAATTCCTTTGAAATCCTCAAACAATTATGAACGATTCTCTCATTATATATCGCAAAATTAAATATGAGTAGCGATGCATTGGAAAACATTATTCTACTATATATTACTGCAATAATAGTTTATCGAGTAAACTTAACAACAACGGAAAAAATCGACATAATTTATTATTTCGAAAAATAAAGTAAATAGATCATAATCGCATAAATTCGGCGATCGAAGAATTGGAAGAGACGATCGGCATACGGCTATTTCAACGGAAATAAATGAGGCGCTAGTGAAAATATTCGATGCTATTTCCCACTTTTGCCCCGATGCATCAATTAATCTCGTTAATAGTCAAGAAATGAGAAGAAATTCAGCTTAAAGACTTAGAAATTAATTCGATCGAATGAATTTCTCTCGAAAATATCCGCTTTAATTTCATCCTCCTCATAGAGATTAAGATAGATTCTCCTCTAAAAATGGAGCATTGAAAATTAGCTAATTGAACTATTCAATGGGGAGAATATCTTATCGAATACTTCATTGTTTTACTTGAGAGTAACGGCAGTATAAAACAGCAACTAACAAAAGTATTCGGCAGGCGGTTACTGTGGGCAAATCGTACTAATTAATGGTAGAAAGAAACAATGAGATCATACGGTGCCGCGCGATGACATTACGACCATTAAACTACGAACACCGGAGTTGTCTCAGTCGAACGTTCGACAATCAAAGTGCACTATACCGTTGATTCGGAGAACCCCCTCACACCTTCACATCGTTTGCAATTGATTCGAGTGAATCGCCGCAATATATCGATTCCGGTCAGTTCGATCGATCCAGAGGCAAAAATTCCTTCACACTTCAAATGACACGATCAACTTTGCTATTTTATGTCATACTGAGAGGGTAAATCCACAAATTCTATTCTCCATGTGAAATATATCTTAAATCCTTAATTAAAAGTCATAAAAAAGCGCTATCCTAAGTAAATGTGATCTCTCAAGTTCAGCAATCGAATTCAACGCGGAGAAATCAACTTCTAAGATGAAGCGCACTAATATTTTGCCGATTATTTCAGTAATATCCCCATTGAAAACGAATGCATTTCGGATGTTTTGACCATTCCCACTGAATATTTCTTGAATAAATCAACGAAGAGATATATTTGTTGATGAAAATAGTGAAGTGCTTCATCTAATTATTCATCAAACTATGAGCTTTTCTTCCGTTTTTTTCTCGATAATCGAAGGCAGAGATGCATCGAATACTCTATTTAAGATATGAAAATGTAACCAGAACCCAGAAATGCCATAGTAATGGTACCGAAATGAAAAGCCCTCCTTGTTCGTCTCATTCAACGACGCGGTTGACCTTCCATGTCAAATATCCCACTTTAGGTCTCGTATCTTCGCGATTTTCGTACCCCATATTGCTAGCATTCCCCACTCTTTTCTCTTTCTTTCCACCATTTCCGGGAGGCCGTTTAATTGCCAACGCTTACTGCAAATCGTAACTTCACCTATAATAACGACATACATCCAGTCATTAAAATTTCCGGCTTTATAAAGGAACAGATGTTCCGATTGTCTTAAATGATATTAAATCTTCTGCTCCCCCCCACACACACACCTCTCCTTCTTGACGTCATGCTCGACACGCAATTCCCCGGTAGTTTCGTTATTTGAGAATTAGCTGGAGAGAGGAGCAATCATTAGATGCTTCTGGACCATCCTTATTGGAGGGTTTTTTCCATGCATAACTGTTACCGTTGAATCAAACGAGTATTTTTACACTCTCACAACACCCATACAGGTGAAATCAACCTCCACTTCACGCGTGGAGCGTTGATGACACCTAAGTTCTATGAACAAGAGTAAAACACACCTGTCTGATTAATGTACGGTCGCCTATAGCTGCACTTACAAAGTGAGCACGTCTCATCGGAGCTTGAGCGCTTTCGCGGTATCGTGCACCCGATTGCGATGCCGACTCGAGACTTTATTCCCATAAGAAATTAATATGAAAGAAGTAATTAATGAATGAACACCCCAAACGGTGCCATTAACCGCTCTCGTTCGATTAACGAAATGCATTTATTCCGTACTCTCGATATTCATCGATGGAAATAATCGCAAAATACATAAAAATATTTCTAAAGATAAATAAAAACACATAATATCGCTCAAATAGTAAAAGCACTTAAAACATTACTATATATCACTTTCGCTCATCAGCGATATAACGATCGAAAACGTCGATCAATCGATAAAATACTCGTTATCAGACCATATCATCGGCCAACTAGTGCATATTCCAATGCTGATACATATCAAAGATAATCATAAAAGTCCAAATGTCACATGTGACGAGAAAAACTGTCGACATGAAATTCAATTCCTCTTAGAAAATAATATCTCCACTCGAGGCATATCAAATGTGAAATTAAGTTGAAGATGCCCCCACAAATATTCATCTATAACATTGAATCATTCGAATAGAACCCGTTTCAGCCATACTAATTTCTACTTTTAAGCCATATGCCTACACTTTTTTCCTTGAGGGTAATTGACTTTATTCGATTGAAAACAGTTCTCTTAATATTTAAATTAAGAAATGTTCTAGTTTCAACAAAGGAAACCGACTTCCCCATAAAGGTTGTTGTTCTTTAAAAGTTCAGTAAAAGCTCAAATTTAAGGACTTTGATAACTGAAACCACCAAATAATTATTACTCAAAAATCAACTCCGACGGAAAATCCACTTTACCGCTTCCAGTAAGAAATGGTTCCCCACTCAAAGCGAAATTGAAATTTTCATCGAGGATAGGGTCAAACTGAAAAACCACATGATCAAGTGGGGACACCAAGAATTAAGTGAATAATATTTTCGGCATTTTTGTATATCATTGAAGGAAAAAGAGGAAATTACGAGAGGAAACCTGAGAGAGCTGAGAGAGAAACTTGTCCAGAGGTGATCTCGAAGCAAAAGACAGCTCAGAATTTATCATCATTAAAGCCATGGAATATTTATATCACCAATGCACAACTAGCATAGACGGTTTGTTTCACTGATATTTTCGGTAAGAAAGACGAATGGATCCCATTTATAAGCAAATTTTCGTCGATCCGACGTTCATATTTGTCTCATAAAACAACAAAAATTTCCAAACTAATTACACTCTCTTAAACAAAAATACTCCATAATGAGGAGAACCCAGTGTGATACATATTCCCCAATAATCCTGTAACTTTTCTTCCTGAACAGTCTGAATAATTTCTCCACTCTTTTGAGAACCACTCCTCTAGAGCAAGAAAAAAGAAATTCAGGCAAAAAAGGCAAAGAATTAGATTAAACTTCGATCGGATGTGTTTGTATCAAATCCCCTTGCTTGCAGATATCTGCCGCTATCGAGCCGATCATCTTAATTTCTTTATCAGGCGTCATTTGGATATCCGCAATATTGGCCATTGCTCGTTTTGCTGCCTGAAAATATACCGTTCTAAATTTATATGAACGATCACAGCACAATATTTCTTGAAAAATCAAAAAACCGTAAAAAAACGCAGTCGATGAAATATTTCAACCCGAAAAATCATTCGATTTACCTCGGCGGGAAGGTATTTTGCATATTGTTTGATGCAAGGAAAAGAAATTAAAGGGAAGCGTTGAAACGTCATAGAAATTCCAAACGGTGACTTATGAACAACTCTCATCAACAAAATACAACTAGCGTCAGGTACTTCACTATTAAACTGAACATCCTGCAGAATCTACCTTAAGTTTCAGTACTGCCACATAAGTCCAGAGATGAGTTAGAGACCTTGACATCTGCCAGGTAGCAATGTCGATACAGATTGCCAACGAAAAGAAAGCTCGGGGGTCACGGTTAAAGGCCAACCTGAGCGCAGAAGAGATTCGCTATATTCTCCTCATGAGCAGTGCCAAGCTTCGAGTTGGCGGTGCGTGTATACCTTGCCAAAACTGCCACCATACTATATATATCGATAGCCGCATCTGCCACTCGGATCAGTTCCCACTGTCTGTCTGAAAATCACTCACATAAGGAAGTCGAGCATTTACCTAACTATGAAATTACTTGCAAAACTCATAAAAGATTATAAAATCCTAAATATTGCACAACAGGGGCGGAAGTGAAAACTCATCTTCTCTTCGTTTCAGTGGAGAAAAAAAAAACGAACACCATATCCGTGTGCCCCTCTATCACAACAAACGACGACCGTCAACTTAACATTCGATAAGAAGAAAACCATCGAAAGTGACTCACCAATGATACCCTTTTTATGCCTCAATAAGAGGCCTTCGGTCATTTTACCGAACTCTTTTACGGCCTTATTAGCGAGTGCTGCACTCTCCCTCAACGACGGATGAACGATTGTCTCGAAATCTCCTCCAGTATTCCTGAAAGAGCACCCACCGTATCACAATCCCTGATTTCTATTCTCATCTACTATCAATAAGACTGGAAGTCAATATCTTAAAGCATTTTAAAGTAAAAAACAACCATGAAAAGAAAACAGTAAAAAAGGCACAAAATATTACGTATCATTAATCTCTAATTAATTATACAATTTAAAATTGTTTAATTAGAACACTTATTGTAATGCCGCCAGAGTGGAGAGTGGAAACGATGCGTGTCGAAGAAGAGCTTCATTCAAACAATTCGCTAACTGAGCACATGTCGGGTAAAAGCCATCAATATCAAGGAGTGAACACGCACCACGGCTAACCGCTTGGATTTACGCAACTACAGAAGGAACGGAGAAATACTATCGATAGAGAAGAATAAATATCACCGAAGCCGATCCATGCAAAACTGAGCTGCAGCACGGTCGTTCACTACAATGTATGCCTCAACTACGATAAGCATCAAGATGCATAATAAAGTTGAGTGATAGAGCACTGCGAATCAAGAAGAAGCGAAGAATTCAATTAACCCTTTTCTCTCCCTTCTTTCCACCGATTAGTGGCGCAAACACTACGGCTCCGACAGAGCCACTTTGGCTCCGTTGAATCCATGAAATTGGCCCACACGACAATTCATAGAGATCATCTTTGTACTCGCCTCTCTTTAATGCAGCATGGAAAAATGGATCACTTAATTCATGGATAGCAATTTATGTCTCAACCTTGCTTCGCAACAGCCATCCAAACACTCTGTCACTTTACAGCATACTTCTTAAAACCACCAATGTGATCCCACCTTTATCTTGCAAAGCTTCCTTAACCTGAGGTGAATCTAAAAGACTCTCTTTTGCTAAAAAGACCTCAAAAAATAACCTGTAACAAGTTGAAGCTAGAGATTAATGACTAAATCTTCCACCTCAATAGTAGGATAAAATTACACTTGCACAGCTATACTTATACTTCCGTTCTTAGTAGATACCTGGAAATGCGACGTATCACCTCACCAATAAGTGTGGAAGCACTACCCGATTTGATCTCTTTGACGGCATGTTGCAGATGACTTCCGGCAAACTGAAGCAATACTCTATTTTCATTGCAAAATCACTTGGAAAGAAAAACCATCTATGCGAATATACCCATCAATCTTCAAAAAGTAATTAAGCAACGCAATTCGTATACTGCTGACTTCTACTATCCCAGTAAATGATATATAAGATTGAAAAAAGAGCAGTGACGGGAAATCAAACAGGACCAGCGATCATGAAACACCCTCGAGATGCATTCCGCTGATAAAAAACAGATTAAGATTAAAGTTTTCTTTCAAATAACGATGACTCTCACACATGGACGGTCACTTGTATGTACTGGAGTGGGAAATTTGCTCAAAAAAGAGTCTAATAACGCAAAAGAGACGACGCACATCTCTTTCCGAACTTTAACATAATTGCAAGTGATTGTTTAATTCATTAAATAGTAGAATATTCAAAGGACAAAAGTGAGGAATTTTGACTGTATCTGGTTTAAGATGTGCACGTTTAGGCACTAAGTGTAACATTTTCCACCACAAGTATATCTTAGTAAATTATAAAATGAGAAAACACATACTGCATGTGAGTCATGTTTATGTGCTCTACAAGGAATCCCTCCTTCCCCCTCTACCCCCCCCCCCCCCCCATCAATTAACCTACACGTGATGATTATTAAGCGTTCTAGTTCCATCATATAAAAATTATAAAAATAATTGCATATATGAATTCTTAATGAAAAATTTTAAGGTATGTAACGGAGAATCGACCTGCAGGCCTGTAAGTGCGATGAAAAGCCTAAGAACATCGTTAGCGCCCTCAAAAATACGGAATATGCGTAGATCACGAAGAACTCTCTCAAGACCACACTCTTTCATATAACCCATTCCTCCATGTAACTGAATAGCCGCATCACAGACTCGCCATGCATTCTCCTGAAATCTCTCTATCCTTTATGAAACAACAACATCCTTCATATTATCCATCTATTCAAATATATCCTATCAAGAGAATTTCATACTACTTATCACGCAAATAAACTCTGCAAATGAAACTATGAATAATTAAATAAATGAAAAACTATAAATCCTCGAAAAGAAATTCACATATAATGAAAAAATGATTTCGGACCGAAAATTGAGCGATGGCATTTTACCGATAGAAACAACGCACCGATGCCATTATTTTACCGATAGCAGCCTCGAGTTGATAGTCTTGTACACCTTTATCCATATTTGATGCCAACATATAAAGGATACTCTGGAAAATATGAACCATTATGGCTACGAATCTGTAAGCCGTCATATTATGAACGAGAATTCGCCTAAACCATAAGTGCGAAAGTGATATAACGCCGAATTTAAGCTGTAATAAAATTATTTCACTTGAAAAGACCCCACCTCAAAATTCTTTATTTTATGAACCTTTTTAGCAATTTTTCTTGGAACCCAATTTTACTGGACGCATATAGCCACCCATTAGCAAATTTGATGCCAACCTAATTAATTTAACAACATCAATGGTAATCGACTCCATCAACTCTTAATCGACTCCACAATACCTGATTAATGATAAATTCTCTGACTGATAAGAGCGAATTCAAAAATTTCAACTCAAAAATGCTTGAAACTAATATAGGCTACGTTGCTGGTTTGCTAGTGCGTTCTGCAATTATTAGGCTCACTGCACTGGAGACAATTCAAAGCGTTGAAATATGATCGATCGATTCATTAGAACGCTCATAAAACAAAGGACTTTCTTCTCTAAAGCGATGATATAGAGTCCGAGAAAAAGAAAGGAAAATCATAGCAATCTCATGAGAAAAAGCACACAACAAACCTCAGTGGCATAATGTCTCGTTATCATATCCACTAATTGCTCTTGAACATTACCAAAATCCTTTAATTTCTTCCCAAATTGCATCCGTTCACTTATGTGATCCACCTTCAATAAATTCCAAACGTTATTAACGATATCAATTAAGAAAATAACTATAAGACGAGACTAAATTGAAGCATTACCTACTATATTGACTGCACTCCATGAACTTCAACTAAAAATCCAACCAATTCCATTTATTAACTCAGAATTTCACTGTTGCCACGCCTTAGGACTACCTTACTTTACACGTTGCAGGTGAGTTCCTCGTACGCTCAAAAATGAGAAAATAAAAGAAACAACGCCCACGCCCACATCTGCGGCTACGAAGATCGATCACCACCTCACATACCTCGTCTTACTTCCCTTCCACCTCTTCAATGCTCGAGCGGAATTCATTCATGCCTCTCAATTAATATTTCATTTTGTTTGTCGCGTTACTGCGACAGCGAATTGAAATATTCTCTAATGGAAAGATGCTCGACGGCTTGACGATCTCGAAAACATCCTTACTGCATTTCAATTCAGAATTCCCTAACGAACTATTAAAAACACTAATTATTATTATTACTACTAAATTTCATTTTATCATAAAAATATCGAGAGGCTTTCAAATAAATTTCTCGGATTTTACAAAATTAGATTCTATCGAATTAAAGTTGCAAATAAACTATAAAATTTCATTAAGTGAATAAAATTAAATTATTAATTAATATTAAATAATCCCATCCGATCAACTTCACCATCCATAAAACGACTCTATCCCACATAATTGGCTTTATACAAAATACTTGAGTGGATCTAATTCGGATTTATTCATAATAAAAACATCATGTACCGTCTTCTTAATGCACCATTTCATTGATCCGGTACATGCGGCTGGAATACCGAAACGACCGTTGTTAAGGATATTCATCGCAACCTTGAAGCCCTCACCTTCTTCTGCAAATGAAACGATTCTCAGTATCTTCGAACTCTTTATATCATTTATAGTTTTCTATAGTTAAACTTATACTTTTAGAAACTATCAGCGTGCAATATTCAATAATATAGCAAATACAAAAAAACCTCTATATGGCACAATTATTTGTGACTTAAAGCATTTTGCTTTACCCTCCCTCATGAGCAAAATATAAACAATTCTCCTCGCATCATCGACAATAAATTATTTTCGGTATAAAGAAGCAAGACGATACTGCAAACAACATATAATTATTTCTACTCTGAAAGGGAACTAAATCAAACTAGAAATACCTTCGATATATGGCGTCATAAAGTCTCAAGGCAACCTACACTCTACAGAGATCAGATTATGCCACTACAATTTTTATATGAGAGGGATATTTTACATCAGCTTCCTTCCTAACTTCAGGGAACAACTCTAATCAAGCACCTCGAACTGAGGCGATTTCAGAAGATGCACGACAGCCGGATATGAAAGCAACACGACGAAGACTAGAAGGATCTATGGGGCTAAAAGTTCAGACTGACTCGAATGGGGAAAGAATTCTTACTCAATCTAATAATAGCACTAAATTATTAATTACAAAATCACTTATAAAGCAAAAATATAAAATGAATTAAACTATTAAACAAAATGAACCCTCCCCTTTCCTATGAATTATTTACGATAACACAATCGAAGCAGAAAAAAAAAGACCGCTATCGATTTCAGTGTTTTTTTTTGCAAATTCCATTGAATAATTTCAGCTGAACTAAACAATTAGCATTAGGAACGCATAGAGAAGTCTTCGGAAAAGAAAAAGAAGAAATAATTCAAAAGACAAAACAACCATACTTCCGAGAAGGTTCTCAACAGGTACTTTGGTGTTCTCGAAATTAATCTCCGCCGTATTTGAACCTTTGATGCCCATCTTCTTTTCCGGAGGGCCATGTGTCACACCACCGTGGCTACGCTCGACAATAAATGCCGATACCATATCCTTCGTTACACCACCTTCACCTTGTACCGGTGTCTGAAGGATCATTTCAAAAGAGAAAAAACCGAAAAGAGGCAGAAAAATCTAGGCAATCGGTGAAAAGATTAATTATTTTCTATAAGGTTAAGCAGCAGCATCTCAAAAAAATTATCTCATCTTCTATTGCTTCGAGTTTAAACGTTTTTCCACACAAATAGGATAACCTTCAAAAAAGTGAATGGAAGTTCGGTTTATCTGTGTAAAAAGATTAAACGACTAAAATGAGATTTCGAATCAAAACGCGTATCCATACTCGGAACTCACATTTTCTTAAATCATCTCAATAAAGAAATGAGAGATAGAATGGGGAAAGGGTTCTTAAGGTGACTGTGAGAGAGAGAGGAAGGGAACGATCATACTCTTTTCAGCGAATCTAAGCAGCATTTCATATCATAAAGATATTTATTACTTAGAAATGGGAAGGGGTCGGAGGGGGGGGGGGGTAGTGGGGATATATCAAAGCTAAGAAATAAATAAACATTTTGCTGTCCCCATGAAAGAAGAAAGATGAACCTGTGCAAAAACGGTGAAAAGATCAGCGAAACCCGCATTGCTGATCCATAGTTTGCCACCATTAAGAATATAATATTTCCCGTCGGCAGTCTTTTCAGCACGCGAACGAATCGACTATAAGCAGCGTCGATGCACACAAAGAGCAATTAAAACATTTCACGGGTATACTTATTGGCTTCTCTGTTTCCACTAGAATACCTCTAACCATATCATCTCATCAACGAAACTATCAGATAATCAGGAGTACGAAACGTTTAAGGACAATCAGAACTTGACTGCAACTATTTTAATTATCTTGAAGCCAATAATTAGAGTGAAAGCTATGAAGGCGGTTGAAGCTTGAAGCCAAATGAAAGAAAGCTATGGAGCTTAACGCTACTAGCAAATAATTGAACAGCAACCTTTTTTGGTAGCAGAAAAAAGAACAACTGCAAAAGAGAGAGAGAGCACTTATCGAACTTACATTGGCATCAGATCCACTGCTTGCTTCAGTAAGGCAAAATGCAGCAAAACGACGGCCGGCAGCCAAGTCCGGTAGATATTTCCTCTTCTGTTCATCGGTACCGTATAGAAGAATACCTTTGTAACCAATTGACTGCAAAAAAAACATTTTAATTTGAGAGCTCAAAAAATATGCCTATAATAAACTCGTATATCAAACGTCCATTACTTCATCCAACATTTAGTAAATAAGATAAATAAATGAATCTCAGGTAGAGACGATGCAAAGGTAAGAAGGAAAGTCGGGCTGTGGATGAGGAGGGAGAAAGAATTATGTAGGAAAATTCGAGGATATAAAAGCAGCACAATGAAAGCACCTGTCAGGTAAGTCGGTATACAAAAACACAAAAAGCTAATAATAAAAAAGTGAACCTGATGTGCGCCCATCACCACCGCAAGTGATAAGTCGTTTGCACCAACTACTTCGGCTAATCGTGCCATCTGTGAATTATTCAAACCGGCACCTTCGAATTGTTCCGGAACTAAGGCGCCGAATGCACCTAGTTCGGCAAACTTCATTAGAAGCTCTTTTGGAATTGCTGCATCTTCATCGTTTCTATAAAACGCTTCATCCTCGACAAAGCATCGAATAAATAAACAGAAAGTGGGAAAAACCAGAGGAGACACTCGATTTCTGAACGATATCGAATTTAAAAGATCCCCCAGGAATGCAAAGAAATTGATTAAAACACAAGGAGAACATTCATATCTTCACCAGTACGTTCGTTAATCATGGTTTCAAACGTTTTTTTAAAGGAAAAGAAGTAATCAGAATCAATTAAATCCGCTGATAGAAGGAAAAGAGAAGGAAAACTCATTTTCAGAAAGAATCCTATAAGGCGGAAATGATTACAATAGGCAATAATCGATCGACAAGTGATCAATTTAGTTTCGATAGGAAGGATTCGGCAATTTGAGGCCGATCCGAAGAAGAAAAACCGTTTTCTCTAATAACTCTCCGAGATATTTACGACAGAATCATAACAATTAAATGAATTCCACTCCTTGTAATCGCCCATTCCGCCTCACTCAAACTGTCCTCAAAATAAAATAAGCGACGAACTTGACTGGATCGTTGACTTCGGCGAGGAACTTCTCTGTTGGTGCAATATCATATGCAACATTTCTTTGCGTTCCTCGCTGAGATTCATCGGATAGGGGAATACATTAGAGAGCACTGCTTGACCTCGGAATAAGTTCATCACAAACGAACTCGTCTCCTCAAAATGCATGTATCAATCGACGTATGAGATTTTGATCACCTCCACCAAACAGAAGAAACATAAGAAAAGAAGTTCGACTCCAAAAATTCCGCATCATGCAGTAATACTCTAGCCAACGTATTAATATTCAACAACACCTTAAGATGTTGGCGGCATTAATGAATATGACATTTATCCATCGGAGATATAGATGGATTTCCGGAAAAAAGTCGGATGGATTTCCGGAAAAAAGTCAGATGGATTTCCGGAAAAAAGTCAGGTGGATTCCGGAAGAGAAGTTCGGACATTTTTAAGCGAAATTTTCAATTTTCATTTATCTATTCGATGGAAATACGCAATAAAAACGTTTATAGATGAATTTAATGCTTTAAAATCGAGTGGGAAATGAAAGAAATATTGAGTTACTTTCAAGTTGCGTGTTTTCTTCTCGTCTTTCTTTTTATCGGATGTTGCTGATGCATTGAAGCGAGTCGCTAACGAAATTCTAAAATAAAACGCACTTAAGGAGAATTCAACAATGAAACAATGAAATAGCTGAGAATATTCAATATATAATACTTAGAAATAATATAATTATTAAATGAAACGATTTGAAAGTAATTTACTAATTAGGCAATTTACTAATTAAGCAATTTACTAATTAATTTAAATGAATTATTAAAGCAGGAAAAAAAATATTATATAAAAACGCCGACTATAAATCTCATAAATAAACCAATTTCGTAGTAATCCCTCTAATTAATTATTCAATAATTTCCATATTTTTCTATTATAATCTGAAATAATCGAATCTTTTTTTATATAAGTGAAATATTTGATGAAAAAAAAAGATTGCATAAATAAAGGTATAAACCTTGATTTCGATACGATAGGCGTTACGCGAACAATCCGAGAGGGCAACATTTTTTCTTTCGCTCTCTTCACAAGCCAACTGAAATTCATCATTAGTTACGACAAAGCGTACACGACCGACGTCTGCACAATAGAGAATCGGCAAATCCAAGAGCTTTCCAAAGTCCAAAATCCAAAATCCAAGAAATCCAAGAGAATCCAACAGTCTTTTCTGGAAAAACAAAGATCCAGGAAAATAAACATCCATTGTGTTGATAAAATACAGCCCAAATATCCATAAGAATGTGAAAAAATGCAGCCCGAGTATCGACAACGATGTCGGCTAATTTCAGCTGTCAATTAAGAGTATTCCACTCTCGAATTGGATATTATGAAGGATATGAATGATAAATGAAAGAACGCTCATTAGTAGAATGTTTCGATGTTGCAATATTACTAAGCGAGAAATGAAATATGTCATCACTATGCGATACATTGAAATACCCCTATTACAACTGTAATATGCTAAAGAAATAGCAAAATTAGACTAATTAATGATGGCATTATGCTATCTGAGTGATAACTTCAATAGTTTGAGACTTCATCAATAAATCTCCATTCTCGTTTAGCTCTTCTCGGCGATAAATGAGAATTTCATTCAGTCGAATTGTGAATCCACTTGAGAATGAAGAAATGCTGCCAGCGCAATTAATATTCCACTAGAAATTAAAGACGCTAAGAGATGGAGAGATTCATCTCTTTGAGAAACGAAAAGACGATTATTTCTTCTTTCAAAGTACGAATATTTCGATGTTATTTTCGTCTCTTCGATGTTTTCTCTATTGGTCTCTCTATCATCGACGAATCGCGAGAAATAATCACGAATTAATCCACTCTCTTTGTCGATTTTACTAAAAAATATATGGTTGAAATGAGGGAAAAAATGAATATTATGACGTTTCAACTCTATCGATTATGCGAATGAACGATTATGTGACACTCGAGAAAGCCTTATCCATCGCTATAGTTCGACTTTCTCTTCCGGCTGCCAGCTATATCTCTTTAAAATGACACCAAAAAGCCATCTTCTTTATTCGATCATCTACATTCTACAATACAAGCCGTAGAAGTGGAATTTTTCTTTCCTCTTCCGTTGTTTGCACTATGAGAATCGAACGCCTTGTGGGATTACCAAATATCATTGCAAATAGCGCACTTCAAGTCGAGGTCTATAAAGTGTCACAGCGTGGCGGATCCTAGTGCTACAGTGAGCTTGTTCGCTCTCCCCCCATTCTAGTGCTTTTTTCCACGAATACAACAAAGATACAATGACGAGGAGGGGGAGGGGAGGCGATTTAATAGAAATCAGTCGTTTATATTTATTTATTAAATTAGTGGAGATTTTTTCTTTGAAATTCAACTAGTCGCATAAGTTTATTAAATTAAATTGCACTATATAAATTAATTAGAAGCAAAAATTTGCCGAAAAAAAAATTCAATCCAAAATTTCGCAATAATTATTTTCTTAATAATTATAAATAGAAATTCTAATTTGAAGATTCATTGGAATTAATAAATAAAATCGGCATAACGAAGAGAACGAAACAACTCGAAGAGTGCGGAAAACATCGCATCTCTCCAATGCACTAAGGTGGTTGATTGCTTCGATATAGCTGAAAAGGGACGGACACTAACGACCTTCAATGATCGATTTACGCATATGAACTTCGTACTTTGCTCATCGATGCCAACCCATCCATATGAGAGACGATTGTCGCCTAGGCGAAGTTCCTCTCACTTTGAGATGCCATTTTTGTCCGTTGATTTCCACCTCCCGGATGAATTCCTTTTCCCGGATGAATTCCCTTTCCCGGATGGACTCTCTGAATTTTTTCCCGGATGAATTCCTTTGCCCGGATGAACTCCTTTTCCCGGATGAATTCCTCCTTCCCAATTTATGATGATTTCAATCGACTTTAGATATTTATTTATCATCTAAATAAAAATAACTGATTTCTTAATAAAATCGTATTTGTAAATTTTCTTTCCCCCACAAATTCATTGGGAAAATTATTGCCTTTGCGCGGTTATATTTTCAGTAAATTCTCCCAAATGATGAATTCTTTAAAGCAATAAAGGGGGAATGGAAAAAACGTTTGCGGCAAAAAACAGAAACCGAAGAAAAGAGCGATCGTCCGAGCGAATTTTCAACGAAATAGTCGACTTCATTCAATTCAGTTGTTTATTTCTCTTTCAAGAGTAATAGATTCTTATCAGTTAAATTATCACTGAAATTCTTCAATAGCGAAAATCCAACTTAATCCTGAATATTCAACGCCATTTTCGGCCCTTTCTAATCGAATATTATTTAAATTAATTATTGCATTTTGGGAAATTTACACCAATGAATTGAAAGAAATCTGAATTAAAATTCGGAGGCTTTTCGAATTTAAAAATAGAAAGAAGGAAAAACCTAATATTAGCACTTGAAGCTAACCAATATTTCAGTTCCAATTTCAGGTCGTATCAATTGGGCGATATGATCAGTTGGGCGATCTGAACTGATTTATCGATATAAATAAACGTTCTCTTATTTGCACTTTGCTCGCCACAACTGTACTTTGACTCTTATCCTCCCTCCAGCTTGAGTGATAACTTCCCTCGTCGAGTGGAACATAAACAGATTTCTCTTAAATGCTGCATCACTTTGACAGTGAAATTTAACAATGTTATTCGAGCATGGAGCGACCTATTCACTTAGAGGAGCATACTCTCATGTTACGAAACGCTAAATTCACCTCAGGCTCCTCCTTACTCTACCTTAACAGGAAGTGAATCACTTCCTGAACAAAGTTCTCGAACTACTTCCATAACTTCCTCTTAGTGATGCATCCCATCTCTCATTCAATATGAGCAACTTCTGATAACTTTGAAGATGAAATGCGTGCAATCTATAATGAGAATTTTTCTTTATTAAAAGCAGATTGAATGGGTTTTAAATGTTTAGAATGTTGCGATAATAGAACACAATCGACTTTTTTATTTCATTGAGGAGATTAATTTGTGCTTTTTAGCTGCAAAATTTCGAATTTTTCAAAAAACGTCTATAAGGTGTTCTCTGATTGGAGAGAGGGATACTGTGATGCTGGGAATCGGTCCCAATTATTGGCACTCTCACGTTGATTGCAACAATTAAGTGGTGAGGGAAGCGCGGCGAATGATTTGAATTATTCGTTGTTGATGCTCGTTGCCGGTCAACTAGTAGATGCTTCTTTTACGAGCAAGTGGTGGCGGAAATGTCCGTCGGACATTTCCGCCGCCATCTTGCGATTGTTTTGCCAAGAAGATCAGCGGGATAGGCGTTGATTTCGTTTTTTATTTCGATGTAAAACTTTATTGCATAACCCAGACATTTCATGTGGTGTCTGTGACAAGTTACCTGGGCTGATTGTTGATCCTAATTTGGCACACCTAACAAGAAAAGAGTAAAGGTGGGAAAATGGCCAGGTGGAGGTTACTGATTTCTAAGTGGGGAGGACAGCAAGCGCGTTGAATATATTGGCGATGAAAAAATTGAATATGATATATTTTGAGAGGATAACACTGTGAGTATATGGGGTGCGAGAGTTGAACCTGTTCCTAAATGGTCATTCTACCGGGCAAAAAAAGCTTCCCGGGAATTGTATTTCCCACGAGGTGCTAGCATACCTGTTGTTTATCCGCTTGAAGAAAGAAATGTCTATAGCGGGGAAGAGGGGAATTTTTCGAAACTCTCGAAATGGGGGTCGGGATGTGTTTCTAACTTCGTTAGATGCACCTCACCCATAGTTGAAGGTACTTTCAAGGTGTTCATCGGATATTACCCACGTGTGAGAGGTAAAAAATCAGTTTCTATTTGCTGCTCTTTTGAAGATTATTATAGTTTTATATAGACGTTATAGCTCTCTTGCAATCTTCGTGTTGTGTTGGCGAAATACGACACAATATTTTACCCGAATTTCTACCTAAGCTCTGCTGGTTTCCCGTTACGTCTCATTTTAGCCGTTGCAGTTTGTCGGCATTAAGCGTTAATGATAGCTGTTAGCAGAATTTTCGTAAATGTAGGATCTCTTAGGTTTACGTTGGGATCTCCGGCAGGCGAAAGCAGAAGGTAAGGTTAAAATCTAGTGACCTCAAGCTCTTCGGCAACTGAAGAGGCAGGGGGTTGGGATCTAATAGAAAGAGCCGTAAGTTGAAGGTGGGAGTTCTTTCAGTATTTTTCACTCCTCGAGGGTTTTTGCCCTCTCCTTAACTATGGGTAGAAATTTTTTCGATCTGTTCAACTGCTCGCCTAATTCGCAATGGTAGCAGATTTGTGTTTCTTTTTTTTCGCTGCCGTCCATCTTGTTATCACCATTTATAGTCATACTATGTCGATTCTCTCTGCTCTATTGAATTTTTTCATTCGATGAAGTTTTCATCGCTCATTTCGCCAACACATAAACCTCTTTTTGTTCTTTTCTTTCAGAATATATTTTTATGCGAATAAAAAGTGCGACACTCGAGGCTCCACGGGGAAAATCGCTCTCCCCATCTTGGGTAGAGTATTAACCACTCGCCACTTTCCCGTTTTTTCGCTCTCATGTGGCAAATATTCCATCCTAAGGTTGTTCTGTAGATTTTGCTCCCTTTTTTGTAGTTTCTCATCAGTGGATGGGGAACGTGAATGCTTTACCCATTCTCATGGGTAGTCGAGAATTGGGCGGACGAGGGAGGAGGGGTCAGTGGCAGGGTCATACAAGCAGGAACTTTCTTATTTATTAGTTTGTTGTTTTTGATAGTGCGCGTCGCATTTTTTCGTTATTTGTGATATTTTGTGTGCTGTGCATATCAGCCCTATAATGGGCATTATTTTTCGCTCAGGAGCACTCATCTGATAGCAGCTGAAGCGCCACATTCAGTTTTTCTTTTCGGGTATAGTTTGTATGAAAGTTTGGTGATCACTTCGTATCGCAGATATCCTTCAAGACGTCGGGCGAAGATCTTAGCTTCTCGGCGAGTGGAGAGGAAGGTGATTCTTTCTTTTAAATTGTTGTCATCTCATGTCAAGGTCCTTCTGAAGCAATTGTTTGTCAGCGATGAGGATGGCGGTAGTTGCTGATTAATTTTTTGATCAATAGATCGCTCAAAAATTTTACAAATCAGGTGAATAGCAGGCAGAAGCTCAGTGTAAAAATCAAATTGCTTCTCGCCTACCCTATCTTCTTGCTCCTCCCCTCTTCGGACAAGTTTCGTCAGATGCCTATGCTCATTTATTCGACGTCCTTCTAGCTCTTCCTATCTAGATTCTGTTTGTCTTATTAAACACGTCAGTGTTTTTTTTTTCGTTGGCAAATGAACAAGTAATGTTGCACTAGGGAAAGCTATGATTCATTATTGGAATTTTTTCTCTCATAAATGAAGAGATGAGGTCTGCTTCGTACCCCTTATCTCATTAACGGCGCTGATGTTCGCTGCTTTCATTCATCGGAGGGAGTATTCACATCCCAAATTGAGATCGGTATTCAGGCCTAACACTTCTTTCAGAAATATCGTCATGTTGTGCAGTGAGGTGTTCATCTTTGGCAGAAAGGGTATTGATAAGGGAGGGGAAGAGTCGAAGTCGGAATCGACGTTGATGTTTTAGCTCATCAGTGCCGTTAACCTTAGATACGGGAAGTCGGTTGTTGCAATAGGTAAAGGTTGCAATTCTCCACATCTGAAAGCGACCTTTGAGTAAATATGCATCCTTGTGAATGTTTCTTCGATCCATTTGGTAAGGCAGCATTTTCATAACGTTTCTGCCAACTTTTCGGATTGCCATGTTTTTGAAGTTAGTTTCGTTGTTGCATATGAAAAAGAGTAAAATTAAGTTATCTGTTTTCAGAGGGGGTGTCGGGCCGTGGTATGGCCGATATTGTGGGACCACTGCGTCCCTCGGACAGCTGGTCAACCACTGAGGTCCGATCTCTACAACATTCGCATGTTTGGACCATCCGCGGCTTCTCACAGTGTGAGTGCCGCTATTTGGAAACGTCCGTCAAGGTCAAAGAAACGGTGCGCTCATTTGTACGTTTTTGCGAAAACTTCTTAATGCAGCAGTAAATAAGCATCACTTACTTGCATTAGTGATGAAGTAGTGCTAGAACAAGGTATACAATTTCCACCTGAGAAATCTTGTCCCGACCTACCCTTCCTTGCCTCGTTGGCTGGAGCCAGCTCCCGCACCTCTCTCCTCTCCCCACGTCTCTGCTAGTCATCCACATTTATCGTTCAAGCATGTTCGAGAGGAAATAACCTCCGTCACCTCGCGTTCCGTCCTTTGAGATTTCTTGCAGGTCCTGATGTTTTTACATTGATGGACATAATTGGGTCGTATTGATGTGTTAGGTTTAATCAAACGGAACGAGGAAAGTTGGTAGTGATGCGCGGTATTTGAGGTTTACTGTAAAAACGTAAATGAAGTATCCTGAAAATGAAAAGTCGACCGATTCCTCCAAATTTTTATCAGAAACTGCGTTCTGCAAAATTTGTTCTTTTTGGTTGCCACCTGCAGAAATTTTTTATTAATGAGGTTAAAGTGGCAGTGATTCGATTTGAAGAGCCTTCTGCTGTGTGCGCATATTTCCGTAGGTATATTTGTATGTGCGGGAGACAGATGAAAATGGTGGCCAAAAGTGAAATTCGTAGAGTGGTTTACCCGTAAAGGTAACGTTTAATTTATCGGTTTAGCCGATTCCGACAGGTAACGTCGACGGCAGTCACCTCACTTTTCGTATCCGCCTTCATCCACAAGGGAATAAGGAATCGAACAAAGACTTCAGCTTCTTTCAGGTGATTTCTCTTTGTGTAAATGTATGTATATATACAATTGATGGTGCATCGATATAAATGTTTGCAAAAAAATTGAAGTTACCATGTATATTTGTATGTATGTGCTTTCAAGCAAATGTTTGTGTTTGCTGAAGTATGAAGTGGTTTTCATTGATAAATTCTTGAAGATGGTTCTTTTTGAAGCCTTTTTTCAAGCCTTTTTGCATATGAAAACCTGATAAGAAGAAGGTTGGCTCCACCTCTTTTTTTTGACGTTTCGAAATACAGTGACATCAGAGTTGGAGATATGCGGTATCGGTTTACATGCTGAAGTTTTCAGAAATTTGGGGGTTCATATTTTTTATAAATATCTTGAAGTCTTATGTATCGATATAGAAATTAGTCCTCAGTTGAAGGTATCAGATACTAATAGTGAAACATTGCATCGTTGTAAAGTATTTGGAAGTTAACAGTAATGAAATTTTGGTAGTTACCTTGTAAAATATCATAGATGAGAACAGACAAAATTTATCAAAATTGGTAGATTATGGAATAGAAGTTTGGCAGAATTTTTTGCTCACGGATTCTTGTTGGAAGTTTTGCGGTCAGAATTCGAATAGATGTATGTCTTTTCGGGTATATTATGATCTGGAAATATGGGAGGGGAGGAAAGGTGGGAGAGAATTCAAGAATGTGTGTGTTATGTCGTTGATCAGTTACTTTAAGTGGTTAATTTTCTTCACTTTCATTGCAGTTTCGATGGTTAATATTTCAGGTTTTCTGCAATACAAATACAGCGAAATATAGAGCGAAGTTTTCGGTTTTCAATGCGAAAAATGAAGAGGCACCGACGACCGTCTACACGGGAACCCAGCAGGTATCCTCACTCTTATTGCGGGATAGCGGTTATTTGATAACGTTAAAGGTGGAAAAGAAGAATAATTGCAGTACTTTCCCCAGAAATTTGAGAAAGAGACTCAGTTTCGGTTTTCGCGGCATTATTCCATTCTCAGAAATGTTAACCTTGTGTCGAGTTTTTGCGTAATAAGTCATCATCCGCTGCCTCTCATTGAAATATAATTTCTTCGGAATAGATGAGTATTTGAGCCCATTATTTTTATGAAAAATCTGAAGCGATCATCCTCTCGGCCTTTCTTTTTGGATTGTCTAACTAACAAAATTAGCGATAGTTAGTCCATAGGGGCAGTCAGCTGGCAATCAGGGCAGTTCGATGAGGGATTTTTACAGTATTTACCTGGTCGGTTAGTTGGCGATATCCTTAGAAATGTTTCGTTGTGTAGATGTCGGGAAAATTTTTCTTCGTATTTTCATTTACTTTTTATTCTTTTCGTATTCTGCGTAAGTGGTTTATTAGTTTATTGGAAATATCATTGTTCAGTTGCATGGTTACTTCGAGTACATCAGGCGTGATCTTCTGGTGAATCATATCCAACCGCAGGATGAACTGCAGTTGGTGCTTGCCTTGACTATCACCTTCGATACTGTCACAAAGAGCAGCCAGTCGATGCGACAGAATGGACTACCCGAACCAAGGCCTGCAGAGGTAGAGTGACTCTCACAGCGAACAGGCTTAATTAATGATGTCAGATATAAATGAGATGACGCTTTACATATGTCTAGGATAAGAGTTGTATAGGAAAAAGATAGATTCTTAGTGAAGAGGAAAGGGGGATAGAAGCAAACTCAGTCGAAGAGAAAGTTGAATCCCCACATTTTGAGTCAGGGCAACGAAGGTGACGATCTTGTTTGCGGCTTTCTTTCTCTGAATGTTGGACAGGAGAGAGTCGTGAGATCTCATGGACCGAGACTGACGTGAAGTTATTTAGCAGTTGGGAATTACAGGACGAGGAAGGACGGCTTCCTTTGAGCGGTTTTCATAAGGAAGGCCTGCAATGCAGGACACCTCTCTAACAGTAAATTGGTAGATAGTGCACGTCCCGTAATAATGGATTCTTAAAAAACGAGTTGAGGTAGATGTGAGGCCGTGTCATTTGTATGCTGACATTGTTTGGATGGTTATTCACTTCTTGTCAACGAAGCAGTGGTTCAGGTGATATACTTCATTCCCTTCCCCTTTAAGTCTAAAAGTCTGCACAGTTTGGGATCATTGCGTTTTGCTCAAATGTTCGGTGCAATTATACTCTTCGAGTATATCATGCATTCATAGTTCTGTATAGCAGATATTCAGATAGCACGAGATCTGGAGGTGATCTACAAGGAAGGCCGTTTGACTGACTTTACTGTAATTGCGGGAGGTCGGGAGATGCCTGCACATCAGGTCGTACTATCGGCTCGATCACCTGTTTTCGCCGCTATGCTTGAACCACATACAGAAGAATTCAAAAACAAACGGGTGAACTTCCCCGACATTGACTACGAGGTTAACGTTGATACGTCGCTGTTGCTGTTTCTTTTTTCGTCAGTGTATCCTCTCAGGTTGTACCTGCAGGTGTGTCTGTGTGTGTATATGAATGTTTGTGTTTTCGTGTATGGGACTTGTGCATGCGTGTAAGTTCGTTCTACTCTCACATAGGTGATCGGCGGGCGCACTCGCAGTACAGCATGCAGCCAAAAAAATTGTATTCCCTTATGCAAGGTGTGCATGAGCACACACGCTATGAAGAAAAAACATTGAATGCGTAGTTCCTTCCGGAAAGTTTAATCCGTTGGAGTTAACGTTTTGGCAAAAACCTGCAGTTGCTGTGTGAGAGATATTCGATTCTGAAAAATATCTTTCATTGGTACTTTAAAGAGCTGAAGTTTCAAATACGTTTATACTCTTTATGTCGTTGATTGTGGCAAGGTTATAGGTGATGCAAGAGCTTCTTTTATATATGTATAGTGGGCGTTCGCCGAATTTATCGAATATGGCGCTTGATTTGCTCGCCGCGGCGGATCGGTTCCAGTTGCCTGGACTCAAGGACATGGCTGATCAGGTTATTTGCTCCTTCGCAGTCATCACTTACATTCGTGTATAAATTGATTTTCTCAAGTTGCAGTTGTGTTATTGGTTTCTCGTTACACATGTGCTTCTTTTTTGAAGGTAGAATAGATAGAGTTTAACATTCCTTCCGCTCATATATGCCATCTTCATCATTGGGCGAACTTGTCCGTGTACCGTTCTTATAAGGTTGTATCAATCGTTTGTATATTCCATGTTGTGGAAATCTGATTTACTTAAGGTCGTTAATTTTGAATTGGCTGATATCGGTTAAGTTTCTCTCGGTGCAGAGGTGGATTCCGCTTTTCTTGTCTTCATACTGTTTTTATGCTTTAGAGAGTGCATACAATGGCCTGTAACTTGCACTTTGCCTTTGTTTAATTACCTTTCCATCAATAGTTGAAGGAACTGAAATGGAGGAGGGAGAGGGGAGATGGTTTTGATCTTGTATATGGCGGATGATGTAGACATTCGTAAGCAGTCAGGATTTTCGAGATGTGATGGAGTTTAATATGACATATTCTGTTTTAATTTTTCCATTTTTGATCGACTTTGGCCGTTATAAGAATGGATGTTTCTAAGGACTCCGCGGAGTCATCATATTTTGGCTTGTTTGCGGATGTGATAGTCGCTTGCTGCGTTCTGTTAGGAAATGTTTAATCTTGTTTGAAACATAATTTCTGACGAAGTTGGAAGATTGCGTTATTACCTGGTTCTGAAGTCTTCATTATTGCATCCTTCTCCCCTTCCATCTCACTTCCCTTTTTTACTCTGCTCCCTTCGACCACCGTTTCCTGTTGTTTGTTTATGGGGACAACAATATAGAAGTCTGAGTCATATAAGTGAGTGAAATTGATGTTGAGGTGTTGCGCTCGGGACTTGCGGTCGAATCGGCATGCCGTTATCTTGTGTTCGCTGACATGCACAACGCACGCGAACTGAAAGCTGATGCGATCAAGTTTATTGCGCAGAATTCCGCCTCCGTTATTACTGTTAGTGTTCTTATATTCTTTTTCATCTATCCCTCACTCCCTTGTCCCATTCTTTGCCTATACTACTTAGTGCCTGAGCAATGCATAGTAGAATCATTCCTCATTTATTATGGAATATAGCGTATTATCGCATAATCGATAAACGGCATTATGTTGTGGATCATGTGACCTCGTCAAGTCTCTTCGTAGGATTTTTCATGAGTGGGGGCTCAAAAGGTAAGAATTATGTTTTTCTTTACTAGCATTTTCATATTCGCATCTTGCATGGGCTTGATCAGATTTCCAAAAGTTTCCCTATCGACTGTGGTAATCAGACGGAGTTGTTCAGGAATGTTTAGGGGGAGATATGCTTTGAAAAATATTTTTTGTGGGATGTGGAATTCTGACCCGGAATAGGGAGAAGAGGTTTTTGAATATAATCTGATGGTTGGCTCTAATCTAAGATTAAACCAAGATCAATTCTTTGTGATGATTAGCTAATTAGTAACGATGAAATATTAGCGAAGGGAAGGAAGATATGTTTGTTTTCGCGGTCGAAGTAAAGTAATGCGGCTATTTTTTTTGATATCCATATCCATTTCCAACGAATATTGCCGAACTTTGCTTGTTCGCTTAGCACTTACGATTTTAAAGGTTGTGCTGCGCACGTGCGGCTATTGATGGCAGTATTTATACGGGGGTATGAAGGTATATGATGCAGGGTATAATGATAATCTCTCCATCTGAGAGGCATTGCGTTTCTGCTGGGCGTTTTCATTTGGGGTTGCGTGTTAATCAATGTCGTTGCTAGACGGATGGCTGGGCCGAGATGGTGAAGCAGCAGCCTTCGTTGGTAACGGAGGTGGTGTCTGCAATTGCGGCAATTGAGCCGCGTGTATCGTCGCTGAACTCATCCAGCGCTTCGGGTATCGATTTATTTGTCTTTTATTGGATAGGATTGCTTCTGCTTTGTAACGTTTTTTTCCTTCGTTTGACTGGGTCTTCTCGGTGGAAAGATTCCCACCAATAAGATGTGATGATATGTTTTGTTTTATGGTACTTCAGTTATATTTAGTTTGAGGCGTTTTATTCATCCATTTTAGTTTCCTTCGAGGGCGCATCGTGTGTCATGAATATGTTTTGCATAAATAGATTATGATGCTGAAATGAAATTGGATGATTTATTTTTGAGTATTTCTGGATGTAATTGAATATTTTTTAGCAGCGTCGATGGAACCATCAAGTAAGAGGAGTCGTATGAGCGCTCTGTGAATGGGTTATATTGGCGACTTTTTCCATTCTGTGAATTGCCATCAGTTCATTTCCGTCTTCGGCACGTGTGACTTGTGGGCGGGATTAGTAAAGTTCATTCGTCCGTTTATTATATCTTTGTATAACTGAAGTCTCAGTGAATAGGGAAATGGACATTAGTAGAGAGCAAACAGATGATTCTAAGCAATGCCAGGAATAGTTTTTCAAGTCGATCGTTTCGATGTTTGGTTCCTGTTTTCTTGTAAAGCATAAGAAATTTGATGGTGAATGCGTTATCTCTATGAGAAACAAGAGAGAAATCTAACTGTTATTCCCTTTTCACTTTCTGTGTTTGAGGGATTTACCTGTAAAGTAAGTATCTTTTGGCGTCTTCTAGCAGAGGTGGAATATAAGGATGTGTGCAGACTGATTGGTGAACGCAAATTCCTTGATGGAGAAGAAAGTGACAGGAGGTGGATCCCGAAATTGCGGAAAACAGGGATATTATGGAGAGTGGGCGGAATTAAATTTGAACATGTTTAAAGGTGTCTTTGTTTCGAATATAGTTTTGAGACAGTTTAATAGAAATAGGGGGTTGATATACAGCAGTGATGCAATAGATCTTAGCACTTTCTGGAATTCTGGTTCTGGAAGCAATGCGCGGAACTTTGCTGTCTTTTGTTTGGAAGTTCCGTTCATTAATGACATCAGGTCGATTATTAGAGAGAAATAACGCAGCAAAGGAATTTATGAAGTGACGTTAAAAAGCCAACAGATTTTGATCGGAGAATGTGAAGCAGTCGTGAATTACCAAAGTGTTTTATGTGCTTATCGTTTGAGATGTGTATTTCTTTTATTGTAATAAGTGAAGTCCTTAATTAGTTGCTAATGGTCTTGTAAAATGTTGTGTTGAATTTTTCGTTTGACTTTATCTATGAGAGGACCAGTATAATTTGCTGCATTATAATGTTTGTTGTCCTGTTCGATGAGGTCTTCTTGAATCCATGAGTGATATGGTTGTATTGAGATTAAAAGAGCGAGAGATGGGAAGCAGATTAGTTCCGAGTGCGTTAATTAATAGTGAACGCTGAAGGGTCTTGGGAGAAGAGAGGGGTTACGCTTAATTTAGCTTCAGCTGGGAACTGTAGCCTTTAGGAATACTCTAAAGAGGCGCATTGATAGTATGATATCAGCGTTTGAATAGAAAAATTCTGCATTCTTCACATTCGTTTCATTCTCTATAAAATTTGCGTGTTGGACTGTTGCCTGTTTCGGAATATTATAGTGAGAAGAGATGTGGTAATCTTGAACGCTATAATTTCGAGGCATTTGATATGCTTTGGAAGTGCAGATATTGCTTATTGGATAGTAAAGTGATTGTGCGAGGTTCTCGAGGGATTACTTCGCCTCTTTTCTCTTTGATGAGGTGAAAATAGAGTGATGATGGGCACAATTTTTAGTATTTCTTCGGTTTTTTAATAACGTCTTTTGAATTCATTCCGTACAAAGGTATCTATCGTTCATTAAATTGTGGCCAGTTTTCTTGTTTGTTTATTTGTTTACTATTCAGTTGGTTTTATTCCTTTCACGTCCAAGCCTCATATGTAAGCTGCAAGCATGGTCCTCAAATTTCCAAATACGTAGGCTGAAGTGTAGTTGAGGTGTTTGGTAATTTGAGTTTGTCGTCAGTTGATTAAATCATTACGGCAGCCGCATTTCTGCTTTAATCTTTCATTGAGGGTAGGAACGAAATCATGGATTGCCCGACGAGAGGTTTTCTTTTTAATTTACGAGACGACTCGGTCGGCTTTCACATATATATATATATATATATATATTTTTTTTTAAACGGTATTTTCATGTAGGCATCGATATCATTTCATTTCATTGATGTTCATTTCATTGTGTGGAATTGATTGTATTGCCGATGGTGATACAAAAACGTTACGTTTATTTTTCTTCGAGAGTTGAAGACATTTGGATGAATGAGGAATTATAATAGAGGTTCCAACGACGGATTCCTCTGTAATTTGTGATTTTGGTTTAATTTGTGGTTTTTTGTTTGACCTTATGAGCGGCAAATACACTCAGTTGCTTTTTTTAGGTCAGTATCAAGTACAGAGTGTTTGTCCATGCATCCTTAAAGAAGGAAATAAGAGGGATGAGGCTTTCTTGTGAATTATTTGGCCAAGGAAGGGAGGTAATGATCAACGAATCAGTTTTTCATATTGGACGTTTCGAAATCTCTGAGGGAATAGGTTTCAATCAATAGGAAGGATCTGCATATCTGTACTCTTTGATGTCGATGATGTTGTTCGATGTTTATATGAAATATAATAGTTATGTATGGGTGTATTTTTGCCCGGAAATAGTTTTTTCCTTAAAATTCCAAATTCAGTTAGCTGACCGATTTCCTCTTATGTCCGCCATTTCATATGGGATTTTGGTATGATTGCATTAGCGAAGGATAATTTGCAATTGCGTTTATCATAAGTGAGATTGTGATCGACGCAATAGAAGCGCCGTTATTAAGAAGAGATATTGGGGATTTGATGTGCGTTGTGAAGTGGTTTCCGCTTTCATGTGCTCTATTTGATGTTTTTGAATGCGCGATGTTTGTTATGGAAGTTTTAATCGAGAAAATTTCGTCGTTTTCCACTGGGCTACTTGTGTGTCTGAAATAGTGAAAGAGGCAATCATTGGTACTGAACGACTGAAATAAAATTGGGAGTGAAACACTATTAATCATAGGGTAAAGTTGGTAGATATGGGATTACGTTCACCTCTTTGAAAAAAATTCGTTTAAATGCAGAAAGTGAAAAATCTCTACGTTTAAAATTCTTTCGGGGGATATACGGAAGCGATTGGGAAGTGGTACTGGACGTTGGCATTAGAGAACGGATGGGGGGGGGGGGGGGGAGGGTGGGGGATGAATTTTGCGAATATGTTGTAAAGTATGTTTGCCATCCAACCTTGCTGTACCTCTCCCTGTCCTCGTTACACGCCACAGTTGCTGGGAACTTAGTGCGAGAAGTGGTGGAGAGGACATCGGTCATTCCGGACCCGGACATTCCGTTTTCCGAAAGGTGGATTCATTGAGCTTTATTATACTCATTTCCGCTTTCAGCGTAGAAACGCATTAAGTGGGATAAATAGAAATAAGGTGTTGGAACATGTTGATTTAGTTTGACTAATAAGTGTGGTTGAATGTGGATATAGAATATGAGCGCAAAAATGAAAGTGCATTCACGAGTTGCATTTCTGATTCATCATGTGCTCGGCTAAGGGGTGCTGGGTGTGGATGGCAGCTCTTTGTTTCATTGGTTTAGTGACAGACTGGAGGTGGCTGATTTTGGTTGGAATCAGGTACGGGTACTTAGCTTGTGAGGTTGCTTTCACCTCTCTCTTATATATCCATAAGTTTATAAAAGAAGGGTCCAGCATTACTTAAATTCTTGTCATCTGTAAATGGCGTCATCGATTATCTATCACATAGTAGTATACAATGCCTACCAGTACCTCATTTTAATGATATATGTGCAGAAGTTCGATAATAATGCATTATTACATATGGGGCTATAATATTAGCATAAGATGTAAATGTTCTGTGCTACTGTCTTTCACACTGTCCTTCTCCCATCCCAGCTCCTTCCATCCTGGAAGGCAGTTCGTTTAGCAGTGGTTATGCGGTCGATATTATATATGACAAACAATTTACTGGATCTGATACAGTACTCATTAAAGTTTAGCTCATCAAAGGGAGTCGAATGACATGAACGTGAAGCTGGTCATATCGTTTTCCGAGCAGCTGCTCACGTAGTTCATATTCTAGAATTTGAAAACAGTTAATGAATGAATGATCGGTCACTGATCGGTGATCGATCAATGATCGATTGGTCAACTGATTGGTCGATTCACTAGCTGACTGCCCTAGGCAGTCAGCTAGTGAATCGATAATTGATCAGCCAATTGAGTGAATCGTTGTTCTCATGTATACAGTGCACTTCATAATGGTACGCTGATCGTTGATTGATTTATATTCGATCGATTGATTATTGATTATTGATTATTGATCACTGATATTCAACATATTTTATGGTTTTTTCCCCTTTTTATATTTGATGCGGTTGAGTGTTATTGCTGAATTATCGGTATAAATTTCTTCTATTTTTCTGGTTTAATCGTCTCTGAAGTTATTCTTCCTTCGGGTAAAGGAATCTACTCGAATTATGTTTTGCTTTTTGGCTGCTTTTTATTTCTGTTGGTTACTTTTATTTAATTTATGGATGATAATATAATTTTTCTTTCTCAAATTTTACGTTTACTGAAATTCCTTTCGAAGTTAAATGCAGTGTACAATTGAATTATCGAAGAATATTGGCGTTTAAAGAATAAGGAGTGCTCTTAGCCAAGAAGAGGTTTCTCCTCTTCATCGAAAAAGTTCACAGTGTTAGCGCTTATAGTCGTTAAAAAACGATATTTTATCTTGGACCGCCAAGTAGTGCATATATAAAATATTATAGTCATTGATTGGCCGGATATTGCTTGCTAGAGCAATCCGGTCAGCGCCAATCCAGTTCGGGACGGCCCGTGATCGAGTGCATATCACTTAGTTAACCTTTTTATGTTGCTTTTATAGGTCGATTGACTTGGCAACGAAGTAAACCGTTAAGTCACCTGTGCACCAATTCAATGCATACAAATAACTGATCAACGAAAACCTTTGATAGTGACGGAACGACGAATCCTGCCTGATCTGCGTCGTCGTTCCGTCACTATCAGAAGGATTTGTTGGAACTCATTTCTCTTCCTCTCATCCCCCTCCCTCTCTCTCTGTGTGATAACGTTAACGCATGCAGAGATTAATTTTGAATTGAAAACGTGTGCATCAATGAAACATGAAAACTTTTGGTAACAGCTTGCTGGAACAAACCTAGAATGCGGTACATGCATACCTCTTATCCTGTTCCCGATCATCCTCACTTCTCATCTCCTTTACACTCTCAAAAGCAATATCGAGATACCTTAAATCACCGACCATCGCAAACTATATGAATGTTATCAAATATAATCACATTGTCATCGTCTATATTAACTACAATGGACTCAGCTCACTTATTACCTGTGTTTGTTGAAATACTCTTTGTAAGTGCTAAATTCAAGCAAATGGCAACAAAAGAATTTACGGATGGTGGGTGGAGTGGAGGCTGGTGGGAGAGGGAGGCAAAGGACAATGACAGCAGAGAGTGAGAAAGAAATAGAATTTAAGGGATGATAGTGAAATAGAAATGCTTGAACCAATCGTGACCTGGTGTAAAATTACGATTTTAATTTTTTAATGGTACTTCCTAGGTACCATATTCTTCAAGCTCATATAAATATAGCAAAAGTGAATCGTGAAGTCCCTTTTATCCGTTAGTGGAGCTTTATGTATCAACCTATATATGAAGCCTTGTATACGATGTCTGGTAAATTTGTGGAAATTTCATTTCTATATTGGAGAAAACGTCGAACTGTTTTTGTGCGAGCAGCATTTATTGGGCTCCTTTTATTAGTGATAATCCATCGTAAACATATGAATAAATAAATACTCGTTGAGAAGACTCTTCTCAAGAAAATGTCCTCATTAATGAAATTCGAAACGTCACTTCGACAATTCACATCGATACAGAAATAATTTTATATTGACATTTTATATCCTTTAAGGTTTAATTGCTGACAATGAAGAAGTCGACGATTGAGTTGGAAATCTTCACTTCGATAACTAAACGTGAAGATCGACGATCGATTCATTCGACGGCAACAATTTGGAGGTGATAACATTGAGGATGATCACCAAGATCTTTTCCTGATAAGGTAATCACCTCCAAGTGCATCCATTATAATCCTCTCTCGTTTTTCCTTATCAACATTGCCTCTCTTTGTGAGTGTATAGATATATGGACCCTTTTCGATCAGAAAGTGTCGCGCTGGTGATTCCATATAGACATCGTTGTCGTACCTCTGAAATTCGTTAATTAATTACTATAAATTCTCGATTTATCTATGTGCATTCGATATGTACGATAAACTAAGGATATCTTCCTATAGCAGTTTGCAAAGAATTCATTGAATTTGAAGGTGTGCTATATCCGTCGTTTACTGAAATGCCAGGCCATCCTTAAATTAGGTTATCCTTAAATTCAATTCAGTACGACCAAAATTGCGCATATGATTTTCAGTTTTTCCTGGATTTTCAAGTTTTTTTAATCTTATTGAGCATAAGTCCAGTTTACATATTTTTTTTAAAAAAGCATAGAGCTTTCTATTGTATCAAGAACAAATAACCTAATGGCACTTTCGTTTATTTTATATTTATATCTACAAATAAATTTTAAAGAATCCATTCATTTATGAAATAATATTTCAAAAATACATAAATAATATATACTGAGCAATTATAATGCACATTTGCTGGAGTATTTCGTCAACGAATATGAGAGTATATTTAGTGGAACTTGCGTCGTTGCGAGTCATATTTCGATTTCTTAGTATTGGTAAATTGATGCCACCACGCAACGCAAATAGCCCTCCCGCAGAGTCAACACCCTTATTTATGTCCAATAATTAATAATTCTTCCAAATGTCTCTATTAGATCACTACTAACTTTCTAATAAACCTTAACTTTCCTACTTACTATAATCTCTGATAAACTTTCCTACTTACTATATAATCTGATATCGTTATCAGTTTAACATATATCTGAAAACAAAACAAATCGGAAATACATAAATGAGTCGGTGTTTCTTTTCTTCAAGTGGGAAATTCCATCTATAAATAGCATTCACAAATATGTAATACCAAAACAAATTAGCAATTAATATGATATATTTGAATTTATCTTTTACATACTCCACTATACTTAAAAAGCATCGGTGAATTACTCAAATTTGAGAATTTTTATGAGATTCGCCAGTCATTTCTAAAACAAATTTATTCGTTTCTCCTTTAATCAAAAACGATGAGAAAAATTTATTATCGATAACAGTGGGCAATGGTTTGGCGTATATTCGTGCCATCTGAAGAACACGGTGCAATGAACACCATCCAAGGATCATATTCATGCTATCATCCAACGACTAGCGGTTAATTCTATGTGTCTGTGTATGTCTGCGTTGGTATGTGTGGATATATCTTTCAGCTAGATGAGAAATCTGAAAAAGAACTAATAGGTGTGGAGCTCCTTCCCCCCAATAGCGGTATCACGTCCTCCTCTCTCCCCTCCTCTCAAGCAAAGTGGTGCTCTCCCTCTTGGCTGATGAATCAAACGAATTCCTAACGGCAAATTTCTGTTTTCTCCACAAATTTCTGAATTATTCACGACCGATGTTAAGAAATGAGTTGTTCGAAGATGAGTGTTTTCCATTACTGAAGAAAGTAGGAACGAAATAAAAGAAAAGAGCACTAATCATTGGTAGCCGCATAGTAATTAGTTTTTGTTTGGCAATTTCCTGGTTTTAAATTACAACCTCTAGGATATCACCGCACATATATGACATTTTATGCTTTGAAAAAGTCATTTTGACGTTAAAATGGCTAATCCTGAAAATTATTCCACAGGAATGATGAGAATATCGCAAAAATGAGGAATTAAAAGTTCTTCAAAAGTCGACTTTGTTTCATTAGCTATTCGACGTTTTCAAATGCGCTCACTTTCTCCACTTTTAATTTCATTTTCTACCATCGACTCAAAAGTATCGGTTCGAGCAACGCTTAGCACTTAAGCATTACTATCATCTACCGGCTTAATTACTTGCCCAGAAAAAAAGTACGCAGATAATTTCCAGAAATTTTTACGACTCCAAACTCTGCAAAATGCCAACAACGAGTAGAACCAATCATACTTCATAGGTATTATCATTTATCCAAAATTTAAAGAGGAAGCGGCAATGACGAAACAGCATAACTAAAATATTCCAGAAATCAGTCGAGCTGAGGAAAGTTCTCGCTGAATGCTTAGAGGGCAAGTATACCTTGATATCTTTTGCGGTTATTAGGTAATGACGACTTAAATGATGAAACATAAATGGCGAATAAGTGAATAAATGCAATTAAATTTAGCAACACAAATGATGAATCTTTTTTGATGTTTTCAGGATCGAAGGGTTAATGATGATGTTGCTAGTCCACAAATGCTATCTTCGGCAGTGAGCTACTTTATCAACGACGGTAAATAACTATCTTCATATTGTGGTTAGTACCTAACAAGTACAGAACATTGATATTCATAGACCAACTTCATAGTTCGTCTGTATTTGAGTGATCATATAAAGAAAGGTCGCTGCATGGGGTTCAAAGGTGGCCTTCTTAAACCTTCCTCATGACTGTGATCAAATCATCGACCACGCATCAATAATAGACGATCGTTTCCCAAGAATTTCAAGCAACAATTCCTCGGATATTTCCCACTATTTACAGGTATTACTAATCAAATAAGAAGTTTTATATGAAATTTAAGTAATAGGAGAAGAGAGTCCTTAGTAGTCGTTCGACTGTTTCATAGTGCATTCCATATGACTGCTAATATTCTTAATGAATGGAGCATCACTGTGAAGAGGAACGCATTTGGAATCAAATTCAATAGGTGGTAAAATTGTCAAAGATTACTTGATGAAAGATTCTGAATTTAATTTCAACTTAGAGCCTATTGACGATTGAAATATTTCGTGAGAGATATTAGTTGAAAAAAAAAAGCGCAAATAAATATATCTTTATGTATTTTTCGGCTATTTCACTATGAAAGATCCCGAAAGAAGCTAAGAAAATGAAGCAACAAAAAGAAATCTCCTAAATAGAAACTGATATGGAGATTACAGCATAACTGATAAGCCGCATGAGATTCTCAATTTACTTTTTTACTACTTACGAGTTAATTCAACCTAAGATAACTGTTAAGTAAACTGTTAAAAGGCACCAATTTCTAAAAGGTGTACATTATGACACATAAAAAGCTATGCTTTTAAATAAACAGTAATCGACAGAAATGAACGATGTAGATATACTGAAGATATATTATTGCATTACTTGTGATAAATTCTACTCTTACTCGTTGAGGGCGTTAATTAGTGATGTAACTAAGAAATTGGAATTCAATTCTGACGGCGCAGTTATACGTCAGTGATCTAAAAGTTAATGACCTATAAGTGCACTGATTTTGAGGTGCCAGAAAATGAAATTCTCAAAGTCGGATCACATTGAAACTGAAGAGCAAATGACTAAAGGAATTAATTTCACATCGAATATAACGAACACTGAAGTTAGTGGAGGCGTATTTTGATGATCGATAAAAATTGGTGTCGCATGATGAATAAAATGAGAAAATTATATTTGCATATTTGATGATATATGAGAGATGATCTTAGTAAAGTTGATAATGTTCCAAAAAAGTCGTAAAAATTTGTAAACACCCGAAGTTAGATGAAAGAAGAAGAGTGCTCGAGATGACAGTATGGTAATCTGCTTGTATTTCGCTTAGCTGACCGATCGCTTTCATAAATAACTCCGACAAGCGTCCCCGTAAGATTATTTTTATGACGCGTCGCATCTCTGCACAAATTCATATAAGGTCTGTCTATTGGTATGGCTCTTCATCTGATGGTTTCGACTGAGGAGGTGGGGATTGGACGAGCATTCAACCCAGAATTTTAACTCGAATTTACAGTAAATACATCGATAATGAAAGTGAAACTGAACTCATTAGTGCTTCCCTCATTTCGGTGAACAACAATGAAACAAAATTGAGGAATGAAATTACTTAAAACCGATACTGATCACTGAGGTAACCAACAAAATATAATTGCTTTTAAACCTCTGATGTTGGAAAAATGTCAAATGTTGGTCGTGCTGAGGTAAACCACAATAGATTACCGAAATTAAAGAAGCACCATACGTGCAGCATATACCTTATGGAGGAGAAATAACAGTAATTTTCTCTTGGAAAAGATGTTCTCAGAAATGTATAAAAATAGTAAGTTAACCCTTCATATCCTTCATCCTATGCTTCACCGTGACCAATCGACTCAATATCCCACTTTCAATGCTCCATGCAAAAAAAAGAATTCAGAGGTATCTATATTATGATCAGAAGGCACTCAAATTTCTCATCAATCACAGTGTTTATGTGGGCGAGAGAAGAGAGAACTTCCAGCTATCACAACAATAAAAAGACTGCAACACTACGAAACTTCGGCCTAGTATCCTGAGTATAAATCGCCGGGAAACACAGAAGAACAATGATCTAAACAGTTAATCTGAGAAATTTGTAACAGTTAGGCAGTGTTCCTGATAATAGCCACTACATGAAGCCGATTTTTGCATAACTTAAGTGATCTGATTGTCCAGTTTTTTATATGGTTTAATCTTTCACTTATGAAGATGATCCAATATTTAAGACGAATGGCTTCGTCCAGAAATTCTCTGATCGATGATTTCTTTATACAGTCGCTCATAGGGTTTCTGTGAAAATTTTTGAGTCTATTTTTTTTTTCATGACTATATAATATATTGGTACATTTTCTTCCTACAGTTCAGATTATTTAGCTTCGACATCCTCACATCGCACCTCTATAAGAAGTAACGTCCTTAAATCGATGTGTATACTCCCTCCCGTTCGGAAAGTCCTGAATATTGCAGATTAGCAACGTGAATTATGTTTATCTCTTATTTTGTACGCTAGCAGTTGCAATCGTACGGTTAGAAACCAAATAAATATTAATGGTACTATTTCACTCAGCTAGTGTTGCATAATTAAACAAGGATTTTTCAGCTTTTCTTCGCATTCAGTTAGTAAAGCATTCCACATCCGCATTTGATGGACATTTTTTCAGCGCGATCGACAAGAACTTCTCTCATCTGACCGCCAGTTGAGGAATTAGAGGCAAAATTGAATTTTTTATATGTGAATTAAAGTGATAAGAAATAATATAAGCAATCAATGCTAAACAACATCGCCCACCTAAGAAAAATTCATCGGAAAATACTCCTACTGTTGTTCATAAATTTCAAATCTATCGTTTATTGTAACGAACTCTATCGTAACTTGAAATCTACCGTAGCTTACAGTAGCGCACTTGCAATTACTCTTACAGTAGATGAAATCAAACTTTCAAAGATAACGCTAATTTTTAAATACATTAAAGAGAGCGGGTGGAGAAATTTCTGGATTTTTTCAATTTTCTGGAGTTGAATTCCTTGAGAATATGCTAATGCACCGTTCAGGTCCACAGAGGAGAACTATACGATAGGTATATTTCAAATAATTTAAATCCCATTTTATCACATATACAAAGCGGTGCGGATGATTTGATATTTCATAAAACGAGCAAGAATTTCCCAAATTCATCGATCTCGTTCATTTGTTTCTTTCGCATAGGAGAGCGACGATCTTCCTCTCTATATAAATGGCAACGTATTACCTATGGAAACCACGAGAGAGGAGAATAGACTCGGTGATGCCATTGAAGTAGGCCAAATATTTAAGCCAAAACTATGGCATGATTCTACCTTCCAAATATTCAATTTCTCTAAAAGAATCCTCCTTTCAAAGTTCCATTCAAAAATAATTGCCTTTAGGATCCATCAGCTTTCTCATTTGAAGGTCTTTTTTAAATGAGAATGTTGGTGGATTGATAAAATTGCTCAAATCTTTATTTATTTCAGTAAAGTTGGAGGAAGAACAATTGGCGAGGTAAGCAGACAGGATTATATATATATATATATATATATATATATATATATATATATCCTGTCTGCTTATATGATTCAGCAGCCATTTTCGACTAATTAAAAGGGCTAAATTTGAAACAAATTTGGTGCAATTGTCGCATGAAATCTATAGAAATATAGCAGTAAGAATTGCCAAATGCCCCATGAAAGTGGCAAAAAAGAACCATTTGATTTGCATAGATTGCAATTGAAATTCGCAACTAAAATTTATGAAATATGAGAAATTAAGCTTTTGCCTCATCTGTATAAACATTTCTCATCGAAAATTTCATCTCATTTCTGAAATAGACCACACAATAAGCTCATTAATTAGAGCATTTTTCTTTAAAACCTATGATTAATTAAGCATCATAATAACGAATGAGTGCATTTTATCGCATTTATGTGTTAGTGATTTTCTAATACGTTCAGGAAACAATATGGCTCCAGGAAAAGCTAAAATGTGACTTCAGGAGGAGCTGCAATTTTTCAAAACTATTTCCATTTTTATGCGTTTGTTATACCCAACTATGATAGAGAGATTAGCAAGATAACTGCACTTAATTGAGTTCAATTTATGCTATAATGTGCTAAATATGCGAATTTTATGCACTGAACGCGTTTCTCTGACATCTGATTAACGATAAGTATAGAATGCGCATGGAGATATGAATAAGCGAGGCATGACGCATTATGAATTAGTCCACTATACTGGCTCATCTATGGAGTTGACATTTGTCAGCTCACTGGGAAGGATTTACACAATCTTTCTTTCCATGGAAGGCCATGTTGCCTTGCAATAGGACGAAAGATTCAATTGCCTCCTGGCTAAAGCTATATGAAGATGAAAGCGAACTGCCGTGATGAAAGCTAGTGTACATGAATCAGAGCCACGAGTCATCATCCTTCCATACAAACTTGGGCGAAATAAGTTGGAAAGAGTGTTGCAGGACAGCTCGAAGAGTGCCTCTTTTGTACTGTAGGTAAATAAATTCGAGAGGATCATTAGAGGTGCCTGTGAAAGAAGAGCCAAGCAATTTCACCATTTCTTCAAAAAATATACTCACTATCTTTAACCACAAACACCTCAAATCCGAACATCTTAGAGGCGAATTTGATAGTGAAATCAAAGTCATTCCACCCATCGCAACGTCACATTCACTAGTGTAACAATCGCAAAACGAGAATTTCCATCCCGAAGACAATTAGATCCACAATCTTCATTTCATTATCTAATTTGGCGACTACAAATCTTTACGGCTGAAAGCAAAAGTTAATTTTTCACTATAAAATCCATATGTTTGCTATGGGGATCTTATCTAAATCACTGCGAACGTATAAGAAATTTAAATCAACGAATAGTCAGAAAAATTCTATAGACAATTAATTCACAATATGTGATATATTTGCGAACGAGAGAAAAATGGCATAAGAAGGAGAAAATAGTCATAAATTGGAATTTTTCCATTCCATACTCATCACTGATATACAGTGCATATTGCATTCAATTTATACGATAATCAGATATTCATGAGGCTGATTGACTTCCGTTCTCAAATCAGTTTCATCCATCGATTCTGCGCTGAATGTTATCCATCATTTAAGCGCTTAAATCAACTATTTTTTTTTTCAGCATTATTTATAATACCCCGATTTTTCACTAAACGATGGTGCAAAAGGCTGGGATCTACCTATTCGCAGGGATTAAATAGATGAGATTCTTGTTTCATGGTTCCGCTTGAAATTTCTCGACGATAGAAAGAGCAATGCGATTAAATCTGCAAATAACAGCAACTACAGCAATTATCTCTATTAATTTCATGAAAATTTCCCACTCTTAACGAAATTTGCCATTGAAAAATGCATTAGTGTACGCTGAGTGCAAAAAAAAAGCTAAATTGTGGACAATAAAGCCGAGAGAGTAACCAAATTTGTATCGATATCAAACATCGTCATCTTCGAACTTGGAGATATAGACGATACGACAAATTCTCCGAAATAATGAGATGCAAACTCCGGATTATTAAAGCTTTAAGAAGAGAGCCAAGTAAGCTCCAATTTAAATTGCTTTTTGTTTTACTAATTTCATAATAACATCGTTGAGTAAACAGATTCCTGTTACGGGAATCATCTTCTAAAAAAGTGACCCATCCACTTGTCCAGCTGCCCATATTTAGTGGTTATCTATTTGAGTGAAGTCTTGTATTTTCCGTAAATATAAGGTGATGGACGTCATCAAGTAGGTTTTTTATACTTGAGAAGCACGCTGCATACATGCAAAATTGATTATTACCATTTCAAGGCACCAAACTACCGGAAGCGAACTGAAAATAAGCAATAATAGATTTAAAAATAATGGTTAACGTGCTGAGGATAACTAAAATCATTCATAACCAATAAACAGATTGCTCATCAACGCACTATCTTATATGTGCGGTCTCAAAACTCATAGAAACTGAATAAATAAATGAATAAACAAATAAATAAAACATACCTCTGAGATGACTAAAGGTGATGAGTATAAAATAGTGAGAACAACGAGCGAAAACACCAGCTTAAACATCCTCAACGTTATGCAATGCACATTCGTCGTTGCCACTAAATAGTCGTCATCCACCAACCAGTACCGCCCATTGCGTGTGCAATATCCACCATCATCATTGCGCTGCGAGAATATGTGTTATCGTTTTCCTACGTCATCCTCAGTTCGTTGTTCGATTCTGCGAGTTGAATTCCCCCCCCCCCCCCTTTTTTTTTCAGCTGTTTTTTCATCTTATTTAACTAATTTAACTTTTTATTATTATATTATTATATATCATATATTATAGGTTATATGTTATATATTACTTTATATATGAATCCATAAAGTAAGAACTTTACAAGTGATTTAATGAAGTTGGCAAACAACGAATGCGTCAACTGTTACGCAAATAAGTGGCAATGATTTCTGATTTATATAGAATCTTTCAAGAAATTTCTGAGAAAATTTTCTTATAAACTCAATGAAAGTGATACGTTACTTTTCAATAATACTATTAAATATCGCTATAGATTCCAGGATTCTCCAGTTTCCTTCTCAATATCACTGTACTTCCTGAGTGCAACGAAACCAGCTAATCCAACGACTAGGCAACTGAACTGATATAAATAGAATGTGAAGGAGATTCTTCGTGGTCTTGAGGGACGGGAAGAGGTGGGAGGATGTTCGCCTCTCACGATTCCAATGTTTCCAGGATTCCATGGAACTCGAACCGAACTATCATACAAGTTTTTGTCGTCTCATTTTGACCAACTAGAACGTTCAAAGAGAACGATGATGTAAACTGCATATAGCATTACAGCAACTACGCATTTCAGTTTCTTTCATCAGTATATATAGCACAGTTTGTATGCTAGTATCACGCTAAATTACCATTCGCAATTTGATCATTCAATCACGTAAATAATAATTATTTATCCTACGCCGCTGGTCTTATACAAAGAAAGGCATGTGCGACATCCTGTCATATATACCTTTCTTTTCTTGGATTTTTTAGCAAAACAAAGTTTCCAGTAAAAGAAATATTAGCTCTTAAGAGTGCTTTAGCGGTTGACTAGATGATCGAAACACCTTTCAAGAAAGCGTAACGTAGGAAGCTTTTCCACTAGGCAACCCTCATATATATAACCGTACACGACTATTTCCATCGGTCGTTTATAGTATACCTCTTGCATTTCTTCTCCTAAGGTCATATAAATATGAGCCTCCTTTTATGCTCGATTTATCTCATATGCTTTATATATAATATCGAGATTTCCTAATGCTTTTCTTTTTTATATTTTATTAGCAACATGCTTAATGAGCGCGATAGGAATGGATTTACTTGCCGTGTGAATATATGCAGCCGTACTGGATAAAGGATTGCATAAGAAAGAAGCATAAAGTGAATTGCAGAGGCGTATATATTGCAGGCGTATATATTCATTTTCCGAAAAAAAACCCAATTTTGTCTCAGATATATGAGAAATTCCCGGATTGGTAGTTTTATGGCGCAAAGAATGAGAAACACAAATTACCGATCGTTAATCTTATGACGAAAACGTTAGCAAGGTTGCATTTACCGATTGCTAACAGAAGCCATAACAGGCGAATAATTAATCTTCAGTATAAATTCCAGGTAAAGTGGTGTGATTGTAATCATCCAGTGTCTGTCGATAATGCTTGTCAAATCGATCAAACGACGAAATCATCCCAATCGCTTCATTTGCTCATTTATAAATCTTAAGACTCCTTCTCAATTATTTAAAACTGACGTATAGTAGAAGACGTATTACGTTGTTGATGGCACTTTAAAATTACCTCATTTTCAAAGAAAGGGTTAGGGGAGGGAGGAAAGGAGGAGGAGTATAATGTTCTAAGGGTGGGCTTATAAATGTTTGGAATATAATACTTTCATAAAATAATGAATGAAGATTGCTTGAAACATGACAGCTATAGAAATGATGACAGAAAGACGTTTCAGGATCCCTTTTTTCCGCACAATTTTTCCGTGACATCTATCGCAAAACAATAATTCGCCATATTACTTGAGCAAATAACAAAATGAAAAGAAAAGAAGCGAAATCGGACATCACGAACACAAATTTCTTGCGATAATGTTCTCCGTTAGGCTACAAAAAATGACTCCTGGAAAATTCAAAACAAGTAAAATAAAACAGTTTAGCGAATCAAATTAGGTGATTCGACGAAATTAAGTTTCTTCTTTCGCCATCTTTACGTTATATTTTCCTTAGAAATTAGCAAAATCATTAAATTAGCAAAAATCACCGAAAAAGAAAGAAAGGAAACGGAAATTTCGATTGTTTTCAATAGTTTATCGATCGTTTCGCGGTCACTTTATTCTTATCAAAATTGAAAGTCTTTTATAAAAATTTGTCCCCCTATAAAACTATGAAAAGTCGAGAATTTATGCAACAAAAACATCGGATAGGAAAAATTCCGCATTTATTGGAATCATTCGAAGAGTTTCGCTCATAAGGAAATAGTCAATTCAAAGTGTTTTTCTCATAATTTTCGATATCATTTCTTTTCATATTTTTATTTCATGAATTTATCATCACAATTGAAGATTAATATTAGTGCTAAAATGAAAGAAATGAAGAATGGAATTTGCGTATGACTTTACTCGTCATACAGACGGAAACATTCAGAGAATTAAAGAAAATCCAAATTGCAGATTTAATTGGAGTATTAGAGAGTGATATTACCATGATCAATAACGAAAGAGCAATAACACAAACGTACGCAAGGTAATCGTCGATAAAAAATTTCAGGATGTGATACATAAGCAAATATTCCTCTGGCATACAGTGAGGATGAGTCTTCCCACTCCCTAATGTCTATAAATTATTTTAAAGCCGATTAGACTACACATATGATGGTTTAATTAATCAACATAGGCTAAATCGTCAAATTCTTCAATTTTAAGCAAATATATGAGAAGGAATGAAAAGAAATTAATAATTATGATATCAATGTGCAACACCTATTTCAGTAAATAATTTGAGAATTAGGCTAACATCATCACACACCGTTCAGCGATATTAGCTTAAACTGCTCGAACTATAGTTGGATTTTCATCATTGTTGTGGCTCCAACAGCAACCTGAATAGGAGATTCTTGATATAGGAAGTGTTCTAAAAGCCTCTTTGTGTTAGAAAAATCTTCAGGAAGAGTCTAGGAGGTCGTGAAGAGAAAATGGAAGTGAATCCGGCAGCGTCGAATAATATTTTGTATAACGACGGTGCAAAATCAAATTTCTGAGAGAAAGGAAGTTTGAAAAGATGAGGAGAAAACGAGTTTTTAGAGGGAGGGAAATGAGTTTTTGAGGAAGGGGAAGAGAAGTTTTTTGGCGAAGATGAGGGAGGTTTGTGGGAAAAAAGGAGAACAAAATTTGAGAAGATTGGAAAAAGAGTCGGATTCATTTCCATTTTTTTGGAGAGGGGGAGAGATGATTCTCTCTGGGAATTTTATGAGAGATATGGATTTCTGTTGAATGATGATAAGAAAAAATTCATTTTTCAATTTAAACAGATGGATGGAAATTAGCAGATTTTTTTTTTTAATTCATGCCCATGAATAGTTCTCCTTCTTATTTTAATTTCACTCTAAACAGAGCGAGATTTTGAGATTAGGATATAGTTATCAGACACTTGGTTCAGTCAATATAATACAAACCGTTTGAATTTCTTCAGTGGGGATGTAACATTCCGCCTCATCTAACCAAATGGAGTGGCAAAATTGAAGGGGAGCGGCCGAATATCGAAAGAATTTATGCGAATCTCATTTGCAGAGACGAAACACGCTTACGAGATAATAGCATCTCAAGAGAAAGTTCCCGATGACTTTCATTTCATTTAATGCGCGGAATGAGTTTCTGAGAAAATGCAGCGAATTCCAATCTTCAAAGGTGATCGCCAAATTTTCGACTGCAGTAGAAAGCAGCCTCTCTAGTAAGGAGAGACAGAAATCGGTAGCTCACAAAGCAGTTAACTATCTCATGGTCTTATTTTGGAAGTACTGAAGCGCATCATAAAGAATTTTGTTGAAAATCTTCCGCTAATAAACCTCAAAGCTGACTCGAAAACCAATTAACCTATCTATCAACAAATAGTCGAAATATGTTGAAACTTCATACTTACACCTCGTCATTTCCTCTACGGATCATCCATGCGGCTTAATATTCTCCTCATTTAATGTTGTTCGTTTAGAGGAAATCAATGAACTATCAGCCCTCTTCAGGCGGAAAAATTAGTGGTACAAACAATTCAAATCTAACCGTAGAGGAATTTGAAATCTGTTAAGTATATGTTTAGTGATTCATTATATTATCACATATGAAGAGCATTATATTTTTATGCAAAAAGGCCGATTCAATCACTATTTTCTTAATAGCCGTCGAATTTCTTAATAAAATCTTCCACTCCTAATCCCATGAGTGCATTTCAGCGAGTAGTCGAATTCTGAGGGAAATTTATGTGCAAAAAGAAGAGAAAAATCTTCAAGAAACATTAAATATACAAATTGATATTTTAACATTTGTCATAGTGAATTTCGTTTCCTATAATCATCCCACATTATTATGCGGAAAAGTTAAATGAAACTCGAAAGCTATGAGGAACTCGAAAGCAAAATTCAGTATAGCGAATAGCTTTTGCCAAAACTTCTTATTGCATTTAATGCAATCGTTCAAAACAACAACAATTGAATGTAAATATTCTCCTTAGGTGTTCGGTTGAGATAATCGCTTACGAAAAACTATTTGATTATTCGCTAAGCTTGAAAACGCGGAAGAAAGGAAAATGTATGGAAAATAGCGCATCCAATAAATGCCAACAATTGAAATCTTTTGCCGCAATTTATTATGGGCTCACATGGATTTAAGCATTCAATGGTGTTGGAATACATCGATACTTTGCGTGCACTCTTTGCGAACTTGTAAATCTATGATGCATCGGCCAAGTAATCCAGAGTTAATTAACATCCAGAATTACAACGTCTATATTGGCTATGTGCGACGAATTTACTGACGTAGGTTATTTTGGCACTTGCGAAGGCATATTTCGCATGCGAATGCCTATCCGCACGTGGATTTACTCTTCATAGTTAAGGAAAAGTGAAGAGAAGTTACTAATAAATTCCAAAATAAATTCACGTTGATTTAATCGAAGTCATCAAACAATACAATGGAAAATTTTCTTCCTTTTATTGCTACAAATTTCTAGAATTTTGTCCATTTTCAAATAGCCTATAGAATAATCGAATAAAATATTGACGATAAAAGAAGCATCGCTGAAAAACTGAACATTACGTCGGTGAATTTGCGTTAATTTTTCTTTCATTCAGAAGTAATATTTCATTGTTAACGTCACGATGAATTTCGCATTCTATTAAGTAATGCCGCTGTTTTTGCGAAAGAAAACACATTTCAAAGAATGCATTGCTTTAAACATACGAATATATCAATCAGATGATGAGAAAAATAGAAACACCAAAAAATACACTAATTTTACTTAAAGATATATTAAAACTTTAATTTGTAGGTTTTTAATCTCTTTAGATGAATAAATATGAGAAAAGTCCTCGATAAAACCCCCGCCACATTTATCCAAAAATTCATTTTTTTACAATATATAAGTTTCCTTTTATATATTCCTAATTTAGTATGCGAGAATTAAATTAATATGAAATTGAGATCTATAAAAGAAAACGAAAAATTGCCATTTAAATGATGTGAAGACTTTTTATGGTAGCAGAAAATCTTTTCTACGCATAGCAAGGGTTACCATCCTCTGCATTTTTACTTCCAACAATGTTAGATGACTTTTTTATAGGTTTCAACATTTCAAGATTACCTTTTCCTAAGCGTCTGTCGCTAATTTCGTGCTTATGCGTATATAGGTACAGTATATCGGTTAGTTCAGCAACTCGAACTCGAGATTCTTTAAAGTTAGAGTCAGAAAATTTGATAGGTTTAATACACATGAAAGCTTAACCTCATACACAAGTTTGTCACACTGATTGGTCGAGCTTGAAGTGGGGTTACAGATTATGCCAAAATAATTTCCCTTCATTTCACACTTATGCATTTTCTAGGGCTCATCGACAGATCAAGACTCGTATTTTATTTACCGATAATTGATGAAATCTACTGATCGCGCAGACGGAATGCTAAGAGGGCATATACTGCATAAGCTTTTCTGGCGTTCTTTCTCATTTGCGTTGGTCACGAGGCCTTGAATGGAACTGTACATATAATATGATCTTCATATAAAGACAGATTCTTAAAGTCATCCAATTTATTAAGTCATCAGGTTAGTTCTTCGTAAGTTTTATCACGATTTTTAATAAACTGGCAAATAAATTTACAACTTCTTAACAAATTTACAAATTCCTAGCCTGGATTTCCGGATCGAACTGAAATTTCACTGACGAGCTCCCAACCGTAACAATTTGATCGATGATTAATTCATAGGACAACACCTCCTGCAATACTAGATGCGGCGCGAGGGGGGTGTTGGTGAAGGGATGGCTATTCACTACGTTCATGCCACAGATTAAAAAACTAAACGTTACAGTTCAAGGAATCTCATGGCATAAACTTTCTGCTATGTTACCCCACTTCGCCCATCGCTGGTTCCCATCGTCCCTCGAGTATATTTGTTTGGTTGCATCACTGATTCACAGTAAGTTCTGCGTGATTAATATCTGCCAATATTATTCTCTTGCCCGCTCATCTGATCATAGAAAAACTAATCCGCTAGTGAATTTCCTAATGGCTGCAACCGCAGGAAGTTTTAAATTTTCAACGTATCAGAAAATCAGTCGACATAGATGCGATCAACGTGCAAGAAGTTCTGAGAGTGTTTGTAAAAACTCAGCGGATTTTTGATGAGAACGGGACGAAATTAAAACAGATGATTCATAACTGATCGATGTTTTTAGCTGAAATAATTCAGCGATGTAATTTTTTGTTTAAAGTAAAGATTGAGCGCTAAACCGATTACGTTGTTTTCGAGGAAACATCTGGATGAGTGGGTTGACTGGATTATTCCGCTGAAAACCGCCACTATGAGATCATCTGAGTTGATATTCCACTAGAGAACTGAAGTTTACACAGTAATTGAGTACAATAACTTTAATGTAAAATTTAGTCTTAAGGTTCCTTGAATCTTTTACCTTCTGGCGTCTGAGGAAGCTATAGGCCCAATTTAGGGATTTAGCGAAGAATTAGGAAAAAAAAGAGTCCATAAGATCACGGATGAAAGTAATAGATATCTGACGGAATACTGGCACTGTTGCTTGTTTCTCTTTATTCTTTGAATCTAGAAACAATCTCCGTGGTTGGCAGATTGAGAGAAATTCTTTTAACCATACGAATCGGAACTCGAAATGCTCTCGATGAGATAATCGCTCCTCGAATTCTAATTTTTATTTCACTGTGAAAAGCAGTCATAATCAATCTAAACAGTTCAATGAGAAGAATAATCAAATCACTGTGGTCAAAATATAAATTAATGGAAAAGGTTATCATCGAAATTGATCTGATATGATTTTCTCACTTTGAAAATATGAAAATTTCAAAGTGCTTATAAGTTTATAGGGCATAAACATTTAAATTATTAGCCGAATATTTTCTGCTTTCTTTGTGAAAATACAATATTTTCTTAGAAATTGGCCAGATATCACTCAGAAAATATCCCATATCACTTTGAGACATTAAATCAGTCAACATCAAAGAACAGAATCTCCATTTCAGTCAAACCATTCAAGGTGTCCTTCTTTCTTTTTCAACTTTGAGCAGCATATAACGATGAGCAAGGTTCATGATTATGAAGGTATTAACTACACAAAGATTATTTGAGATGCTGCGAAAGTCTTCTTAGGGATCCTCATCTAGGATCCTTAGGGATCCTCACCTTGGATCAACTAACTGCATTTTCAATTTCCTTAATGCTATGAGAGGAGGCCAACGTAGTTTCTATGAGCTTCATACAATTCCGGCTCTACAACTGTTTAATGACACATAGCAATTACTCGATAATTATGTGCTTATGGACGACCATAGGGTGCTCATGCATGGAACAATGTGGTCGTGATGTGCAATAAACTAATTACTGAAAATGCATATTTTCATATGGTAATCACGCACCTAAGTAACAAATGTTAAAAGTAAGCTTATAAATCATATCTGCTCATCGAAAGTGTAACGCTAAATTCATTATATAAGCGGACTGAATACATTATATAGGCGGAAATGACCACCTCCGCTCATAGATCTTCTCAACTATTATCTCAACGATAAAGTGCCGAAAAGATGGATGCGACGTTTCTACCGCCCCGATAAATGATGGTAAAAAAGTACTGTGCGCAAAACAAATTTTTTAAACAGCTCGTGCTATATTCTTGAGAAGAGTGAGGCAAACATCGACAAAGTTGGCGCACTGTTGCTACGAGACTATGGGGGAGTGAGAAGCTGTGGTCCCTTCCTAGGGAAGTGAGAAGCTTGCTGAAAACAAAGAACGAAGATAAAGTGATTCAGATGCTTACTTGTGAGGGACAACTTGCAAAACAACGAATGATGACAAGCGCAATTTTCTCAAGTGCGGGTGCACTTTCGATGGTACTTGATGAGGGCGTTTATTGAGCGTATTTCTGTTTATATATGTCTCTTCTATTTTAAATTATTACGGTTAATATAGGTGCTCGTAAAATGTTACGTTGCATAGCGGCAAAACTTTGCAACGAATTTCTCTTTCATTAATTATTTTGTGCACTAAATGTCGAAAAGATACTATGAAAATTGTCTTAAAACAATTTAAAGAAAACTCGAAAATTCCACATCCTATCAGAAAATTATCTTTTAATTCGCTCTACCTAAGGGCATTAAAAATTACTTCGAACTTTTAGAAGTAACTCGATGATGATTGCCCTATCAATTTAAATCTAAACATTAGCAAGCAGTTTTCAAATAAACATTAACGCTTAATGAAACTCACATCTTCCGGTCTTTGAAAATCGATCCTTGAGAAACATATGCAAAAATTAAATTGGTTTATGTAAGCGCAAGAAAATCAAATGGAATCATTGTCGATTTTGTGGATTCTAATCCAGAAAAAGGAGATTTTTGGTTTTTTCATCATAAATTATCAATATTTCGGAAAAATATTTTCTTCATCCGGAAATTCCATCCGGCATATGAACGATTTCTTTGTTTCATTGGTTAACAGAAATAATGATTTTAATTAATTTAGATTTAAAATAGTAAACTATTATTATGTCATAATTAATGCCAGCCGCAATAATGCTCTAATTTTCTCAGAATTCATTATAGTCGATGACTTAAAAATAAACTCTTGCCATGAATTAAATCCACTTAGAGTAAAGAAGTCGAGAAAATAGTACAATATGGGATTTTTTTCGTCCTCCACAAATTAGCATAATAAACTCTCAACAAATATTTGAAAATATATATGGAATTAAGCTTTCATATGTGATTTAATTATTCGAGTCTTCAACATATGAAAAGTCCAAAGTGTACGCCATCGGCTATAAGAACCATCAAAATTAGTGGAAAATCTTATCGAACGATAACGATTACCTAACTAAATAATAAAAAGAACTCATAATTTGAGTAAAATGGTGAAATATAAAAGTAGCACCTTATCGGGATACTTTATGACGTTTGAAAAACGTATAGATGCAAAGAATAATGAATGAAAGATGCAAAGAATGCAAAGAACATCGCGTATAATGAGTTCATACTGAACGACCGTTGTCGTTATGAATTCTTGTTTAGAATGTTTTTATTTTTTCCCTATCGATCTTTACTCATACCCAGCTGAGCTTTTTCCCTCATCCATCCCTTAGGGATAGCACAACATCGACCATCTCCCCTGTAATGAGCAATTTTCATTGATGTTTTCTTGCTGATTAAGCTCTAATTTTTTTGCTGACGAGGGAAGATGCGTAGCAATTAAGAATAACGTCGGACTTCAAATGCTACTCGCTTTATTTGAAGTATTTTTGTGCAGCAGGATGGATAGTGCGATGAAAAAGCAAAAGAAACGAAACGTTTAAAAGGTTTCACGAGAAGCCACAATTGAATTACAAGCATTTAATGAGTTTGAAATTTGCATATATCTAAGAATCGGTCAGTCCTCTACATACATTGGTCTTTTACAGAAGAGTCCTCGAATCTTCATTCTTTTTATCACTCCACTTTCCGAGCTGCAGTTGGTTATCGGCGAAATTAAACTTTTCAATATCAGCGACCCACCAATCGGAACGTTCCAGAGGTATCAGCCAATAAATGTTATCAGCACATTTATCACCTCTATCACCTTGAAACTATGAAAAAGTCGAAGACAGTGGAGATTCGAAAAGAGAATAAAATGATCCACAACTTATCCAACAAGATGGATTTGTTCATCACTTGTTAGTCTGGCGTTATTTTGTCACTGCTTCATCGGCGCAACACATCATTATTTTAATTACATCACTTGTTTATAGGAATACAATATTTGTGATAAGAATGCATTATCACCTATGGATAAAACGAAAAGATGCCTAAAACAGTAATAATGATGGAAGAAGTGGTTATCGGATATTTATTATGGTCATGTCATTATATCTTTTAATAAATCATAAGTCGAAAATATCATCACTTAACGATGAGTGAAGTGGAATACGTCGCGGTGACGCGGCTACCTTCAGAGGACTCTCCAGAATGTGTATAATCCCGTTGGTTGCAAGGATGTCTTTCTCCTGAAATGAAATAAATCCCGTTTTCCTAATATAAAGTGTTTCCCATAAAAATGACTTCACTGTTTTTTAAGGCAGGATATCAATTTTCTAGAAAAAATGGCTCGGTGACAAAAAAATTTCCTCGAATATTTCAAAAAATACTGAAAATATTCGCATACTGTACTCGCATAACGATGGATTATGCAGGTAATCTTCAAATCGAGTAATACTTCTTTTTAAAATGGATAACAATGCATTGTCCAATAAATGTAACTTCTTTGATGGCCGTGGTTACGAATGAGGATTTGAAATTTAGCAATGATATTCCGCTACCGCAAAGGGCTCGGAAAATTTAAAAGCCAGCAGGTATTAATTGGCGATGAACACCACTATATTCAATTTCAGTCCATGTTGATCGATGACTACAGATCATCACTGAAATGATGTTATTTATATGAAGTTATAATAAAGTAGACATTACTTGAGATATTCTATATGGTAAAATGCTTGCAGTAAAATTAATAACAATACCTCAAGTTTACTATTACCAACGATAATATAACCGGACTTCGATCTACCCGCGTAGAACTCTCTTTGAAGATTCTCAAGAAGTTTCGGATGACTGAAGCGATCATTTGCCGTATAAAGCTCTGATGAACAAATAAATCCTGCAATTGCATGTAGTAAACCCTTATACTGTTATTTATAACCTCTACATATGAGAAGTTTTATGCGACGAAGGTGAAAATAATTAAACTCAGGTAATTCTTCGATGAGAATATCCACACATGATCCTCTAATCGATCATGAAAAAAAATATTCGCGCATGGTGGGTGCATCTTTTATCAGCTTTATAAAGCATTTACGTTAACAGTATAGACGGAACTAGTAACTTTAACAAGCGAAACTTATTGGTATGCAATGTTTTGTAATTAATCAGTATAAGCGCGAACTAAGAGGTCAAATAAAGGGCCAGAACTAAAGGGTCAAAGTAATACAGGTATGACAGATCAGCATTGCGGTTTTTTCGACAATATTGCCGCCAAGAAAAAAATTGCTTCATTCGGTGGGATTGGTACATATCAAGCAGTGGAAAGCGGTTCCGCAATTTTTCTTGTTAGTTTTAATTTATTTAAATAAGAGAAACTTCATTGATTTCATCATGTTCGATCATTGCATCAATATCGTAAATACGCGCAGCACTGCTTCAACACTTTCGTAAATTTGATTTGCAAAACAGATAGCACTACGGTAAAAGTTCGCCTTGCCTGTACGTCTGCATACGCTTTCATAGAGATCCTTATCACCTCACCTTTGAAAATATGTCTCCTCACAAAATTTTCAGCCATAATTTTGTTCCCTCTTAGTGCCTTGATTTGATTCTTAGAAAGCGCATCATCGGAAGGTATAAGTAACGTATACGGTCCATCTGATTCCAGATCGATGAGTTCATTCAGTGAACTGTTATGAAGAAGAGATAGAAATACCGACAAGTCCTCGTGAGTGCTGAGCACTTCGAGAATATTTTGCGTAACAACCGGCAGAGGCTGAAAGTTGCATTAATTAATCCACCATTTAATAGGGACGAAGTGAAGTTAAACCTTCACCTCTCTTTTGATTTATGGCTTTTCGACTAAGTTGTCGAGCAAATTGCAGCACACTAGTGCTCAAAATGCTTGGAGGGAATTCTTGTTGTTCTCATAATTACCCAACATTTCTGGGAATTCAAAGGCTCAAAAATTTATAAGAAAAATCAATAACATCATGAAACTGACCAAATTTTGACAACTTAGGGATTTATTTCTGTTTTCTCAGTTCATGACATCAACGAAATGAATAAGTGAATTTCAGGTCCTGGGGGCATTTTCTTCCTGCATTATGATTCCTACCCTCAGATCAGACCTATACTGTTACTCATTCAAACGCCACTCTAGAAAGTTATTATAATGAAACCTGAGTAATGAAGTAAATGATGGTATTGCAAAGTCGTTGTGAGGGTTTAAGTGGTCGTATACAGCCAAAGGACGTTTTACTTTCCTCGAAAGAGGAAGCGATCTGCAATTTAAAAAACAAAAAAAAAAACGAACTACATAAAAATTTATGAGTGCAAACACTGATCCGCTGCTTGTGCTTTTAAGAAAAGTCGAGAGAAAGGTCAAGTGCTAAGGCACGAGACGAAATCTTATGAATTAGTAGATACATCGACGAACAAGCGGGTGCACATACAGAACAGCGATAGTAACTGCATTTTTCAACTTCTAGCTTAATTATGCTCAACTGAAAGTGACCTTAACTTATCATCAAGATAAATACTGCTAATTTTTATCACCTATCACCATATTTCTTAATGGATTTTTGAGGGAACAGAAAAACTTCAAGCTAATTGCTGCATTCATCCAGTACATATGCAAATACTTTCAATTTACCTTTGATCCATAAGCACTCGTTATAGAGTTGGTTGTAATCATTTCGGCTCGTGGGATGACGTGATTCAGTACGAAAGATTTCTCGTCAGATAGATTCTGAGAGGATTTCCATTATAAACGATGCGAATAATTTCTACTGATTGGCAATGCAATGATTTGCAATGCAACGATTTCCGAGGGATTGCAATATCAATTATCCAATTTAATTATTTGTTGCAATTTCAGACATTAATTGCAATATGAATGCAAAAGTTTGCAATCCTCCCATATTTTTGCGCTAACAGCACAATTGCACTCACTTGTGTTACTGAAATATCGTACATTTCATTTTTCTTTCTTTGCAGTTTTCATACAACGAATCAAACACGAGTTCGGAGATAACTTTTATGAGGACTAAAAAAATCCTTTCATAGTGAATTCAACGGATTTCGCACATCCCATATTTTTATAATTCAATGAGACAGATCGCTTACAAGAACGCGAAATATGAAAACTGCAGACATTTGAAATTTGTTATGCCAATAAAATAATTCTCACCATTTCATAAACAATTCTGTGGAAGAAAAGCTTCGAAATATATAAATGATTGGCGTTAATTTATCAGCTATTTGTCTGGATGATTCCCTTTTTTCTGGGGAGAGGGAAATCCAGAAAAGGGAAAAAATTTCACGAATTTTATTTGGTATATTATTATAATTTTCATCTCTATGAAGCTGATAATATTTTGATGGTCAATTTAAACTACATTTTGAAATACAAAAACCAACTTTAAGTGATTCCCTTGGTGGTATAAATATTGCCATTGGCTCCTCATCAATCGAGATTATTTCATCGAGAAGTTCCATAAAACGTTCCTCGTAGACGGCTAAATGATCTCTCCAATCCACAACTGTAATTCCCAATTCACCATAATCTTTGCCATTCAGCATGTAAAGGTTCCTATTCATTTTCCAGTTTTTGTTTTAATTGTGAACAAAATCCTTACTTCTAATCTTAACCAGTAAGGAACTTTTCATTAAAATCAATAAGCGTCCACGGCTAATATAATCGTCTGAACAATCACTTAAGCGTTTTTTCGACTTTATTTAGCCTACTTTTTGCACTTAAGTGGCCTGCTGCCTATTAGGTTAAGTCAATCAACTATCGTATAGGACTGCGAGAAAAAAGGAAACATTCCATAATGACTTAGATTAGAATGTGCAAATGAGATTTATTCATTATGTTACGAAAACGGATAGAAATATTCGATATATGGTTTATCTGCGACAAAAAAAGGTAAGCACGTTGTGGACATATTGTTTAGACCAAGACCAAGGATGAATAAGAGGTGCCTCTTCGAAGTATCCCTCGTCAGTTTGAGTGAAGGGTGCATACTGAAAAAGTGACCTACAATCGATGAAGACTTGTAACAGCGTCCAACTTTTAAACATGGATGAATAATCGAAGACTAACTGGGATAAGGGAGTAGGGAGGGGGGGGGGGGGTTGGGGACGGTTGGAAGCGGATGAAGGTGACTTCAGAAGCGACCCTGGTATAGAGTTTCGAATGTAACTCGATAGTCTTCACAAATAGTCAGTTTCTAAACGCTTTTACGCTTTTGTCCTATAAAACTGCAATATAGAGGATTCTTGTCTTTGTCTGTAGGTGTCGTCTGTCTGTCTATCCAAAAATTTCACCTTGGCGGCGCAACTGCGTCTCCAACTATTTCTGCGCACTAAATTTTCACTTACGATAAAGATTTAGGGTTAACTATGAAAAATTTTCCGCCAAAGAGTTCGGCTTTTGCGTTAGCAAAGATTTTAAATCCTTTGAAAGATTCATTGAAGAAGTTCAATAAAGAATAAAACAAGAAAATAAATGAACGGAAAATTACATTTTTCCGATAGGATTATATCATCGACTATATGAATGATACCATTTGTGGTAATCATATCGGTTTCCATAACGCGTGCATTGTCCACTCGAATAAACAATGTGCCATTGATCACCTAAATGGGCTAAGGTATGGGAGAAATCATATACTGAATTGAAAATTGCTTCCATTTTCCCATCTGTTAGTGATAGGCTAACGATAGTTCAAACAGTGGATGCGAGAATTTTCGCTTTTTAAATGATATCCAAATCCAATACTTAATAGATAAATCCAGTAATTAGCACACCTGGTGCCGTACCTGTGATCAGATCTCCTGATTAGCTTAGGCATTATGGATCACGTGCAGCAAATATATTCCCTTAATTGCATCTGCTTAAAGAGACACACATAAGAGATGATAATCGAATAAAAACCCAAAGTTATATAAAACATTACGAACAAATGGAATATGAAACAATTTTCATTTCTTTAATTGCAGTAATGCGTTTCACTATGAATGGCTGCACATCGGCGTTTCGTTCGGAGGTTTTATTGCATTGCATTGCAAAATCGCCGGTACATATGATGCAATTCATTGCATTTGTCATTTGCAAAGCCGTCAAATGAATATTTCTCGATCATTCAAATGAGTGAATGTTGAAAGTTCCTCGCCCGCCGATCTAATTAATTAAAATGAAAAATCAACGTTTTGCTAACCTCTTTAGAGATTTGATGTTTCTTAGCGCTTATCGCTTCTAAAGAGCGTTGCAATCGTGCTGAACAATGAACACCATAGTATATGTGCTCCTTTAGCAAATCTGCAAATTAATTTCAATAATTCAAATGTCCCCTTTATTAACGACATATTAGTTTATTGAGGAGAAATAATATTTCAGTATAACGGTTCGACGCGTTTAGAAATTGAAGAATGGAAATCGAAATTGGAATTTTAATTATCTGAATTTAATTAATATAATAAAAGATATACTCGAATGACGCAATAAAATATATGAAAATTTCCTAAAATGTTGTCGTATCTCATCGTTATACAATTATTTCAATTTATTCGCCTTAAATTACTTTATTAAAAATTACACTAATGCCAATCATTACATCTAAGATCATTACTTAAATAGAGTATAAAAGAGTGGAGCGAAGGTGAAAGAGAAATAGCGAAGAGTTACCTTTTGTACACTTGCTACGTTGTCGCAATCGCAATTGCAAAGAACGCGATAACGTCGAGAATGCATCATTGGTGAATGCGAAGAGAGTATAAACTCGCTTCGAATCGAGTAACTCTTTCAGATCATCGTCCAGTACTGCAATAGAATTATGTCAAAATCTATAGAGATCATCGAGTGTATATATGCTATCGAATTTTTATAAAATAAAGTATTATTAATTATTTCACTACCATGCAAAATCTGTTTAGTTCGATGAATTTATCAAAATTATTTTTTGCGCCATTTCTCGATAAAATTGGTGGATGAAAGGCAATCAGGTTATTGGAGCTTTTCCAGAAATATGGAAGGTTCCCAGATTATGAAAAACTTCCCACATTATGACCATTTATGGTCAAAACCAGCAAACGACTCAACGATGATGTTAGATGAACGTATAAGCAAATGCAAAATTCAAGGAGAGGTGAATAGTTTTAGGCAACGAGGGTGAAGTCACCCAATTCGGCCGAAATTTGTATGCAGTCAAAGTTCACAAGTACCGACGAATATTTTCGCATATCCTACCATTTCACTTTCATCAATCTATATTAATATTTAATTAATTTATTAAAGGTATTTTATATTACCTCAAAATTAAATAATGTATAAACTCATATATATATATATATATATATATATATATATATATACATTTTAAAAGACATTTCGCAGCCTTTTTTTCTGATGATTTTCCCTTCATTCAAGCATTACGAGAGTGAATAGAGATCTGCATACATCATAATATGATCATTGGAAATGCATCGTTTGCATAAGTAATTTTTACTGTCACATTTGTCTCTTTAGATGTCAGCAAATTATGTCGTCATGAACGGCTCGAGACAAGGGGGTTTTATGAAAGAATTCGCGATACGAAAACATCGAAAATGAATTCCCTTCACCTTCCACCCTCCTTCCATCCTATTTCCCCTTCGAATTTTTCAAATTTTTCATTCAATTTTCATATAAACGCTATTTTGTAAGTTTTCAAAGAAAAGATAAAATTTCCATGAGAATTAAACACTAACATTCGATAAATTTGGAGAAATCACTGCGCATTGAAAGCGTTTCAAGTATATTCCTCGTTGAGGTACTTAAGGGACGCTGAAGTACATGCACAACGCCATCTATCGCCGTAATATCTTCATCGTCGATTTCCACACAATTTAGCAAAGGCAACTGAAGCCGAGAAATACGTCACCTTTCAAATATTACTTCCTCAACAATCGTATCAAAATTTCAGGTAGGTGATTGCCGTTCTCCAGGATCCTCAATAATTCCTATTATCTCGTACATATAATTAATTAATAAGGAATTTTTTGTGCCACTGATTGATGGATTTGAAAGCGGAAAATTCTCCGAAAGAAGAAGAGAAGAAAAGATCTCTTTGAGTTAGCTGGCTGATTGTTCAAGTTTATTCGAAGAAAGTTTGTTGAAATTTTAAATTCAAGAAATCTCTCCGTTATGAATCTATAAATTGCTTCAAGGAAGAGTTCCTTTCTTCTTTTTCTTCCCCATAATATTGCATTGTTTCAGTCAAAGTACTGAAATCTTTGAAGGCGATACTTTATCTCATAGAAAGTATCGCTTAATATGATAGATTTTTATTGGAGCTATTATCTCTCTCTAACATTGCAGACTGCAATATTTGTGCAACAAAAATTGCAAAAAATGCAAAAATCACAGTGCAAAAATCGAACCTTCGATTGACTTTTTCCTTCTTCAGCAATAATATATCGCCCACTACGTGTACGTATTCTTTGTGAATCGAGTAAATCATATGAATAATATATACCATCAATAATATTATTATTCATATCGTTTTCCGAATATTCCTTAAAATAAAAATCGATGATTGAATTGCTTTCTTTTTAATTGAATGGAAGTAAAAATAATAAAGCGAGATATTTATTTGAATTTCCATATTTTAGAAGTCTATTACTTGTTTTGTTTTTTTTGTTTTTCCCGCATCGTTTTCGACCATCATTCATCAAAAATCCTTTAAAATGTCTATGGAATTTTCCTGGAACGTATCCACTAAAAGTTATCGCCATTTTGAACAGAATAGTAAGCTATATTCAAATCAACGTTTGAGGTGCTTTATTAGCAAGAATACCCCAATAAAGATTAATCCCCGTAGCAGTAAACGCAGAGTCGAACAAGGCTACAGCCTGGATCAACGCATGGAACCATGCTGAATTCCAGAGTCCAGAGTTGTTACTTCATCCATCACGAGTTTAAGGCGAACCTCGCCGTCGCAAACGGTAGACGGAGGAAGCAGGATAGTGGCCTGAGTAATGTGTGGTTTTTGTGTGGAGTAATTCATGCACTTATTAATGCCAGGAAGTAACTCCACTAGTGTTAACAAATCAACATCTGCAATGTAAATTTAGTCACATGAAGATCGAGAATCGTGCGAGAGCAACGATAAATCTTTCCGGAAAATCCGGAATTTTCCAACAGTGATTACAAGAAATCCTTCCGAAACTTTTGAGTAGCGCCATCTGATTTTGTGATTCATCGCTTAACGAATTACGTGAGCAAGAAGAATGAACATTGCAAATTGTTTAGTGCTTTTGGAACAACATGAACCGGCCAATAGCTTTTCCGAAAACGCCTGAGGAAAAATATAAATGAGAGCTTATAACGATTCACCTGTAGATATTTTTTAGGCTCAGAAATATCAAAATCATGAAGTTTGCCTACGTTGCACATAAATATTAGCATACCTGAACGACATCCTTTACGAATATCCGTTGTGTTATATCCTTTACAACATTCAACGATACGAGCCAATGTAAAATTACCACCACCGCTGATACATCGTGTCGCCGATCCAAATTCCGTACATTTCGAGATTCCCCTCACGTTTGGTATATCCACTTTATTCTCACGCACACAGACATGCTCACTAGAGATAAATTAGCGACAATAATTGAAAAAATGATAGTTCCAATCAGACCAAAAAGATAATCATTTGCATGATCGATTTAGTAATGAGATAACTTAAGTATGACTCGAGGTCAAGAAGATGGCGGAAGTTTCAATTAAATTCAAAAATTCCGAAATTCTTGTCTTTCCAGCTGATATACTGCGCATAATAAATACTGTGATAAATATTGCACATACCCGAGTGCTAATGCATTATGAAGAGGTGTCCTCATCCGTGGACGAATTAGTTTCTTCGAAATTCTCTCTCCATTTCTACCGGTTACAATCGAGAATATTTCCTCGAGAAAATCACTTGCCTAAATCATCACAGATAAAAGGTAATCAACATATAACTGAGTTTATGAAAGGACTATTGCATTTTTTACAATACTATTAGTTACTTATTAGTTATTCTTTACAACATATTATTCTTTGAGATTATAGCTTCATACGCTAATTACAACAATGTTTATACTTAATGGAACACCTTAGTAGGCTAGTTACAGTTATGCTCACATATTATATGCACAAAGATCAAATATGTTCGCGTTATCCTTAAAACGTCAGCGAAAAATAAATTCCTAAATTGAATCCTCAAACATTCCAGGGATTATCAGCTCCCTGTTGAGCGCTACACTGTTTCAACGAATGAAATGACATAAGCCCCTTTCAGATCGCTACTAATTGGAATGAATTTTCGAATTTCTCAATGCTTGAAACTGCATTTGATTTCTCTTCAATAATGGAATAATACTTCAAGAGATTACTGAAACAACGCTAAGAAAAAGGAGAGTTTAACGGCTCGGAATTTTTACATAATTCAATATTGCAAAAGTTTTCTTTGCAATTCTCTTTGCATATACTCTTTGCACTACCAATAACTATTCATATAAAAAGTAAGAATGTGGTAAATATTGGTTTATAGAAATATTTTCATTGTATGGTGAATTTAAACGAGCAACAAATTCGAGATTTAAAGTGATAGAGCAAAACCGACCATAAATGCTTTATTGCAATATCAGTCTATTTCACATGGGAATAATGGGCTGATCTGATTGTTAACGTCACAACAAGAGCATATTGCATCTTTAGATGATTCAATTTTGCAAAAATCATCTCTCTTCATTGCAAAAGTCATTTTCCTTTTGCATAAATTGCAATAGTTCACATATTTTTAGCGGTGTATTTGTGGAAAAAAATGAATGCTTCAAATCATACTTAAGAAGAGATTAAATGATGAAAGTTGACCTTATTCGCTACATTATAGAGATCTCGATCGAATATACCCCCTTGATCCTCATCGATTTCTCTCCTGGAGCTTTCCAATGGTCTCCTCCATCTCTTTAATTGGTTCCTCTTTTCAAATTTCATTTTGAAATTATTCTGACAATTTCATTCGCCTAACTATCAAATTTGAAAATGCAATGGTGAATATATTAATTTTTTTCCGGGAATTAAGCAAAATAATTAATTGTAATTTGAAAATCGTTAATGAACAAAAATATATTTAACTGAATGATTAATGGGGGGATAGATGAATAATTTGCCTTTATTCATCGTATAACTTCAAATTTCTACTAGAGTTATGTAATTTTACTGGATATTTTTGTAAAATATCTTTCAAACTTTTCGTTTTTCTACATTTCAGTAGAGAAAATTACGCATCAGTAGTTTATATTCTTTGTTAAGGAAGGAGAACGTATCAAACGTACCATTGAACGATGCGGTATCGCTATTTAAAACGCATAAAATTCGATAAAGAGTACTCATCTAAGATTATGACCTCAATAAACTTCGATGAGAATCAGGACAAGAATAATCAGGATAAGAATAATCGATGAGAATGAACAGGATAAGAATAACCAGGATAAGAATAATGGATGATAAAATCAGGATATGCAAACTCGCCTATGAAATTCTGGATATTTGTGCTTGAGGATTGCTTACGAGATGATTATCTGTTGCAAAAAGATAATTATCTGTTGCAAAAAAATGCAAAAGATATCGCAAACAATGTTGCAAAATATGCAAAAAAAACCCAGAAAAAAATCAGATTCCCTTTTGTAGTAAATATTTCTCAAATATAATTTCTTTGAATAAACGCATAATAAAAATTTCACTGGAATGTCTAAACGATATCAATCATTGGATGAAGAGCTTTAAATGATATCAATCATTGGATGAAGAGCTTTAAACGATATCGATCATTGGATGAAGAGCTCGAGGACAGTGATTTAAAAATTTTGTTGATTAAGAATCTATGAAATCCCTTTTTTAACCTATGGCTAAGGAATTCACCGGAAGAAGACTAAAAAAAATTTAGAAATGAAGTTGAACTGCTCAAAGAAATGATCAAAAAAGCGCTTTTTTTTCATCCGAATGAATTCAATTCGGACTTTTTTCTGTGACACTAATTTCGTTTCGATTGTCTCGTCGTTGGAACGACTTCTGAATTCACTGATTACTGAATGAGAGTGTAACAATTAGTATTCCCTAAGTAGAAGTAAGAGTACTTTTCTCACTAATTAGTCATCAACTAAAAAACGTTTCTATAGATATCCATAAAATTAACTCGAAATTATGGTTCGTCGGTGGAATTTCACCAAAAATACGGATAGGTTTTGTTGGAGCGAAAGGGAGCTTAGAAGGGGTGAAGGGGAAAAGGGGGAGGAGAGGAGAACCCCATATAGGCATAGTATTGCAATGATATTGCGGTAATGAAGAGATGAGTTTAAATAATCCAAATATTGGTATTTCTAAGGAAACATCCTAACGATGAATGAGGTTGCAAAAAACGATTCTTCGTTTTCTTCAGAACTAACATTACATAAACATTATTGTTCATCATAAATTATAGGAGGCAAATGAGCGGTCATATAATAACCTGTTGGGTATCATCGTTGTCATCGAGCAGATGTGGGAAGACAGCACCAATAGGATCGAGTTCGCCTCCAGTAATTCTACGTATAAATGGTACGAATTGTTCATGTGAGTAGACAGTGCATATAATAAGTAGTAGAAAGAATACGCGAGTGGAACCCATCGCAGAAGAGGAGAGACGATGGGATGACGATCGCGAAGAGGATGAACGGCGACTACGACCTTCGTTTATGTCGATGACACGAAAACTCAAAAACGCACCTTTTATTGTGAATTAAAGGTAGTGCAGGTGAATCATCTATTCACCTCCTAATTACACGATCTTTTTAACCTAATTTCACGATTACATGAAGCGGCTTTAATTGTTAGCTGAAAAAACGGCATTAAAAATGTTTCTTTTCATTTAATTTTTATATTTTTAATATATTTTATAAATATTCTTATAATTTATGATATTTATGAGCTGATTTTTCAATTATATTTCGATGATTTTATTTCATAAACAATTAAGAATATTTATGAAAGAGAAATGAAGTGGAAATACGATTAATATAGTGCATTTTATATATTCATCAATAGCTTATCGGTAATGAGCTTCACAAATTTCAAATCGACTACTTCTTCAGATCTTTTATGACTTTCTCGTTGCCTTTTTCTTTTGCGATCCGATCGGTGAAACAAAAAAACTGAATAATGGAGAGAAATATCTGTGTTTTTTTCTTTTCATACAATTCTGAAGATCTATAATTAGTCCTGAGGCTAATGATATCAATGAACTGATAGTTCTTTAAAAAGGTCATCTTATGTGGCAGATGATAACTGTTAAGTTCCATTATATTAAGTTCGATCGGTTCGAAGCAGTACTACCAAGGAGATGCGTAATCGGACGTTTACATGCATGAGAAGGTAAAATGTAGCCATGATACGTTCTGTCAAAGTTACATAAACAGTAGAGTGGTAAAGATATAGAGCTAAGTACATTGGATGATAGAAATAACGAGGCAGTGAAAATGAACTGAAAGATGAAGGCGGATTGCCAAGAAACCACCACATTGTTGGTTATTCAACGTTAGCTGTTGATTAGTATTCTTATTCTAGTAGCGTCTTTGAATTTTTCTTCGAAATTCTTATCTTTATGTATACATTCTACTGACCTTTCTTTGATAGAGCGATATGTTAGTTCTTAACTCATTTACTTGAAAATCATTCAAATTTTAGAATGCAAATTCGCATATTAAAATAAGAGAATTGAGATAATATCACAGCATAAAAGCAAATGACGAGTGATAATTTTATATCAGTGATAAGGTGACTTTCACATAGTGATAGCGAGTGATATATTCAATAATTAATGACTTTAATTAGCTCAGTTAACAAATTTCGCTGAATTAATTAAAAGATTTGTGCAAACTATATGAAAAATTCGAAGTATATTTCGGTGAAGCAAATAAATCTTTCAAAGAAATCACAAAAAAATGAGTGGACACTTAATTTTTGCATTAACCAATGTGAGGATACTTTAAATAAAGGAAAGAAACACCTGAATTTAGGAATTTAACTATGCAAAATGACCCTCTAATTGAATAGAACAACTGCAAAACGACGCAAGCACATATCGATGTGCGAATAGTGAAGTTTCATTTAATTAACAATCCTATGTAAATAGAAAATGCTTTTGCAGTATTACATTGTCGACTGTTCATAGATGGAGCAAAATTACTCTCTCTTAATCTCATATCTCTGGATTCCTAAGAACTATCCTGAAAACTATCTTAGCGAGAAATTCATAAAGTCAAATCTATATGCTAAGACCTCAGCAATTTTCTACTTTGATGTGGAAATCCACAATAACATTCACTATGTTCAATGAATAAAGCATTTTCATCACGGTATGTTACAGATAGAGAACGTATATATTCCTCTAAGGTAATTGAGAACAGATCAAGTTTGAAATTATCAAATAATTGTAGTAAAATAAGAAATACTTTGCACTGGGCTAATGAATACATAGAGATCACCACTGTATGAGGCAGTAATAAAGTACGATTTTAGTAGTGCGCCAATTTATATCTTCACTGAGAGGCTATTAATGTCAGTGAAAAAAACGATAATTTTCACATCTTTAGAGAAATATTTTCGATGATTTATGATATAATTTCAATTGTTACTTTCTACTTAAAACGTCCGAATTGAAAATTTTTTCCAGAAAACTTTTCCAGAAAATTTTTCCAGAAATTTTTTTTCCAGAAAATTGAATATAATAACTCGTGGATATTGGATAATTTGAAGCGCAATCTTCATTGGAGTGCTGACCATATAGAAGGGAGAAAATTTAACGGTTATTTAGTATATCTCAGAGCTGATAAGTTGAAATACAAAGAAAATCGAACCAATTCACATCTTTTAATTTAAATCGTTCATTTTTATTGACTTTGCGTTAAAAGAATTCCTAAATTTAATGATTTGTTGAATAAAATTTCCCCTTTTAGTATGAGAGAGGGAAATTTGCACAATTATTTCCCTTCATAGTCAATTATTTTCGATGAAAGAAGTTCTCTTTTGTGGTTTTTTTGGGTTAAAAGAATTTCGTACCATACTATCAGATTTTCTTTTACCGTCATAATCACTTCCTCATAAATAAGCAGTTCGCGCTCATCATAGTGAGTATACCTTACCCCACTTAAAGACCGGGTTTATAGGAATTCCGATAACTGAAACGATTTATCGTTTCACTCGACGAGTGCCGTTTTACTAACGCCAAGAATAATAGTGATAATGAGCAGGAGCTGAAACGTCATCACGAGAGATTTTGTGCTGCTAATGATTTATGGCTGCTCTCAGAACGAGTTTGATCTTTGCGGTACAAAAATTTGCCAAAGAGATTATAACCACTTGTCATGCTTGACGAAGCAAAGAAATTGCTAATTTAGAAAAAAGTACACGTTGTTTTGGAGCAGAGAAGTAGATGTTCGAGAAAAGCTTTAGGCCTGTTTTATTTTGACGGTGAATTGCTGTCGTCTTTGGGAGGGTGAGGGGAGGGGAGTTGATGTTCTTTGTGATGTATTGGGGGGGGGGGGGGGGAAGTTTGGCTAAGGTGGAATTATGAGGATGTGAGATTTCAGGTAAGGAGCGGAGTTATTGCGGAAGCACTCGTTTCAAGTTTTTTGACGCGTCTTATGAAATGGTGAGAAGCATGACTCGAGGTGGGACTAGACCTGAGTGGAGACCGGTGTTTTTTGAAATCCATCCCAGCCCGTTCTCGTTTGCAGTTTATTGGCTTATTGTCGGCGCAGTGGGCTTTCTTGCCCGCAGTTAACTTTATTTACCTTATTTTTCCCCAAGTTCTAATGCCACTTGTGTTCCACATTCCGTTTTAACCCAGCGACCAATTTGGCGCAAGTGTACGTTACTCGCGGAAATGCCTTATCCATTATGAAGGCTTTTTTAAGCTGTATATCACTAACACGTTTCAAGACCTGTTATTTCCCTCATGTCGCTATGAACATCGCTGCTTTAATTATATGGAAGAGGTTCTATAGTCTATAGCCTCCTTGGAGAAGGGGATATTTCTTTTGTTGTTGCATTATGTGCCTTAGAGTACGAAACTATCACTCACCTGTTCTACATATATGCTTATCCTTTTCGAGCTGCTTGTAGCGGTTGTTCACTTCAAAAATGCATCTCAAAGGCATTTTTTGTTTAGCGTTGCGGGCATACATGACTCCAAGCATTCAGAAAGTTCTGTCCTAACCCTACTCAGCTTTTAGTACAGTAGAGTGAGTTCATGCTACTTTTACTGTAAACAGTTGTAGCATCTTCTCTCAGTAACTCAACCCTTGCCGTTTCATCCGCCTGGAGCTCCGGCTTCTCCATTTTCTTGCACCGTTCATAAAATTCGGCATTATCCGCACATATGAAGCAGGTGGTGCTCATCATGGAATCGATTATTGCGTTAGCATCCTATTTCTTGATTACTTTTATTGTCATTGTTGCCCTCTGTAAGTATTTTTTAAGGGCTCAAAATGACAAAAGGTACATCATCGTTCGGTAAGCGCCATAACAAGACGCATACACTATGTCGTCGGTGTGGACGTTCAGCGTATCATATCCAGAAGCACAGATGTGCATCGTGCGGATATCCAGCAAAGAGAAAACGTAGCTATCAGTGGTCGGTTAAGGCGATTAGACGTCACACCACTGGTACCGGTCGAATGCGGCATATGAAAGTGGTGCAGCGAAGATTTAGGTTCGCTGTTTATTTATGTCCCGAAAACTTTTTTATGAACTATTTTTATGTTTCTTCATTAAATATATTAATTCGGTGACCTCTACTTCCTTTTTTGAAAAAAACGGAGAAAGTGGAAGAACATCCCATAACCATTCGAATTGAAGATGGTCTTTTTGAATCGTGATTTTGTTGGATTGTTGCTTCATTTTATATTGGATTTTTTGTAATCATGTTTCTTAGTTTATTTAATCCACGACTATATCTGGTAATCCAGACGCCTTATATCTCTATCCTACGCTGTTTTGAAGCGACTTTCTTGCAACGCTAAAAACAGGGCAAGGTTAAGGACGCCAGCCGTCGACTACAGTGCAGTTGATTTTCTAATTAGGAATGCACTGAAGGCAAAATACTGCTTGTGAGGTTTATTGGTCACTTATGAGAAAGGCCTGTGATAGAATACAATCGTAGTGCTCGGGAAGGCGGTCAGTAATTTGCTGAATTGACCGTGACTTCACGTCAAGGGGAAGGAAAAGCAGACCCTTTGCTGGTTGGAGGCAACGGCCCATTTTCGAGCCGCAACTGACTAAACCGTGCTGCAGTGTTTTTTCTTGACTTTTATAAATAGGTGGAAGGGTCTAATGTCTAAACTTCTAGTCCATTCACTGAGCCATGAAATATCACAAGAGCCTGCGAAGAAGTAAGGGTAATGATAAGTTTAAATTGGAAGATCGACGACAGTTTTCCTTAGCCGCAAGGGGGAATTTGTTCAGGTGGGGACTATTCCAGGGATGTTGGTCAATTAGATAGGGTTTTAGAGACTCATAGGTGCTTTCCTAATTGCATATCTCTTTTCAGATATAAAATCTCCCCTAATGAACGTTTGCTTTAGCAGAATGATGAAATTATTTTACTTTCATTTTCATGCAGATTTGCTTTACAGAAGCGCATTGTGGCGACACTATGACTGTACATATTTGCGCATTTATGTGTGTCTGTGTGGTGGTTTCAGATTGTGAGCCTGAGAAACTAGAATTCTTTAATTTGGGAGACTTGATGGGCGTAATATATATACACCATTAAACGAGTTGCTGTTCACGTGTAATTTAAATTTCGGACTGAATTATGGATTTTTCGAAGGTGCTTGAGAAGATTGCAGGACTTTTACGCCGGTCTGGTTTTCATATGTCGTTAAGCAGAGTAATGAAACCTTTATAGAAGATTTATGTGGGTTCTTAAAGCGTTTAAAATGTGGAGCTGTCATCCAGCACATTATATTTCTTAGTTGATCACTTGTAAAACCGGTTGGTCGAGTGGATGAGGTGAAAAAGCGCATGTGTCGTGTCGTACCAGTTTTGTCGTCATGCTTATTCACTTACTTGGCGTTGTTTGGCTGCCATTTTCACCTTTTTTTAGATCTTTTTGAAGGGTATTCGCCATTTATGTACTGATTGCTGCCTTACTTTGCTCTTGGGTATTTAATTTTTTTCAATAAACATTGTTAGTTGTTCATTCATCATTTTTTCGCCTTTGTTGTACGCATGGCCAGAGAGAAATATTAACAGATCACTTGTGAGCTAAAAGTTTCTCTTACGTCTTAGTATCTGGAAAATAAGACTTCTACAAAAGATAGGTCTCCACTTATAGGTTCGCGTGATGTGCACTTTTCATACGCCATCCAATACGATCAGCCATTCGAAAAGCAGTGAAAGTGCCTACCAACTCATGTATTCAGCTGGATTTCTTTTTGTGAGATATGCAATTTCCAATATATATAGCTTAGAAGGAGATGATCTCTAGATAAGTATGGAGCAAATCGACCATATTTGCTAATAACAAAAGCAGTGTTTGCTTTCAGGTACGTGATGCAGATCGGTGATGAAGGCTTCTTTAAGTCGTTGTATGAATATGTCTTTGTATATTTGGTTTCAGGTGAAAATGTAGTAATATGTGGAATATGGTACTTCATAGAATAGCAGGGGACGGTATGCAACATACATTAGAGGAGGTTGACCTCATTAAATGAACAGGAGTATTACTGTTGTCGGGCTGGTAAATTACGAGTTGCATATTGAAGGTTTACTAGTCGAAAAGGATGATTTCAGGAATCATTTCCGCGAGGGTACGATGGCCAAGTCGAAGAAGGGAGGTCAGCAATCGAATGCAGTTGCGACGAGCTAAATTGTTTTGCCCTCCGAATTGTTTTTTCTTGATTAAGTTGATATTAAACGCTGTTAATGTTTGTTGGAATTGTAGTGCAGAATCGGCGAGACTATCGTTCCGCCGGCGATGTGTGGTCAGATCGAGGGATAGCAGTTTTCGCGATCATATACGGTTTCTTAGCGGGTCTCTTCATTTTTTAATGGAAATCTAGATAGTACCTCTTCGAGTTAGTAGAGGGAAGTACTTTCTACCTCGGCAATGCTGTCCGCAGCGCTTTTCGTTTACGACGCATGCAGTAGAAACAACGTTATTCAAAGGCGGTTGCCCAGTAATAAATTGCGTAGTCTGTCTTGTAGTGTGTGGAGGGAAAGGGAAAGAGGAATTAAGGGAGGGTAAAGGTGGGACCAGTTAGGAGAGCGTTTTTGTCATCTTGACGGGTAAACAAAGGACGTGTTTCTTCAGCCAAATGGAAGGCAGTAAGCAGTGAGAGTGGTCGTTGCTGTTGTCCACCGGTATAGCAGTTTTTTATGACCTTCACTGATTCGAGCACGGCTTGTGCGAAAAAAGTATGGAGGAGGAATTTCGACGGCTTTTATGTCGCCGATGGTGAGCCTACATCATCACTGTTGGTAAACACAGACTTAACGTCAACCATGGTGAACCGTAAAGCACCTTGCTGGAGTTAAATTTTTTCGTCAGCACAACATAGTAACATCGCATATAACTCTTGTGGAGCGATGTTGTTGAAATCCATTACTCTTGGAGGTGGTCTTACTTGCGGGGCGATGAGACGGGCAGTGCTGGAAGTAGGGCTAAGCCGGAGGGTCTGCTTTTGAACAAATTTTAGAGGGATAGATTGATCGGCAGTAACAAAACTTTTCTGAAAGTACTTCATCGTTTTGTCCAATTGTGGGAAGATTTGGCCGTGCTTCTTCGCCTGATCTTCCTGCTCTCCAGCTTCAACCCTTTTCTGACCATGGCAAAAGACGGTGGTAACGTGGGGCACTGAAGCGATCCCGTATCAGCCTGAAGAGGTTTGGTACGGATGAGATGTCTCCAGTTGCACGAGGTTTTGTGGGCGGATCATTTTTAATCACCTCTTAATCGAGAATTAAATTACCCGTTAGTAGGAAATCTTTCAGAATATAGTAATTTTAACAAATCTTCGGTCTGTGGTCGTGCAATATTTCTGCTTTCCAGACAACGATGTTTTTGAGGATTGTAGCACACTGTAGCAGCTTGTAGATTGCAACGTTGCAAGTTGAAGTTTACGTTAAGTTGGAAGTGTCGAGGTTGACGGCGAAGCGGTATTTTCATGCCTGAAAGGGGGATCGAAAAATTCATAACCATTATTAGAAGCCATTCTTACCGTTCAGAAATCAGCTATCAAGCAACTTTTATGAAAATGCTTCATGTTAAGAAGAAACCTAGCCGGATAAGATTATAATCTATATGTGGAGAAGTCGGAAAACACGTCACCAATTACTGAAAACGAGTTGCAAAGTTTACTATTCGGCTTATCGGTCGTTGAAATGCAGTTGGAAATATAAAGTATCTCGAGCAATATGAATCAACAACATTCCTGTACGATCAACCGCATATCAGAACTGCAAATGAAATGTTCGTCGAGTTCCCTTCGTTTTCTATGTTACATCAGCGACAATTTAGATGCATTACATGTGTTTTTGAGATAGTGATAAAGTTATCACTTCAAGGTCATCTCATCATATTTGTTAAGAACAGAGTCTAAGGGTGTTTATTTCTCGAGGTAATGGCAAGAAATTCAACGAAAACGTTACAATAAGTATTAAATTTATTAGATATAAGACGTTTGACATTGAAGAAGTATTCACAATAGAGAAAACAGAAGTGCATTTTTGCATGTATTCAGTTGGAAAGTTCGACGATACGAAGAAATTACTTCCAGTTGAATTCGACAAGTTAAATCGAAGGCTTAATGAATTACTGACATTTATACAAACACTATAGTACATAATCTTTATTGGAACTTCCAGATTGCTGATGTCGTCGATTTAGTTAGGATACAAACGCATTGCAAGAAATATGCTTCGTGTCAAATTTCAGAAAAAAAGAAAAAAAATATATATATATTTCATATTCATTTTCATAATCCATAGCTAAGAATTAGTTTGAAATAATTGGAGGCCTAGTTGTGGAATTTTCCCAAATCTTCTGGCTATACAATATATTTCATAATCTTTGAAGAATTCGTGAAGTTATTTACCCATTGGGAAGTTTACCTATGTGGGAATTTTCCAAAAAAATAGAACACATGATAGCTTACCAAATTCTATTGGGATTAATGTGGTATAATTCATAGACAGGATTAAGTGTCCTTTCACTTTGCTTAGCCAGTGTGATGGGAAATGTTGATTGCTTCTCGATATTTATTCGTTTGCACGTTTGTTCTTTGATGCGAAAAATATCAATAAAATTCAGGTTTAATGGAAAAAATAAAAGACTTGGAAAGGTTTCTTACCTACTGGCCGAATTATAAACAAATAAGTTTATTTCAGTGGATAAAAGAATATTTGCTTTTATCAGAGAAGAATATATTGCCTTCAATTGTGAGTGACATGAAGCAATATATTGGGCAATAGAAGTCAACCCTCAATGATCAATGTGCGTGAGTGATGTTTTCACGTCGAAATTGCACCTAACTATTCTCATATATTTAAAGTTTCGCTATTTTCTATGAAAATTCGATAGTTTAAATTTCTTTTTTTGTTTTCTTTTGCATCGACTTTGATGAAAGTTAATTTATTCTTTAAAGGAGAATCTTTTATCCATAATTAATCGACGATGAAATCCTATTAATAAAGATGAAATTTACACAATTATTAATAAGTATACGCAAATATATTCATATTAATTTCTATTAACGCAAATAAATCATTGACTAAAGTTTCTTTGGAATGTGCAAATAATTTATTCATGAAAGTATTCGTTCTTTTATTACTTCTTCTTTTATTATCACTCATTATCACTAAGCAACACAGATAAGGCAACCATTAGTACAACTATCATTTATAGAAGTCGGTCTCATTCGAACACCGTCTAATGGTACTGAGGTTATTGAACTATGTAACGCACTAATGACCACTTCCGGTGCAGATGCTGCGGAGTTGCAGAGCAACAAACTTGCCCTCTCAGCCATTATTTGTTCTTTTATCACTTGTTCTCTTATTATCACTTATCACTTATGACAGTACAAGTAAATAAAACAGGTAAGGTAATCCATCTTTTACAGAAGTCCATCCAATCCAGTTGAAATGCGACCTAAAAAAGTGCCTATGCATTTTCTTTTAAAGTAAAAATTCATTAAATATGTGTGCGGCAGAAGAAAACTGCCAACTCGCTTATCCTAAGCGAATCGCATAACGCTTATAGTTATCGTTATTTAAAATTATCATTGTTCGGCTGTTTGTGCTATCCTGGAATTTTTAAATTATTCTTTTCAATGCATTTGAATAATAAACATAACGATTGATGAAACTTTATTTTTCTACCAACTGTTCCGCTTCTTTTAATTCTTCAATCCTCCCCCATTCTCCTCAATCTGTACTCCGTCTCCTATTTCCAGTGTCCGCCTACATACACTTTACGCCTCATCTCACCATTGATCACCGAAATAACGGCCGGATTTCCTATCACTTGCTTTCTCCGCTACAATTTTCGTGCTCACAATCGTTTCCTTGAATGTGCTAATTTCTCTTAATTCGGTATTATAACTGATTTCGTTACGTTATAAAATTCCTCCAAATATTATCATATAGGAGTACTTTTGGCGGTCCTCTAAAGCACTGAGGTGTCGAACAGTTAACAAAAACGCCTCGAAGAAGAGGCAAGTAAAACATGAACGCATTATCGAGTATTTTAATTGTTTTCGTTGAATGGTCGAAATATTTATTGAAAATGTTGTATATTTTGCAATAAAAACGCATATAGCGTCAACTTTTCTGGCGTATTTCTCCGCTAGTTCTTGCAAAAATATGGAGAATTCACACCCGTCACTCAAATACTCTAAGAGTAGGGTTTCAAAGTCACCCGACTTTTGTTAGCAAAAAGACGGTATACACACAAAACATTTGAAGAATTTCCTCACATATCCTACGTTTCCGCCTCCCCAGTACAACCTCCACGGCATATTTATATCGTAATGTACTCCAGCGATAAACACGATTTCCTTTACTAGCGTATACAGCATACTACTCAGTTACAATTCAATGCTAACATCATTTCACCGCGTTAAAAATTCATCAGCTTTATCCTCCAGTGTTAATAGTTATTAATGCCGTCAAGTATCGACGATCCTATCGATTACGGTGGAAGAGGTGATCTTTGAACTGCATATGGAGTCCGTATTTACATATGCACTTTAGAGAATTTGCTAATTTCTTCAGAGAATTCTTTTTCTTTTATTGCTTCCCTATCATCCCCAGCCTCCTCCTCCCCCACCTCCTCCTCATACCCGCACATAAACCTTGCCCTCCTCCCTCCAACTGCTTGCATCTCTCTAAAGTCATCCATTTATTACCAATTTAAAGGGACGGCTGATTTTGAAACTTCTACAAATGCGCCTTCAACATATTCTATATTTATATTCGCCGATAAGTTATTTAGAACTCTGAGAATAAAAATGAACGACGTTGAAAAGCAGAGTAAAGTAGAAGTCTCCAAATAACAATAAATAAACATCGAAAAATGAATTTCATTTATTTCTATTTGTAAATTTTTGCGTTTCAATGAATTCTATATAAAACATTGAAAACTGCAAAAAATTACCCCCAAATGTTATCGATTTTGTTTTCGAGTATTGCAGTAATTGTGTTTTGCGTTCCACCGAAGTTTCTTCAGCTAGCCGCTCCTACCAGCTCTCAGCAAATAACGAAACTGCAAGGGGAGAAATTTATGACGAATTTATGACGAGTTCGGGACTATTGGTCACAGCTGATCTTACGCACTAAGAAATATATAGAAAAATATATAATAGAAGAAATTTATATATATAGAAAGAAATATAATAGAATAATATAGAAAATAGAATATAAATTATATAAATAGAAATAATATAAATTACAAGAAAAAATAAAATTATAGAATTATAGAAAATAGAAATATAATGCAGAAATCATATAATATATATAGAAATTATATAATAGAAATATATATATGTAAATATTCAATATATAAATAAATTATATAGAAATATAATATAAAAAACTTTCTTCAGCAGAGTGCGATAGAATTCAGAGAAAACGGCGGAAATGAAAGAGATTGATGCCCAGTTTAATAACTGATGAAACTAAACGAAGTGGAGAAAAGGGAGAAGGATGAAAAGAGTCAACACTTCAGCCTATATATGCACCCGGAAACTTTCGATGTACTATAAGCATCAATAGCGATCTTTCAAATGGACCTTTCATCGAGCATTAAATTTTTTCAAGTAGAGGGGGCACCCATTATAAGCTAATCTCTTTTATGCGTATTTACTGCTGAGAAGATGTGAAAAGCTTTAAAATCGTGAAAAATAACCGCCTAATTAATAAAGTTAACATTTATTACATTTCACTCTCAAGTCTGCCAAATTCATAATCAAATTTTCGTTTGTTGTTTATGCACTTATGAACTAATTTTTTTTTTTTTTTCAATTCAGAGACCTGTAAAATATAAACAACAGAGAAGAAATTAAGTGAACTAATTTGTACAAATATTAAATATTATTTCGTGATTAGTAACTCTGAACCTGAGACATATGTGAGTCCGACTCGTTAACATGGGGTGCTGCTCATTGTTTCTTGTTGGGATTAAGTGCTTTCGCGTCAGTTGATTATGAAAGCACAATATCTCTAACTATCATCGAGAAGCACTCGGGAAGAGGATTTTCGGTGGATCGCAGACAGAAGCGAAAGGTTTACTGAGAATAGAGCCCCAGAGACATGAAAAAAATAGTCAACGGAAGTGGGCACACGAATATTTTTCAAAACAACCTCGTTTGGAGGATTGCGGTCTTAATGGATAATGCGGATAGGAGATCGATAGAACTTCAAATGGGTCGGTCATTAGACATATGCATAGCACCACCAAAATGATGAATGTTCTTGAGCTGATCATGCTAACGGATCGCTTCCGTAAACATACGCATAACTGATATAGCTAGTTGGGTTTTTTGATGCGTGAAGTGCTTCAGCCCAGCTATACACATAACGTGAAATTACATCTAAGATCGGCTGCAACTATGCGGTAAGTTAAATTTTTTTTCGGAAACTTTGCAATGAAAATAATGTTCAGCTGTCAAAAAAGTACTGAGTATCATTAGCAGCTACGATTACTATATTCTATGAACTAGAATTCCTTTACATCTCTGTTTCGTTGCGTCTTTGTTTCTTATCAGCGTTGGGTATGAGTACTGGTGGTTCTACTTTTACTAGGAAAGGTATCGGTGCCAATCGAGATATCGCTGGAAGCAAACTGCAATCCTATACAGAAAAATAATGGAATTCTACGGATTCTAAAGAGAGAGCCACCAAAGAAATTCCGTTTTGTTTCACAACTTAAATTTTAAATTTTTTCACTGAAATTTGTTAAGTCTTTAATTCTTTCAAAGTACATCATAAATTTACTCATTTACTTCTCTTATCCAACCATCATAGCGAGTGTTTTTCAAGTCTTTAGCTTTTAGACTGAGTGATTGTCCAGCAATTCACCTCTTTTTTTAAATCAGCAGTTTCTTTTTTGGTACGTTGATAATGGATAGAACAATCTATTCGAAGCCGCATATTGCACTGATGAGAGAGTGTTTGAAGAGATCATTCTGTTCCAATAATTACTTGAAATTTATTCATATATTTCTATGCGATTAAATGGCTTTTTATTCGCAAATACTTTTGGTAATAGTAAAAATAAAAGTAACCTTGATAAATAATAAATCATATACTGTAATTAGTAACTAGTAAATAATAATAAATAGTAAATAAACAGTAATAGTAAATAACAAACAGTAAATAGTAAATGATAAACAATAAATAATAGTAGTAATAAGTAAGTAAAAAATAAAATAAAATAAAATAAATAGTGATTAATGGACGATTTTATTCATAACTGCTTTCAAATGTACAATTGAATTCAGTTGCCATCTTTCATTTATTGAACTAATTATCCATAAAATAATTTAAGGATATTGGAAATTAGTGAGGATTTATTGCAGCAATGGGAAATGTCCTTTATGCAGCAATCATAGAATCTTTTCGTGAGAACTTTTCATTCATTCTTTTACGTCGATAGTTTTATGCATAAATGAGCGTTTGGTCTGCACTATTGAACATTTCAGACCAAAAGAAAAAGAATGAAAGATTTCTTCTCATAAACCATTTGAATTAAATTTCTCAATAATTTCTCTTGGAAATTCTCAACTATATTTTAGAAATTTTCAAATGGGAACAAAAAAACCCATGCTCTTGGATAGAAAATGCAACTGGTGCTTTTTGTAAATTTTTAACATATTAGCAAAATTAGTGAATAATTCTAAAAATCATTTTTAGTGGCTATTAAGAATCAGTTATCGAAAGCGTCTATGCGAAATTTCCTCCTAAATTCGCACAAATTTGTCGTATTTTTATTCACATCACACGCACAGAATACGAAAAATCAACATAATCAGCGTGGAAAAATAACCGATTATTATGAAGATATTTGAGTTAACCGAATTTTTGAGTAAAATTTAGAATTTACAATTACTAAGATGATTAGTAGGCGATAGCGCATAAAAATTAGTAGGCATTAAGAAGTAACCTAATTTTCATTGCGTTTCGAAAGAGCAACTTTTTTGCTTCTGTTTTTTAATAAACTGTGAAGTTGGTTAGCTCGATAAGCTGAGCTTTAGAAAGCGCATACCGTGCCATTGAACGAGAATATGGAAGCATATACTTTCTTTGTTCAGGTGATAGAGTTGTCGCCGTTTTTCCTTCTGGATGAACCGAAATGTCAAACTACTAAACAAGAGTATACTATGACCTCCTTTATAATTTCTGGTTATGCCGTTCTATATCATTGAAGTTTGCGAATATTTACCTAAACAATGACTCGCTGATACATTTCATGCTAAAAAATATATTGTTTTAAATTGCTGAAGCAGGATAAATTTCAATTTCACCTAAAAAATGTTCATTTACCAACAGAAAAGATTATTTTATTTGCAACTATAATTGAGGGAACTAATGATTTATTATAACCGATTATTTAAGAGTTTAAACTCATTTGAACTGAACGCCTAATAGTCTTATATCCAACTTACTAGTATTTTGCTTTACTTTTTTTTGCTACTAAATCCATTCGAATACGTCTTATTCCTATTAAGAAAGAAGCTTTCGATGATAGCGTTCGTTTCGCAAAGAGAGCAGCACTACAGCATCGCTCGGCGTTCGCTTATTTGCATATTTATACAGCATTTGATCGGCTGCAAAACGCATTCGCAAGGCAATGAGGGTGCATAGTTAATCAGCATTCCTTAATCATTCTTGGACTCAATGGATTTGATGGCTAAATTTGCATATTTGAATAGAACTTACCCTAGTTGTTTACTTGTTTAGTTGTCCACTCAGCTGAATGATGTGATTATACCAACGTGCTGATAGACAGGGAACATTTTTCGCCATTTTTGTTGTCTCATCTCATCTTTGAAGGATCCGCACTAGTGGTGAACGACGGCAAATGTTCGATTACTTGACATTTTTAGTAACATTGAACCTAATTTACCCATCTGCCTAGTAAAATAATCTACCTATCACGGTAGTGCTAGGTGAAAAATTCCGAGGTATATTAGCGTTATCGAATAAATCATCTCCAGTCACCTTATTGCATTTTCGATTTTTTTTGGACAAGTAAAATAACAAGCCTAATCAACTTTAGAGGTGATAGAATTTAAAATGTGTGGAATTTCTATCATAGCTTTTTCTGAAATAAATTTTTAGCGCCCTTTTTCCTCAAATTGTTTTATGATGCTACTATTGAGGAAATCGTAAGAACTAAATGAAACTCAACTGGGCTCATTTCTTGGGTGGTACTTAATGAGGGAGGATTTTAGGTGTTCATTCTTACATATGACTGCACTTGATTGATAAGTGAAGCTTTTCTTAGCGAAAACTTTGTGTCACTTATCTTTGGAGGTAATTACCACGAGTATATGATAATATTAATCGATAAACGTCCCACGAATACTAGTAAGATCTCAAAGATCAATTGATTTGCATACTATCGAGTATATTGTTGTTAGTGATGCACATAGAACTTTGTTGTGCGTCTACAAACCTTCATCACTAGCGTCAGTAGCCCTCTCATAAAATGACTAGACGCCAGCTGTGCTCTTAAAAACTAAGATGGTTGTGGGATTGTTCTCTATGAATTTTTTGCAAAGTTTCATTGCCAGTATTAAATCGTTTGCGATTGTTTGTTTATGTTTTAGTACTGTCAACAAATCCCAGTCATATTGAATTTGCAACAATGATGTTTGGGGTAAGAGAGGAAGGGTGGAGGCATGGGCCGAATGAAATAGTACTTCTGCTCAGGATTACATTATTTATCAAATTGGGTTAATTTATGAATTACATACTTTCCTAAAAAACTGCATAATAGAGAAATCTACACAGAAAGACCAAAAAAGTAATTTGTTAACCTCAGGTCGGAATCAAATGTGAGCACTTCCCGAATATTTCAGAATAAAATTTCTATTAAACATCAAGGATTGTTTTCTAGCCCTGTGGATCTATTCCATTCGCCGGTCGATGCATGGCGTGAGCAGAAATGAGCAACCGCTTGAACTATCTAAATGATTGGTGTTTAATTACAAAAAATGTTACATCTCCATCGAAGTGGGATTTTCATAAAAAATTGTGTCTTCAAAAAAACGGTTCAATGTGATATTCACATACTTTACTTAAGAGCAAATATTTAAACATTAATGCAATGAAATTATTTTGATATCTATAAGAAATTTTCTATAGCTTGAAGCAATAATTTATTAGGCATATTTTATATTTTTAACTTCTTACACTATCATCATTATCCGAAAAAAAACCATGAAGAAACATCATTAACGAATGGTTGTGGCGTATATGGATACGAGAATCTAGGGCGTGGCCTTATCCGTTTCAGTGACGCCGGAATAGTGTTTCATCAGCAGATCTGAACCTCCCACTTAAGCTTAAGGTTTCCAGAGGCTTAGTTCTCTTATATCCTTCGCTTGGTGCTCACGTTGCCTTCTTCGAGGATTCTGCGAATGACCTGAAGCAGTTCTTAAAGCTTTGAGAATTTTTCTAATGAGATGTTTGAGTCAGACTGAAATGTTGTTTCTGTGATTGCTGTTATCAAAACGATATGTGATGAACTCCCGTCACAACGGCATTTCGGAGGATGCATCGTCAGCACAACATTTTTTAAATGAAGCGATATTTATCTTCTCGGTAATCTCAGCATCTCTACTGTCAGGTTGACGTTTTAACACCTCATAACTTTTTCTGCAAATAACTCTTCCGCTCCCTCAATCCTTCTTACTCAACAGCCATCCATCTCTTTGATCCCAATTACGCCGATTTTTTTCTTATGCTTATCGCTATGCTCATCACCTCCACAATTTGAAGATAGCGATCAAGCAGAATTTTTTGCCACTATGAAAAGATCTTATCTTATTTTCCGAAGGGATCTACTCCTGATCATTAAGCCTGAGGTCCACTTACTTCATGAACAAGTTCTTTTTATATTTCTCTTCAAAGATCGATTCCGAACATTACTGAATAACCCCTCTGTAGCGGCCGGTTGATTGCCATATGAATTGTAGCCATGTAATTTATCCTCCAAATCCTTCATAAGCGGACTTTCCAACATTACCTGGAATTCATAGAATTGTTCCGAGAAAAATAACTTGAGATGAAAATCAAAAATACACCTCTCCTAGACTCAGAATATGGATGTCGAAGAAAAGAGGAGGAGAGGAATTGATAACGAATTGGAGCCAAATCAAAGAGGCATTGGTAGCAGTCGGCAAATGAAGTTGCGATTATGGTACGGTGATAATATTGAATGATATGGAGAGGTGAACATAAAGAAAATAGGACATCGGTGACAAAGACGGTCAGAATTGGAAGACCTCATGAATAAAGATGATTTAAGAATGATAAACAGGGTTCAGAAAGACGCGGCCGGAATTCACAAGTAGATGAAGAGAATTAATCTGACAGATTCGCGTGAAAAAGGGAACTGAATATTTTCATCTCGTTAAATTTGAACGAAAAATTCAAACTTTATCACATTAGTTAATTAACGTAGACATCCTTTCCAATTTGAGCTTTTCAGTGGTGCATAGAAATTTAAAAGAACCCTCCAAGCAGAAAGATTCTCTGTATAAGTGGTTCCATTCTTATAGCATGTTACTATTTTGCTTATGTAAACTATCGGCCCCTTGACAATATTAGTGGTCAACTATGGCTGAGTATGCCTCATTTTTGGCCAGAGTTTATAAGAATAGACAGGTAAAATTTCATAGCTTTTAAAGGCCCATTACAACAATAACTTTCATATAAAATAGTATCAAATGAAGTTTTCCTTCTTTCATTTGATAACCGTTTACTTCAGAGATAAACTGAAAGATGCAAAGTGAACAACAATTTCTCTTCCACAATAGGAATTTTTATTAAAATAACGAAGGATTTAGGGTGGCGTTTATAAAATTTCGTAAGCATTTTTTTGATTTTCTGTCGTTCATTTCTACGCGATTATTTTAACGTCATTTATTTTTTTTCAGAGGTGCGCGAATCTATTTGGTAAATTGAAATCATCGAAAAAATTCGCATAATTTGGTGTTTTGTCTTCTCTTTCAGAAATGAGTAAGTCTGTGCTAACGCTGTTCACATTACTTTTCGTCTTCGCTGTAACAGTGAGTGCCAGTCGACAAAAGAGGCAGCTTTCACCTGCTGTTCAACTCGAAAATGAACTGAGCCCATTAATTCGACTTGCCGCTCTTCGTGATTTGGTTAGCGTAATCGGCTTATCATGATATCACATCCGCACTCCCTGCGTCTAAATTTTCTGTGATTGATAAAGAAATAGGAAACAAAAGCGTAGATATTATTGTAGTTGTGTAATCGTAGTAACAAGTTCAAGTTTTTCGTGCGAAAACTCGCAATACGCTCGGATTCTCAAGAGGAGTCTGCAACCTCAGACGTGATCTCGAACTTTGAGTCCGATCAAGAACTTTTGATATACGTCCCAAATTTCCGACGATAGTCCTCCTCCTGTAAAGTTTTAGCCATAAGATACATTCCAAATGAATGCAAAAATCGATGCAAGAAGTACAGAAAATCTTTTTTCACTCAAGTGCACAATTTCTTCTTTATGCGGTCACTACAGTTAGAGAAATATATTTCATTCGTTTTCACGCTTACTTCAACGGTATTGGTAAATTTATTTGCTTGCAGCTGCATTAAATTGAATAGTAGGAGGGGTTTCAAAAAATCTGAAACAGTATCGACATTAATGTGTAGTAAGTGTGTTACTCCTTAGAAAACGTGTCATCATTCACGAAAGATAAACTGCAATTATTCGCTACACTCGCCGAGCCTATAACAAAGGAATGTGATATGATCATGCATAAGTAAGCTAGACAGATGTTCGTTTCGTCTGCATTGAAACATAAACATAGACAAACCATCGACTCTTTTGATCGAATATCCATAAATTAAAGCATGAGAATTTTTTACGAAAATGGAACTTAGAAATTTTTCATAAATTTCCCTTTTTTTCAAATGTTCTATTATTATATCTGAGGTAGTAGATGGTATCCACTAAGCTAGTTTATTTGCTCAATATTATACAGCTATACTCGACTATTTAGGGTTACTACAAGCGTTCGTTCGACTACAAACGTCATCTCTCACCCTCACTGAATGTTGAAGATCAACTTCGCAGACTAATCGCACTGCAGAGTGTTGGCAAACGACATAGTCCAGCAGAGCAATACGATGAACAGCTTAAAGTACGTCCCAACAATGGCGTTTATTGATTTATCGATCTGTCTAAAAATGTCCTACATTAAGGTGATCAAGGTAAAGGCCGATCATACTTGGGATATCTTGGTCCAACAGTCTCTAAAAAATATGACCCTCTTAAACAAGAAACGGAAAAAGAAATAATTTGACTATCCCGTTTAAAGAATCTTTTTCCTCTGCCACAGCTCTCCACCTCTGTTCACTTTCTCGTCTCTTTATTTGCCTCTTCCATAAGTTCTCGCAAGCTCCACTTTGCCAAGGACGCTTTAAGTATATACCGGAAAAAGTCCTGTTTGAAAAATGATCAAATGGTAACTCACACTTCACATCTAACGCCATACCTATTTCTAACAGCGTCTCTTCGGTCAAACTTCCTCACCGCAGATTTTCCGATCGGACTTTTTCCGACCAAATCCCAACGGTATTCTTCGTCAGCGCAGTTCTTTCCTATATTTTTTTCGTTCAAATCGGCCCCGTTCATATCGTTATTTAACGATACGCCTACCTTCCTCTCCGAGAAACTTATAATTCTTGTGATGTCTTCATTTTCCTAATAGTAGAATTGTTGGCAACGCGAAGGCCCAGTTTAGTTGCTTTGCATGGAACGAATTCATTCCAACTTTAAATTCTCTATCGCAATCGTTTTCTATTTTTCGTCCGTCGCACTTTTGCACGGAACAATTCTGCAAAATATTGCAAAGGTCATTTTTTTAGAGCAGTGAGAAAAAAGTGCAGCAATAAAGCCAACGTCATCGTTGGCTTTATCACAGCATTGCAGTTTTGTTGCTTCTAATGAGATGATTAAAACGGGCAAAAAAAGGACGCCCTCTCTGAAGAATTGCAAATAAAAGTGCTGATGAGGAAATTGCTGTTTTAATCTCTAACAATATTCGATAGGCCCAAAAATTTTGCTCAAAGAGGAAAATAATTTAAGCAATTGCAATTATTATTTTGAGGAATTGCAACTGCAATTGCAATTACATTTACAAAGTGCAATTATCGGGTCTACAGACGGTTAAAACTGATATATGATCTATTTATTATCTGAAGCACAACATATCGTTTGGCATTTATTGTCAGTTCTTTAAACAGTTATAACCAATATATTTGGCGCAATCTATAGGCTCTATTTTCCTCACAAACTTCTGAACTTTTTCTACAATTGAAGCTAAATTATTCAAGAATGAAAAAGAGACCCATTTTTGCAATAATTTATATCGGTGTGTATATATGAATAAATAGGCGGCGATAAATCTACAAAATTGATAAGTTCTGATTAATGCGATGAAATATTAGAGGAAATTATTTACGAAACGATCTGTATATTTTTTTCCTACAGAAGAAGTTTAGTTCGTTATTTCCCCAGAAATCTCATACAAATATGAGAATCTTAGAAAAAAATAGCATCATTTTAATCGCACATAAATGGATCAACTTAAACGAAATTAGCAGTATTCGATAAAATGGAGCACAACACAAGTAGGTTCTTGTTTTTTTAGTTCTAAGTTAGTATGAATAATTTGAGTAGTAGAGATTTCCTAAGCATACTTGAGAAGATGAAATAACGTGAACGGAAACCTAAATGAGAGTGGAGATGAGGGGTGCCGATCGACGTTATTCTTTTTTCGAAACAAGCGTCGCGAAGTTCGAGAATTTGAAGAACATTAATTGTTGATGCAATTCAGCTTTATAAAAAAATCATCACCGCTTTTAAAATAAAATGGATGACTGACATATCATTTAGGCATAGAATAAATAATTTCTTCCCACTGAGAACTACTTTATGAAACTAAGTGTTGAATTTTTGAGGTCAAGTTGAGCTTTCTTGATGATTTAAGCCTCTCGAAATGAGCCTCAGCTTACTAAAATAACAGCTAGTTTGGCTCGCTTATGGTGAATCATTATTTGCAAAAGCCTAATGATGACATCGTGTCTATACTGATGCATCCGCCTGCCTGCGTGCCTGCCTGCCAGACGATCCGATAATTTCATCGAGGGGCCACTGAGCCTAGAGTTGCGAAATTTGCAGGACGGGTATAGTGGACGGCATATGCATTTTGCCAACGTCCCAGTTGATTCATTAACCCCGAAAAGGTTTTCAAAGCTTTGAAGCGAATAATCAGTTGCATTAATTTTTCAACTTCTCAAGTTGAGTCTCTTGCCAGCCGAATCAGGGAGCTCGGAAAATGTGCCGCATGAGTCGGCACAATATGCACATTTCATATCACTAGTAAGCGTTACATATGTCACTAGTACTTAAGTGCAGTACAGATGAATGCGTTGATATTTTAATAAAATCGATCGCTTCCACAGTTCATCATGGAAACGTTCGATTTGCCAAGTTGGCATTAAAAAATTGGAACATAATTGTTAAAAAGTATAGTATACTTTATCGGTGAGGAAACGCTGACAATTATTGCCAATATTTAGCGTCGCAGCAGCTGTTCACGTGTTCATTTAAACAATTTGAAGATGGACGTAGACATCTGTTATGGGAAATGCGATATATGCGATATTGCCTAGACATCAGTTCTGCGGTTATATGGATCTGCGAAAGTCACCAAATTTTGTCACCATGGTGCTCTCAGTGGTGTCACCAATGACGAAATTTTAGTGCTCTCAGATCGAAACTGCAGCGAAAGAAAAAAAACACACAATTATGCATGTAGTATCCCACATCCAATAAAAGAACACCTATATACTTACTAAAAATTTTCCTTGCACTAAAAATAAGAGCGGCCAATTGGATCACCGAAATTTTGGGTGCCGTTCATTATTTCATTAATTGTTAGCAAAGTTGCGGAAGCGGCCCGATATCTATGAATGGATTTACAATTCATATTTTCCCAATTTCTCATTTTCTATTTTCGATTAAATTTTGTTCTGAATAAAGGAGATTTTCTTAATTATGGATTGTGATTTTAGATTTTCGTTCCATCCTATTATTTAGAATTTCAATTTGATTCGTTTCCTTATCAGTTTTATGTTTGAAAAAGAAGAGAGAGTTTTTTCTTTGCAAAATGTACTTTGTCCGATAATCGTGATGTATTTATTTAATAGAGCGGAAGTTGATTTTCGTATGGAAATAAGTAGAACGAAATTGGCTTTCACTCTGAAAAAAGAAGAAATTGTGAATTCATATCCTCTTTTTTGAACGTTAATAGCGTTTGGGAATCCGAATTACTATTTAAAACTTTACTGAATTATGGGAACATTTTTGATTTATTTCGCGATGAGAAAACGTTGAAAATTCAAAGTGGAAACGATGTTGAAAAGAACAACGCTGATTAGAAAGAAAGAAAATTTTTTTGCACTCACTTCCGATCATATCATGAAACGCTCGCTGATAGACGTCACTATCACTTACTCTTGAGGAGCATTTATCAGTATGATGAATGAGAGATTCGTTACGTCGATAAAAATGCACTTATCTTAATTGTGCTAGGGGTTAGTGCTAGTTCGATGAATTCTTACAGCTCGAATTTGTCCTCCTTCTCGACTGATCTCTATACCAGTCCGACACCTTGATTTGGCCTTTACTTATATCCTGATTTCGCATCTACTTTCTTGATTCATCTCCATATTCGTCTTATACTTCTTGGAACGTACGCGGCAAAAAAATTATTATGAGGTCGGAATTGATGTTAGGTACCTGCCCATTTCTATGGCCAAACTCTTGTCGTTTAAGCTATGTCAGAAATGAAGAGCTTTGCAGTATTACTAATCTCCAGAACTCCTTGTTTTTTCCTGTAAATGTGAAACTTCGTAAAGGCTATTGCAATTTGGATGGAGCAATTACAGTCTGTAGAGTGGATAAAGAATGATGCAAAAAGCATCCGGAAACAGAAAGATATCATTAACATCGGAGAGGTCTGGCCCACATTCCTTTCTTATTGATAAATGCAAATAGCTAGTCCTCCTGACTGAATGCACATAGTTATAGTTATTCTGACTGCGGCCGAAGCTTTTTATTAACAGCTGTAGAACCTCTACTGAAGTAGAATGGAAAATCAAACTCAGGCCAACGTACGAATACCATGCCAAGTACATGTGCCATTTTATCCTCTTTCTCGCCCTCTCTTTTGATGGAAAATGTTTATAGCGTTGTGCGCGTACTTTTGATCACAGGTGGCATTTTATCGGCATTTTTATATGATCAGCTTTTTAAAATTTATTTCAAAAAAATTTTACTAAAGATTAAAAAAAGAACTTAAATGCAAACATGGGCCCACAAAACTAGAGATCACAATTGTATATTACTTTCAACAGTATTTGTGCACATTATCGATACACCATCGTTAAGTTTACCTCATTTGAGGCCTTTACTGTAAAGTCTGTGCATAGAAGAGCAATTTTTCATTGAATTCCGTAAATGTCAGAAAGAAAAACCTATTTAACACTGCACAAATATCTCTTATGTGCTATTTGACATCGAGAACATAGCAAATAAACGTCCTACAAAAACACACATTTCTTTTGGTAAGTTATAAACAGTGACAATTAATGCACTGTCAATATTTTCACTTACCATTTTATACATAGCTGATAAAAGAAACCGCGCATTATTCAGAGACAACTCCCTCAAAATGACGTACATGTTCGCCTTGTATGTGCTCGTCAGCCCTTCCGTAGTTTCAAGTAGGTAAAGTAATGTTCCAATTGAGCTCACGAGAAATGCAAAGAATGGAGTTATCTATTTAGCGCGACATGTAAATAACTTCAATGCTATTCTAGTTGTGGCGTCAACTAACCGAAGTGGGCAAAAAACGTGCGATCTCGCCATCCGCAGATTTCCTCAACCAACTATCATGGTCCGAGTTTTTCGATCAAGCCGGTCGATAGCAGCATTCTAAACGATTTTCTCCTCAATCGTCATTCTGTGTAAAAATATCAATAAAAATTCCCTTTCGTGTATTTTGTGCAATTCCAATAATATTTCTGTCCATTCGATGCTGTCCATATTCTATCGTTTGATTGTCACTCTGAGTATCAATAAATGCTACTTTAGAAAAATTCTGCGTCTATTGTGTATTACACGCCAATTAATCGTCTCAAGCAAGCACAATATATATATATATATATTCCTCCCAAAAGTTCTTTCAGATTTTTCCTTTTTGCCTGTTTCGAAACCTTTTTTTAAAGGATTTCATAAATCCGCCTACTTTAGATTAGAAAAAGTAGGGAAAACTTTTCAATGTCACTGGGTAACAATTCATCATATTCACTAATTTTTGCAGCGAAGAATCTCCGCTGCTCTTATATATTCCAAAATTTTCTCTCTCTTTTTTTAAAATTTCATTACGCATAGAGTAAGTTTCCTTTGTCGTTCAAGTAATCCACAATTTTTCTTCACCGATATGTTCGGATTTCTTTTTTATGACAACGAAGCAATGCTAACTTAGAAATGTCATTACTTTACCAAAATCTATTTTGCATTTTCAGTGATTTATCGTGATCTCTGCGTTGCGAATCGCTTTATGAAAATTGCAAAGTTTTCGATCGCCTCATAATCGACTAGGAGAAAGTTGCTGGAAAGTCCCGAATTCAGCTCGCGCACAATCTGCTTCGAAGTTTGCATACGTAAACGTTATGGCGACATTACAATCTCGATAAGATTTCTCTCATTATATAGCTGAAATTGTTGACAATGATGCATGGAAAAGGTTTCCTTACTAGAGAGGTGCCTCACTAGCCGAGATCTAATTTCATTCGTGCTGAGGATGTGATTAAGGGGGAGGAATTTCTATGCGGATGAGAGGTTTCATTGCTGTTGACGAATTTCATTGATCTAAATTTATGTCATACGCATATGCGCAACAGTTATGTTTATGCGAGTCTCATTAATGCGCAACGATTTGAATAAGAGCAATTGGATGATTGTGAAAGAAAACTATTTAGTATAGCTAAAATTTGGAAGGAAAAAGAAGCAGAAAATTCAAAAAAATGCTATGAAGTTCTCAAAAAAAAACTTAAGCACTCCAAACTGATAGATCTAATAATCCAAAGAAAAACTCTTTCACCGAACTTTGATATGAATGACGGGAATCTAATAATGGCATTATTAGCTAATATATTACGAACGTAAGCAAATCTTTAATAGATCTATGAAAGTGATTTATTTATTCAATCGAAATTAATAGCACTCCACTAAAAGAAAGTAAAAAAGTAATCTTTTCTCGAAAAGAATATGAAATTTCTTTGAATGACAGAGTGAAATTTCTCTATGTTTGAGAGACATTTATTTTTGTGTCAAATCGATTCATTAGTGAAGCTTTTCAAGACACCAGTTGATCAGTTCTCATCGAGAAGAATTATGATGAATTTTTATTCAAAGAAATGATTCGTTGGGAAAACATTCCCAATTTTTTTTGTAAAAATTTAATAATTAATTTAAAGTGTTCGAAAAATTTCAGCATTTATATTTTGATGTATATTTGTTCAATGAGCAAATTTTATTATGCAAAATATCCCACCTTGATTTGATTATTTTTACTTAAATGACGATTTGATACTCAATAACACATCGCCTATATTGCCATCCTGGATAGGTTACATACCCCCCCCCCCCCCCCCCCCACAATGTAGGATAAAACTTGAAACTTCCATAGAGGCGCGTATGCTCATTATATCTGATGAAATACTCGATTTTAGTTGAATCGTTCACTTCCAATCAATTATACTAATAATACGAATTACTTAAGTAAAATATTTGGCGAAAGATTACATGGAGAATGGAGAAAAGTTCGGTGAAAACTGATGATTATGACAAGCTAATAAATAAACGAATGAATTTCAGCATGTGCAAGAGTATAGCACACATTATGCATTGGATATGTGTTATCCACACAGCAACCGCCCTATCCAACAGGATCGACATTCCGTTTTCCAGGCAGTGATGACCTACTGCCCATCGCTTATCCACAAGTTGACTTGATTTTGCAATTTTTAGGCAAATTCGATGCGAGGATGTTGAAAACAGTCTATAGTATAATTTATAAGTAAACAAATAAATAAATAAACAAATAAATTTGCATTTATATTTTTATATATATGTGTTTCAGAATGTCCCACTGCAAAAATGAGTGCGATGACGGTTTGAACGATCTATTATGACCTCGAAGAGTGACTTGCAGCGCCAGACAAAAAAGTTTGACTGCCATTTGCTGTCAAATTCGGTGATTATGACCATTAACGAACGATACTGCCAATGGAGCGTTAGCGAATGAACAATATTCTGATTCAAGGACGTGCGTACTAACTTCATTTCGTCTTTTTCGCTTTTTGTGAGCCCATTCGACAGCCACTGAATTGTTGTTTCACGTTTCGGTTTCTGAAATATTCTTGAATAAAAAGAGCTTTTATTTTATCGTTATGTGTTTATGTTTTTATGATTTTTGTAGTAATGTTTGAGGCTGAGCTCTCATTATCTATAATGTCTTAATTTTAGAGGCAAGATTAGCTCGAGGCTTTCGAAGACAATAAAAATTTCGCGTAAAGATTTGCTAGAAGATTCCTATCTCAGTAAAAAGTCACACCTAGTACAGCTGCACCGCTTCACATACAATGTGCATAAAAAAGACTAGAAAGCATCGATGAGTATTCCTGGCCAGTGGCATGTAGTTCATTTTTTGTATTTGCTGTCGGTATAGATTCTAGCATGTTTTATGACAAAAGGCTCGTATTATTTGCTCTTACTTTAGTTCTGACTAATGACTTCAATGCTTCTGTTCTACATATTTATTGTCTGTGAGGTGTTGTGAGAATTCCTGGCAGTCCAGATTCAGTGCTATCAAAAAAATAGTTTTGAGACACACAAAAATCCGGCTCACGTGGAATTCGTCCACTCGGCGAATTTGCTTTCAAAGCAACGCTTTTAAAGAATGGTTTTGTGAACACAACATTGAGTGCCTTCGAGTTTTTGGGTATGTTGAATAAAATTTCACAAGTTTTTCTAACACTTTTTAAGTCAACATTAGCGGATGGGTTTAGAAAACGAGGAAATAGCGTAAAATGCCTGAATTTGATAACGAAGAAACTGTGCATCAATAAAGCGCTCTCGTTAATTCTTTTTCAGCAAAGAGTGCGATTTCGGTTTAAATATTGATGAATATCGGATCCATAATGAAGAGATAGTACGAAGGCAAGCATGATGCAAATTATGGAGGGAGATGGTTATGCGAATAGAAAGAAAGCTAATAATATCAATCAAACAAAGTTGCAAATAGTGCAAATGGAAGCAAATGGAAATAGCACAAGAAAAAAAAGAGAAAGGAAGAAGACGATTTGAGCAAATTAGAAATGAAGAAGAAAAAAAATAACAAATCAAACTAACATTTCATCTTATGATGCAGTCTATGCCATATAAGCCGCACCGTAATTTCTCTCATTTTTGTTCGTATTTATTTCCAGCGGATTCAGCATAACACCGAAGAACTCAATTTGCCATAGTCTACTTACCGATTTCTTAAAGTGGCATCAAAGAAGATGATATTGGCGGATTTAGACAGGCAAAGTGCCATCAACGATTTAACCAGGCCCGCCTTCTAGACTGCTGTCGCTTCCATTGTGGCTATTTGTGCTTTTGAGCTCGCATAGATGAGTGCCATAAAGTTTAGACAGTTGAGAATGAGCAACTGTCGTATATCCGCATGGTGGAGTACCTCCGGGACATATAGGCATGTCGTTAGAGGTTATCATCACATTGTAAAGTTTGGATGGCATATCAACCGCAATCAGAGGATCCATTCATGAATTTACAGCAGCATAATGAATATACGGATTTTAGAAGCAATTTATTTTTAAGCACTAAAAACTTTTATTGATTAAAGAAACGAATGTTGGGAAGCATTTATATTTCTCCAAAAAACTTATATTTTGCTCCCATGACTGTACCATTCCTACATTTCTTCTCACTTCTTTCCTTTCCTTTTCTCTCAACTTCTCTTTTCATTGATATACATGTTTTCGATGCTTTGCAATAAATGGTCTTCACTAAAGGCAGCCAATGCAGAAAAACGATCGTTAGAGTAAATCTTTAACCACTATCTTTTCGGTATGAAAGATAGCAAACTGCGAAGAAAACGAGCTACAACTAAATGATCAAATGAACATGCGTAGATGATTTGAATCTTCCATTTGTGACTGCTATGACTGAAATTGTTATGGCTGTCATTCTCGGAGAACAGTAATGCTATGATCATATCCGTTTGGTGGAATAGTGAGTTATGTGCTGGAAGTCTGATACGTCTGCGATGTAAGTCTTCTTTGCTGAAAGCTCATTAAATGCGTGGATTTGAGAAAATCCGAGTTTCTTTCAGTTATGTAACGCGGGATCATTCAGTGGCTTCAATGATCTAGGATCCCACAGCAATGCTGAACTTGGCTGAGTCAATCAGAGCAGCTTAAAGTGTGAAAAACAAGCTTAAGTTAGCTGAATAAAACTGAAAAAAAAAAACAAATAAATTAGGCAAATTCATTAGCAACATTTCTCAAAGTCAACTGAGTATTTTCAGGCTTTGTAATCATTTCATCAATTCTGTGCACATTTTCGCAACAAAACCAATGCAACAAAAGTACACAACAATATTCTAAATTGCTTTGGAACACGCAATGGGGCCTTCTATGCTATTCAGTCATCTTATTCTTCTTTCCGAAGTAAATCCAAGAGTTCCAGTCCTTAGTTTTCTTTTGTTTCCTTTTTCCTCCAAGAACATCGTTTTTTTGTCCCAAAGCGGTTATAGGAGAAAAACTACATCCGCCTCGAAGAACAACTAAAATCTCTCCGATTCCCTTCCATCAAGAAGGCAAAATCGAGGACAAACTCTCTACTCTGGCTGCACTGCTAAGGAGTGTCCTCGGATGATCATGTCCATATCCTCCGACAGCATGTGATGCAAAAGATATAGCGTGAACCAGACAAGCAAAGAAGTGTTGGAAGGTGCGTTGAATTTCATAAGTATTTTACAATATTTTTATTTATTAGTTTACTCTACTCATTTTTCTCTCTTTAACCAAGCTTTTTACTTTACGCCGTTGTCTATCGTTAACAAATCATTTATGCCAAAAAATTGAAGTGGCAATATTCATTTAAGTTTTTGATCACGTATCATGGAAGTAGTTATCGACCGAAGATTTAACTGATGACGCCTAGAATTTCAAGGAAGCAAATATTGGCATTTCCGCCAGCTTCACTGAAGGAAAGAAATCTTTGAAACGACTTTTGAAAAATAACCCTCTTTTTATTGCTCCATTACGAAAAAGTGATGTTCCTCATCTTATACAATTGTCCCATTTCGCGTTTAACAGTACCCCATTGAAGTCAATTTTTAAATCGGTACTTCTCCTTTGCCATGTTTGTTCCACCATACTTAGGGAACTTTCTAATTTTCAGCAGTGAGAAAATTCATTGCCCTCTAAATCTGTTACTTCCGGATGTTCGATAAATCCCATCATATTGCTCCTTGCAAGCACTAGGTGCCGAATGTCTGCCGCTTAATGAACGCACTACAACAAATTCAGTGAAGTTCGTTCCGTAGAGGTTCTAGGCGTCGCAGACCGGGATTGTCCAATTAGCTACCATCAGCGCTAAATTGGTCAGTTGGTTGTCTCCAATTATTGCCAGTCATCTGGAGACACTTTCTTCTTACTTTAGAGCCATACAGCATACATACTCTATTGGATCACTTTGTAATAATTATTTAGATATCGGTTTGGCTAAGAAAAAAAGCACTTTTACATTTATATTGAATGGTACGAATCCAGGAATGTTGGCAGCTCTCATTAGTATCCATAGGCTCCTGCATGCCTCACTATGCATTTTTTTCTTTGTTAAAATGCATAAGGAGGGAGAATTGTGGACAACGAGAGGATCATTAAAATGAGCGGGAGCTGGAATTCTCACCCGCTTGTTCATTCCATAAAAATTTCTGAAAAGTCCAACTCCAAAAATCATCAATTTAAACAATTTCACTGAAATGAACGAAGTTCTACATTCTCGATTTATATGCTCCGTGTAGTTGCTCCTGCTCTGGTCTTCCCTTTCTTCCCTCTTTTTTCATCTGTCATCGAATAGGAGTAGTCGTTTAGAATCCAATGCATTTCAACGATTTATGTAGGTGCATTTTAACAGTGCTCATTGATTCAATATGTAATTAGTGGTGGCGAAATATCAAGAGAGTGGACTGAATCAAAAAAATGACCACCCTCACCACTCCTCAAGTGTTAATGATGTGATCTCGGTCATCAAAAAATGCTCTAAACGTTGAAAGCTCTGAGGCATAACATAGTGGGGCAGCCTGAAAAGAGGTGCGCCTTATACGCATTTTGCCATATTGTGATATCACATTATATTTCCATTTCTTTCACTTCTATTATCGTTCTGTTGGCGCTTATCACCTCCTTTTCAGAATCTTCCAAAATCCACTCTTCAGAATTTTTTAAATTGAGGCTTATTCACCTCCACTAGGGAATTTTTAATGGAAATATTGGTTTAGTATATCGTTCACATTCAGCTATTTTTAGTAGGCATTTTTGCGTCTGTGTTTTCTCTCTCATCTTGACGGTTTTCCTAAACAATGACAAGTGTCATTAAGAATTCGATTCTAATAATAAAACTAACGGTGACTCAGTTCGTCAAAGAGTTAGTGCCAAACTTTCAAAAGTAGGCTTTGTCCCTACTAAATGTGCTGTTGTTACATCTGCCTCCTTCGAGTTAGCACTTCCATTATTATGTCAGCTGCTTTTTTAAAACATATTTCCGTTGCCTTTCCTCGTCTTTTCAAACACATATATATGTTTATTAATCAGATTTTGTTAATGGCGGTTTTTCCTTCACGAGTAGCCTTAGATGGCATTTCGCGACCACGATATATGAAGTATGAAAACGAAGTCATAAGAAAAGATCTTATGAACATCAAATTGTTCAGAGAAATTAGTATGAAATGTGAAAATAGTATTTAAAAAAAACGGAAAATTTGTAAAAGGAACGAGAAAAAACGCTAGAAAGAAATTCATAAGCATTAAGTGACTGTCAAAAAAAAGAATCTCTTCATTTTCACCGTTGATAAGGTAACGTAACTAAGGAAGCAAATGGCGGATAAGGTAACAAATTTCGAATTCGCTTACTTCTTTATTGCTTTTTATGTGCATTAAAAAATGTAGTAATTTGATCAATAACAAGCGATTTGAGTGCTTTAATTCTCTCAAAGACCATACGAAATAAGAAGAGAACTGCTTTAAATGTGAGAATAAACCGCAGTTTCATAAAAGCTAGGAGCTCTAGAAGAACAACTCAAAAACTTCTAGAATTCATAGTGATTCAAAAGTGCTCCTGAATAGAGTGTCGAAATTCGTAAGTATCACAATAGAGGTTTATTGGCATGTGCGTAAATGTGTGTCACCCTACCATCCAATAACGAGGACAAAAAACCTTTAGTAGTGCACAGTGACTGGTATTGCCATGTTGATGCAATAACAAAGCTCGCTGAAGATTATTCATCTTAAAGTACCTTTTTTTTCAGCAACTGACCTTAGAAACGCTCCTGTTACAAATATTACATGTTGCAATAGATGTTACATGTTCCAAATGTTACAAATAATAAGTTTCACATTAAAAATTCTTAACTTCAAAATTTGCACCTCCTCTAAGGCTTACTTGTTAAAGCAAAAAAATCTTACTTTAACGAACTTCAGATTTATCTCTTCCCTTCAGATAACTGTAGAATGTATTGCAACAGCACATCTGGTTGCTAGGCATAATACAGCTAAACGCCTTATATGGAATGATTAAGGTCTCTTCGAACTTTGACTTACTTCATACAATATACTTACTGATCAGGGCGGATTTGTCGTGTTTGTTTGATGATCCGAGAAGGGTCACGCAGCTATATCGATTAGTGTGCATAATATAATACGACCGACCAGACCAGTAAGATGAACACATTAAGATGCAAATTCGAGTTTTTGCACTTCGAGATGACCCTAATAGAGAGTGCATGTATACGTTGAGCATAAATCGTGAGAAACATGTCCACTCTCATATATTTCATCTCCCGTAGTAGTGTTGCTGTCGATCTTTTATTACTGTACGGAATTAATTTAGTGGTGTTTTGTTTTCGTATTTCATTTGCTCTGATGAAAATTTGATGAAATAAAAAATATTAAGAATAATGAAAAGAATTTTTTGAATCGTTTGCAAGAAATATATATATAAATCTGATATTTCGAAAAATTTTTTCAATTTTATTTTATTTTCACTGCTAATAAATCTAACTATTTGTTAGTAATATTTTCAATTCTGAATGTATAAATATTCCGGAAATTCAGGAATTCCAGAAATCCAGAAATTGCTCATAATTTTCTCCATATTTCTTTTCGATAAAGAAGATGTGAAGCAAATATATTTCAAAAAAGTGAAAATGTTCCAAATTTATGACTAATGAATGGGAATGTCGCAATTGTACGGGGAATATTATTTTAATAAATTCGCAAAAAGATGTGCAATACATAGATGAATGTGTGACCATAATGTAGCGATGCTAACTTGCATAAGTAATTGAGTCATCGACAGTTTAAAAACGGGGACAATTAGTTCGAGAGTAGAATGATAGAAAATGTATAAAAAATTCATCAATGTACTCGCTGATTTCTGAAATTCACCTCTTTATGTCGTCCTGGATTTAATTTCAGGAATTTTCCAACTTTTTAAATATCCTCGATAGTATTACTACACACAACGTCATTAATTATACAACTTACAAATACTGCTATTTGTACTCTCTCATCCTTATAAATGTATATTCCATTCATTTTACTGTGGCAGTATTTAAAATTCGATGCATTCGATTCAGTGAACAAAAATTCCACTCATAAATTATTTGACCTTCATATGATTGGATCGCGAAACGCCTTTGGGGATTGCGACGTACACTAATCGTGGACGTAATTACCGCGCATTGCTACTCTCCACAATGGCAATTTTTGGCCATTAATGGCCACTTCTATCCAAGCAGTTTTCCTTTTGATTTTTTTTTGTAAGAATATAAGCTTTATTTTTTGCAACTAAACTAAAAATATAAAATTCTTGCGTCAAATAATTTACAAAAATTTTGTATCTATAGTGAATTTCTCTTTTCAAGCATGTATATCACTGAAAGCTGTTTCTACTCATTTCATCCCCTAACATTTCTTTGAGGAACAGTTGTGCATGAACCTTTATGCTTCGATGTAATTATGATTGTATAACATTATAATGCCGTTAGTTGATCTCTAATTCCATCCATCAAATGCACTCATTTTGATCGCTCATCTCAAGATTTATTGAGATATGAATGGGAAAAAATGATGATCCTAATCGGAAAAGTCATATAAAACGTTAAGCTGTGAGATATTTTCCGGAAAAGTCATATAGAACGTTAAGTTATGATATATTTTCCTCCATAGCGTAATTATGTGGATAAATGCAAAGTGATTCTGCTTTGGATTCGTTGAGGTAGGAAAGCAATTTCCTTGAATTTCTTTTCTTCCCACAAATTTAATTCCTTTCAATTCCATTCAATTCATTCTGCAATTATCATTCAGTTGATTTTCGATCAAATAAGAAGATATTTGCCATAACAAATATTTAAAAGCACGAGGTGGTTTACTACTTTTTTTTGAGACATAATCCTCCGATCCGAGATTTTTGTTTATCCTTTTATAGTTTATATTCGTTCCGCATAAGCGGAAATTCGAAATTCGAAATTTACTCTCAGTTTATCATTTCAATAAAGACCATATATAGCCTCCAATTTCGATAATAACTATTTATTTCTATACTATAGAGTTTTATATCCATTTAAGTAAGATGGCTCCTATCAGCTGCTGGGAAATAAATTATGACCATACTTCTTCTATCTGATAGCTTTTTATTGGTATATCGATTCGTCGTCGTCTCACAATGAAAGAATATACGAACAAATTTTTCCTATATTCACTTAGCATTGACAAAAATTTATAAAATCATTATTGCATTTATTTGCTTATATATTATTCTCTGAAATATTTCTATTTATTCTAATATTTAGCATAAAAATAGAGTATTTCTATAACAAAGTGCAATTTTTGCAATTTTGCAATGCAATTTCAACAATCACTGTTGCAGTTGTTTGCTCTTTGCAAAATTTCATTACTGTTTTAAAATTATAACTATGACAAATCATTTATAAAATTTTTGTTAAACTCTTTGAATTTTTTTTTCTTGATTTCTCATTATTTGCTTTTTCTTTAATTAATTAATTTATTTTCTTTACTTTTTAATCAATTAATTAATTAATTAATAAGCGGAAAAAGGAATCTGTTTTTTTGAATTCTTAGTCATTTCATTTCTTAAATATCACTTATTATTTATTTTTATTTACTTCTTTGATTGTAAGCTTATATTATTTTATATTGAAATTTAAATATTCACATGTGAATATAATATTCAGTTAACTTTTCATTAAATGATATTGTACATTAAAGGCGAAAAAATGTATATTTTTTAAGTACTTAAGTATATTCGAGTACTTAAATGTTGAAATTTAAGCGCTCGAGAATATTTGGCATAAATAGATTTAATTTTATGCATTCAGTAGGCAAATTTTTTGCATTTCTCAATGACTCGAAACTAGATTTTTCTTAATTTGTAAAGTTACGAAACAGATTTTGAAACTCTTTTGAGAGCATCAGTTAAACTTTCAAAGGAAAAAATATTCCGTTGATTTGCTTCCATAAAAATCACTAAATTGTTTCGATGAACCGGTTTCTACGGATGTTTTCTGTTTATGTATAATTGTGTTTACGTGTATCTTGTCAAGCAATTCCGTGTAAAACTGTCGATGATATACAGTCGTTTAGACTCATTGGGCACAGTCAGTTGCACAGATTATGCACAAGATAAAAACATTTGCAGTAATGGGCGTATGAATAGAGGAAAAAAGAACAAATTGACATTTATAAAGCAGATTTATGAGAGTCAGCTATCAGAGTGTTTCCGTGGGAAGTGAAATAGGTAGGCACGAATGAATTTCGAAGACAGCCTTTTGCCTAGGCGGTGGAGGAGGGCAATGCTAAGGAAAAATGAGTCATACTTTCTCATAGAAGTCAGAAGATAGGAAGGATGTGTATATGCACTGGAGAGTCATTGAGAAGCCTAAAACGCGGCCATACTTAGAAGGAGGGTAATCGACCGAATCTGGATCGGTTTTGTTGAGTGTTTTCTTCAGTTACCACAATAGCTTTTAATATGTGTACTTGAAAAAAGAATTTCTAGATACGTCTTAAATGTGAATGAGAATCGCTTCACTGAAGTGGAAACATCACGAGAATTTCAACAAATAATTGCGGTCTGAAAGGTATTTCTGATGCGGTCCACTAAACGATGAATTATGGTAACATTTAAAGGGAAATTTCACAGATGGATGATATTCGAAGATCCCTTGAAAATAGGAAAATACAACGAGTCATAAAAATAGATCGAAATTTTAGAAGGGGTCATTATTTATCCATTGATCACGAGCTGTCGATTCCGATTGCTCATACTTAAAAAGCTCCTTGAGATAACTGGAAAATATCACAGAGGTTTTATTGCCATCTTAGGATACGTTTTTGAAGATCATTCATCTTAAATTATACCTAACTTGATTAAATCTACAGTGTTATGATTTGTTAACCGTACGTAGTACGCAGTACTTCACGAAATTATCAATGACCTAATAAGCCTATATGCTTATATCTATACTCTTGAATATCTTCATTTCCTCTAATAAGGAACTATTACTTCGCTTTGTGTGTTTTTTCATGCTTAAATCTTCATGGTTGTCCAATTTAGAGGCACTGCTAGCACTCTATCTTTGACGCCTTACGGCTTCGAAAGCTTGTTTTTCCATAATGAGCTATCGGCTCATTATACACTTTTTTTAAAGTTGAAGCAAAGGTTTTTTCAACCATGCATGGCTTTTGCATCCATTTGCTAGTAATTGTCAGTCGAAATGCAATGCAATACATACCTAACAGAGAGTAAAGATAGCTTAAGCTTACATATAGTCTTTTGCCTACTTCTAAGGCATTATAGTGAACGAAATTCGGCACGTGTCTAATAGTATATAAATGGATGCTTAAATATACTAATGCATTTATGCCTCGATGAATGCATAAATTCGTTGAAAGTGCTCATTTCCTTAGCACATTTATGTAATGCAACTTTTTTCGCTTTTCTCTGTTGCATTTTTGCGAAATATATTATTGCAATTTACTTCACGAAAAGGACTGTCATGCGTTAAAATAAGTTTTGTAAAGACTTCTGAATTATTTACAACGTTGTGCAATGCTGAAGATTTATATGTTTCACTTTTTTTTGAGATTTTCATTGAAGAAACGCAGTGAATTGAATGAAAGGTGAAGGAACTTCAAAACACATCATTGTTAATTTAAACGTATATTTCCTCCTATTTTATTACGTATACGAAAGATGTCACATTAAACACGCTGAAATTCCGATCCGACACCTAGACTTATTGCATCCTGAACGATCTGCGATGCCATCATAAATTTGTGACTAGGATCGTCAGTTCTCTCACTATTTCATCATATAACAACTATGTCTCTTGCCTCATTCATGTCCGCTTTATTTCATGCTTTTTTTCCGCTCATCAGGTGATGTAAATATAACAAACGTTTTGTAATTTTTTGTTCACATAACCTTCAAATTTCACTTTTACAGAATACTTTTTCTTGTAATTCAAAAACTAAGAACTTACGTAGTCGGTGCAGTATAGAAGTAATCTTGTTAACATCCTTTTCGATTAGTTATCGTGTCACGTTAGAGGCATCGCTCTATAACCTGACTTCTTGACAAAGCTCTAAAACTGTAATTTAATTCCTTTCTAATTCCATATCCTTCTAAATTAACAATCATATTTTTAAAGGATATATTGTGTTAATTTATGTTTGGGTTTTTAAAATTTCATTCACACACTTAACTCATCTATGTTTGTGGAAGTTGCTAATTATTTGCAACACGAGTGCATTTAGTGTAACTAATGCTATATTGCTCATAAAGGAATGGCAATGACAGTTATTAAGGACGATGCAATAAGCAGTATAAGTAAGTCTGGCGTAGCCTTGATTTTTCGTCATGTATAAATAACGGCATTCACTTCATTAGGGAAGCAGAATAAGTGTGGAGGAGTCAGAATGGGCAAAACGCCCCAAGGACCCAGTAAATCACGGAAGTGACACTCTAATCAGACTTTCCGTCGATGAATATGAATTTATTCTTTAAATCATTTTTACTTCGCTGTGAAATACTCAATTTGTAAAAGTTATTATTTACAGTGGTTATTAATTATGAATTACACTAGGTATTCCAGGCGGACTATACAAATGTGCATACCTGTGAGTCCATATGTTTATTTTGCAAAGACTTTTATCCGCAAAGGTTTTGCTAAAATATTTTTTTCTTTCCATCAAATTTTTGTTCATTACGCGTCTTTGTTGATCAATTTTTGTAGCTGACATTTATGGTCGAGAATATTCGTAATTTATCAGTGTCCTTTGAACCGCTCTTCATTTTGCCGTTTGTTTTGCACATACCAAGATCATCGCCATATCCATCATTTGATTTCGAACCCATAAGTGATCTTTTTCAGCAAATATTCTACTGAAAATAGATGGCTTTTTCTGCATTATTTTATAATATTAATAACTGTGAATGCTGTTCTCCATTAATTCAGACCAAGCTCTAAATCTATCACAAAAGGGTTCTATTTGTTTCATCAAAAGTCTCTCAAACGAATCGTTAAACGTTATTGTTTCTATCTTATTCAAAAAATTTCTTATAATCTCTTCCGTAGTTGGAAAATATTTTTGCATAATTTGCAAAAATTGCAATGTGTGCTTTTTTGCCATCTTATGCTTAATTCATAGCGAGGGAGAGATGATGGCAATTGCTGAGCTCGGGGAATGAATCTAACGATGGCGTGCCGGACTCCCTTCCATCTAATTTCCCCCATTCCGACTTCGCTGTGAACAATGCAGCTTAGAGGGGACCTAAATTACATATCAAATTGTGGTGTCCTATATTCAAAATAAGTTTGAACGTTTATAAAAAAAATCGAAAGTTGCGGTTCCTGTTTTCATATTCACTTCGTTGTTGTCTCAGAAACTCTCGGAGAAAAGCTCTTTAATAGGAGGCAAATTTTTCTTTCAACTTTTGCAGTAACACTAAAATTTCCATGCTGGCTTTGATCTTCAGTATGCAAAATAAATTTCCTGTTGATTCTACGCTGAAGCACAACAATTTATTGTCCTTTTGATCTAAATGCGTTTCGAAGTAGCCCCTGTCTCGACTAGTTTAACAGTTCATGCCCTTAGCTTCCACAGCTCCAGACTTTCGCGATATCCAAATAATCCTCATTATTTCCTAATTTCGAAAGCCACTGGTCGATTTCAGGATCGCTTTCATTTCATGATTTTCGGGAAAAAAATTCTCGAGTCCAGGTTGGGGCAAACATCCGATCCCACATTTGCGGCTCTCAAAATCTACGACGACAGATTTCACAGCAGTTCGGATAAAAATAGTAGGCGAATATCATAGAATGCTTGCTACATTCAATGCCATTTTTGATGGGCGAAGATTCATGCAATGAAAGTTTTCAATAGTTTTCCGGCTTATCGTTGGGCAATATCATTTAATTATTCGGACGATATTGAGGAAACAGAGAATCAGAAAAAAATGTGGGAGGGAATTCTGCACGCAATCCTTCATTATACGCATCTGCGGTCATCTATCAAACCTACCGGAAATGTCATATTTTTTTTACGAACACACAACGACACATGTGCAATAGCTCATTTATATTGAATGTATCGCATAGATTCATCTCTTTGATTTCATTCTTTCATTAATTCAACTGGTCAATTGCAAAACGCATCATGCAAATTGAGTTTTTCTAAACTAATCAATCAAATAATATGAATTTGCAGAATTATACATGCGAAATTTTCTTCTCATAGGTTTCCGTGGGAGCCTGAAACTATCAAGTAGCTATGAAAATGAGATGTGCTTATTAATGTAAGGAATATCGCCATAAGATATTTTGAAAATTGCAATATTGCAAAGAACTGCCATCAACTAGCGTTGCTTTATTGCTATCGAGATGAAAAAAGAAGTGCTCAACTCATTGATAAGGCAATTTTTGAAATGAGTATGCGCATAATCGTACTTTACGCGTCTTTTTGTTTTATTTCCATTTTTTTTTCTGGTTTGAAATTGAAATTTTTCTTCATATCTATTCCACTTTAGAATAAATTCTCATTGCAGAAAATAAATAAATAAATTCATTTCAGTAATGTGATTATTGCCTCATTTCATTGATTTGATAATTGCATAGAGTTTTTGAGAAATTTTCTACTGCAGTAATTTTCTTTGCGTAATTTACTATACTCGACACCAAAATCTTAACGTTTCATTCAGCTGCCATAAATTAAATGGTTCTTTTTTCTTCGAAGTTGTAGTTTTTGTTTCGCTAGTTTACCTATTTGGGGATTTTTTATGGAACTTCGCTTGATGAGTACAAAAATTCCATAGTTGCTTACAATTGTAGGTCATTTCTTTGTAAGACAGCTGACTGGTGTGCATCGGATATGGAGGGGGTTTTTTCCTCAGAGTGGACTATCTTTTCACATTTTCGTAAGATATACAAAAATAAAACAGTAATTTTGCATTTCAAAAGAAATGAAACGGTAATGTTAAATTGGCAATCCATATAGGAGTATATTCGAATAGAACTGTACTTATATATTCATATTTCCGATAATATTAATCGATAAGAGGAATTGAGAATTCAACGGATTGAAATGAACAACACAAAATATGTAAAATAAATTCTTCACTCTCCCTCTTTTTCCTGAGTCCAAAACTTCTCTAAGACCAAAAATATACCACATCGATAAGGTCCACTCTTCAAAAATGTTACGGCTGGGGGAGAGGAATGGAGAATTCTTTGCAGCGATACTTAAGCGATGCATTGATATTTTTTACCGACATGATAAAGGCCACGATTTATATTATCTACATTTATGATTAATACTGACGTTTATTTATTCAATTCATTCTTTAAAAAAAAATTATTTCAAAATTCATTATGGTTCCTTTTTATTTCAGATTTTACTGAATATTCGTTATCTCTAATCAATGCTATCACTCAATGTAACTTCTTCTTGCTATTATTTGTTCAGTCGATGATAAAATGCCACGCATATAGGTTCCATTAAGCTTCGTTAATGTTTCGTCAGCCACATACATAAAACGATCAATTTCTTCCTATAAGATGAGAGGAAAATAATTTACTTCTTCTTTACATGCAAATAGTGCATTACCTAGACTAATGCCTCTTGAGATATTTCTTGACTTCATTCTCCATTTTTCATCTCTCCCTCTTTTTCTCTCTCAGTCAGCTGAAACGTGAAAAGTACCATCTGTATCAATAGATCCCTGGTCTGATTACTCCCCTTTCATCAAATTATCCGGTAAACTGCTTGTTCTCAAAAATCTGAAGCTTTCTGAAGTATCCGAAATGTAGTGGCGTTGCTTTCTCACTCAATAGTTCACTCTCCCCACAATAAAATCCTTAAAAATTCACGGAGTGCTCATAGCTCGAAGATCATTTTTATAGTATTCCGCTAATTTCTTTCAAGTAAAAAGTATGACCCACTGGATCTGTAAAGGCACTTTCAACAATCGGCTTATCTGCAAATATCATCAAATGCATACGAAGAGTACATTCGATGGTCATAATGTCCGAAAAACGGCGATTCTCATTCATTGGCAATACTAACTGATGTGGAGCTCCCATCTGATTGATTAGCCTATTTATGGAATTGATGGCTGTGAGGGGGATTGATTGGCGCGAGGAAACATAAATTTCAAGCGATACGCAATGAGAATATTCGATTGCAAATGCAGAAAACATTTTTTCCTTTAATTTTCTCTGATTGAACAAGTTTTATACAGAGATTTATGAAAGGAATTTTTATTTCATTTTTTCAAAGTACATAAAAAATTCGACGAATATTCTGCTTTCATTTCGCCGATATTCACCTGGACGCCAATTTCCACTGTTGTTTTCCATGCTGATAGACTTGGATAGTGATAGGCCTATCGGGCAAAATTATTCAGCAATACCTGTATTAACTGATAGGTCTTATCCATCGAAATGCGAACCTTCATTTTGGCAGGTTAAACAATTGGCTCAAGAGACAACTGAATTAATCGTTACCTTCACTGCAACTGTCATTACCTTAATGAAGTTTGAGGAAGCTTTAAGGACTTAGCAGTAAGCTAATTGACGAAGTCTTAATGAATAAAATTTGTGCTTTGAAGTAAATCCTAACTTATGATAATTAATGTTAAAGGTTTTTGTTATTCAGGCTGGGTATCTGCCATCGGCATGTATCGATCATAAAAAACTTAAAATAACACAAAAAATTATTGAGTATTGTTCAAAGTATAACTGCAAATGTCCGTTAGTTCTTGCTTCCATAGAATGGCGTAATGCAAATTCGAAGTGCAGTTCTCATTTTTTTGGGTGTAAATTGTGCCGCTCAGCGACCAAAAAGCTCTCACAATCCAGTTCGTTTTATATCTATGGTGTCTCTCGTACTGACTACACAACATCCCCCTCCTAAACAAAGACTCTGCCAATAGTGGTGGAAATGTTCATTACTTGTTTTTGTCTTTTTTAGCTCCTCTTCCCTAACCTATTCTCGTAATTTTCACCTACTTCTCTTCTTAATTATTTAGGTGAATTTCTGTATTAATTTCATATTTTAAGTTATTCAGTTGATAGGGTTGTGATATAATATTATAGACATCGTTCGAGAAATTTTTCCTTCAAAAGTTTGAATAATTCAATTCACCTCAAAAGGTAACAGTTCTTCTCAAAGATGACAAAGAGAACCAAGTATCGCACTAAGAACATGAGCATATTGTATGATTTCGTGATATCAGGCGTTCCTTTATGCATTTCAGCCGCAAAATATCCGTCATGTAAGCAAGAATTTCATTGTGCGTATTCGAATCATTTCGAAATTACATTTAAACTACTAGGTTGCAGCACTGTATTTATAGTTTGGGCTTAAGGGTATCGCTATGGCTATAAAGTTATCTCTTATTCAATCACACTGGGCTTCACTAGTCGTAATACGGTAAAGCGTTGTCCAAGTACCATACCACCAATAAAGGTCGTTGGTGATTTCACTCATGAATGGCTACCATAATTGATTGAGATAAATAATTTTCAGTTTTCAACGAAACGTTAAGATGTGGCAGACGTATACGTCTGCTTGCATCTATATAATAACAATGAAAATTGGTCTTATCGGAAATATTTGGGTGATCGGTTCGGTAATACGTAATCGAAGACCACGAAACAATCTTACCTATTTATCGACAAGTGACCGACTTCGAACTTATATATTTGTGTTGGCAATCATCGATCTCACCGTTGTTTCAACACTCATTATTCGTACCATCTATACAATTCTACCGACTATCACATTCGGTTTTTTTTTTTTTGATTGATTTACTGAAAAGAAACAAAAAATTGATTTTTGAACGAGAGACAACTTATATATGGCAATGAGTAATTTGATAATTTCCGAGTATCTTCTATAACTTTCCTTCTATGCCATGTGAATAGAAGCCAAATACGCCAACTTGTGAAAAGTATAAAAAAAGAACAATGAAAAAGTCACAAATAAATGAAATATATTTTGAAAAAAAATTCTTCAATGCTTTTAGAAAATCGAAATAAAAAAATTTTTCCAAGTCAACTAAGAATGAAATAATTTCTTAGCGAAATTCTTTCAATAAAAAAATATATTGGGGGGCAAAATTACAATTTTATGCAATTATTTCTTTGGTACATAATTTTGAGCATTCAAATTGCCATACAATAATTCAATTCAAAACAACATCGAACTACGTGGAAATGCTCTTCGAATTTTAGATGTTTCAATATGTCGCGCAGTTTTCTTTATCGATCACCTGGTGAAATTAGCATCGCTTATCTGTCTCGCATGTATCAGCATCGAAAGATATATTACTATACGCAAACCATTCAATAGTCAGGTATCGTCTCAAGTTTTTCAGCCCACTTTGAAATGACGATGCCACAAAAAAAAGTAAGTGGAAAAGCACACCCGAAAGGCTTGACACGGTTAGCGCTTTTGCTCTTGACTTGTTGCATCTACGTGCAGACACGCAGCAGTAGTTGTCTTTTTTGATGGCCATTTGCAACGTTGTAATGTCTCATAATACAGGCCGTGATTTATGTCACCGATTATTTCAATGCCCACTTGGGGTCGAAATTTGCGAATCGTTCGTTCATCATCCAACCAACATCAATAATTTGCTAGTCGCACCACTTCTCATTGCTCCACTAAGTTCTCTCGATCATCGCGTCGGATTCGTATGCTACTTGGAAAAAAAAGAAACATTAGCAAAAAAATGCGTTCACTTTCTGATATCGAAATAATTTCTCGTAGAAAATCTCGTGAAAAAATCATCGATAAAGGTTGTGTTTTTGAGCGTCGAAAGCACAATCATTCGAAAGTTATACGACGCAGTATACCTATAGTAGTTGAAATTCTAATTTTAATGGGTTTCGTATGCCTATCAATTATCTTCCGCTCTGAAAGATTAAATTGAAAATTGAAATAAAAAATGTGGATTATGTCTATCAAATTCTTCTACTGTGGTACTATCACCTTCCGATATGAAACTGCCAGAAGGGCGGATGCTGACATAGATAATATTGCCCCACTTATCTTTACAATTTCGGATTTGAAGGTGTTCGTGGCAAAAGTCCCCTTCGTGCAGTTGAGGTTTCTATTTCTACAAAATTTCTAAGGGAGTATCTAACATGATAGTGTTGCTTAGACCGTCCTTTCTTCACTTACTGACATATTTGATGAGTTAATTACTTGCATATTTCGCGTAGTCAGTTATCAACTAACTGAATGGGATTTAAATTTGACATATTAATTAGCCTTAGCTCACTTATCAATCACGCCAGCAAGATTCACATATTTAGCAGAATACATTTAGTTCTTTCGTGGCTCAATTCTGCGACTTCCGCTTGATTAATTCACAGGTGTACTTCGCTTTAGTAAATGTAATTTTTGCTTAGATGAATTAAAAGGTGAAAAGAAAAGCGAAGGAACCGAAGTTTTTTTAGAAAAAGTAAGCAGAAAAAAATATATCTTTATGAATCTAATATCATTATGCATTTGCTGTAGCATTTTCAGTTGCCCGAAACTATTGCATGCCTAAATATAATCCTTTTATCTGCAGATTCGTCAACGTCTCTTTAAAATAACACCATTTTTTGCAAGTGGTCTACTAATAATGGTACTATCAGCATTACTTTTAAAATCGGGTAGCGTTACGACAAAAACTGATCATCTCAATTGTCAACAAATTCATCATCAATCGTCGCTTATTATTTTCTCTGGTCTTATTGTTGCCTTTACCTTTATTTTTCTACTCTCAATTGTTAGCATTAATTATGGACAAATTGTTCGACATGTTCGACGGAAATTTTGGAAACGAAAAGCTAGAGGTATATTATATTATCTCAATTTTTATTAAAGTAGAGTGTATGCTTGCTTTAATTTGTTGAATCCAATTGCCCAGCATGTCTGTTATAGTTCGTATTCTGATAGACCTGGTATATCTTAGAATTTTTCATCTCATTTCCAAATCGTTGGTTCCTTGAATCTTTCAAAGTAAATTTTATTGGCTTGATGAACCAGCATCCACGGATGAGTTTTTTTTTAAACATTTGTATCTGTTTCAAATCTTATTTTCTTGGAGTGATCATCTCATCTCTGGAACTGCTTTTATGATCTGCGCAGTCAGTTTACTGAACGTGGCACATCAGAAGGCTTATTCAAATACATAGAATATTAATCGCTTAGAGATATTGTGTTGAATGTTTTTTTAGTATGCGCTAGTTCTCGGCAACATCAACTATTAGTGTCCGAGCCAAGATATATGCGTGATATGACATCGGCGATCGTTCGAGTGGCCGTTTTCCATGTGATCTGTTGGCTACCGTATTGTATATTCCAAATATCTCCTGACGAGGTAATGGATCAAAATTTTCATAATGTATGCCAGTTGATACATTTTAATTGTCATATATATATTTTTGCTTGAACGCAACTTAATTTGTCGCCGAATCACAACTGTGGATATATCCATTGAAATAAGAAACGCTCATGGACGAATGCTGTGATAATGCATATTCATAACACAATGGAAAGTCGATAGGTTATCGAATGGCTACTATGCGTTTGCGGAATGAGATTCAGAATCATAACTGTTACTACCACAGTGGAATAAAGTCAGGCTTCATTAGCTACCGCAGTCATATATGTATTATTTTAGTGATCTGATGCTATCTAGTTCTATTTAAACATCAGGCCATTACAACATAAAAACACTAAAAATTAAAGATCTTCTGCATACTTTTCATTGTTTATCTCTCATAAAGATATGAGTATCCTTCGGGAATCAGATCACAAGTTCTTCAAAAGCATGATAACAAGCGCAATGACCATTTTTATCGTTATTCTGTGTTAGAATTGAAGAAATTTGTAATTCTTTTGACCTTTATCCTAAACTCATAACATTTCCTTCATGTTTATGAGAGAACTGTTACAGGTATCATCGGTAATTTCAACATCAGTACGCATGTTCGAACGGCATGAAATCGGTAGTGGTTGGATTGCTTGGGCAACATTTATTGTTAATTGGTTAACCTATGTGAATTCGGCATGCGATTGGGTATTTTACGCTGTACTTAATAGAGATCTTCGAACACTTATACGGTACGTTAGTAATATCGAATTCATCATTTTTTGTGGGAAATTTCTTGAAATATGCAGCTTTGCATCGCTTTTCTTCAGGAAAATTTCGTCATCATTATTTGCTCCGATTTTTGCAAGCATAAAATTTGTTCCATTATCCGCCGATGCAACATCATAACGGTGCTATTTTTCTCTATCCGTGCCTACTACATGTGAGCGTCTGTATGGCTCACTTGTAATCATCGGTACATTCGTGCAGATAACGTAATTGTCTGCACGAACTCTGCGTATGTATCTTCGCGGACCATGTATATGTTCTGCGCGTGTTTCTATGTCGACAAGCGTATGTATATCTCTGCAAACTATATATGTGAACTATAAGGGGATTTATCTTGTAAGGGAATCCTTTACAGCATCGAATCATTTCGTCAAGTTTAGCGCCCCTTAGATAAGGCAATATATGCGCTGTGATACAGACACATCTGTCTTTATTTTATTCGATCGCATACTTTATACCATAGCCCACCTCCCGTTTGCCACACAGCACACTATCCACAACCTGCGTTGCGCGTTTCAACTACTGGCAAGCATGAGCAATTAGGCTGGCGTAAAAAAACTTTCGAAATTCTTTCTCATAAGTTATGATTGGTAGAAAAAATCGATACGAAAATTTGTCACCGTTAGTGATTCAGCTTTCTGTTTTACTTTTTTATATCTTTAATCATTTACCTAAATAAACCTTCCTCGTAAACTCCTCACAATTTCATCTTGCTCCGCTTCACAGCACTGATTCTCATCCTCATCGCTGTTGTTATGTCCTCGATCGTCATGAAGTTGAGGTAAGATCAGGCGGAAATGCCTTATTTATGCAAGTGAGCTGCACTGCTCGTCTAAAAAAAAGCACAGCCTATACAACGATCACCAAGCAGCCATTTATCTCAAAATATGATCACAGCGTTGTATAGTCACATGCTTTTAATCACAGTGTTGCTTGCGCCACATTATCATGTGGCTATATGTATATCGCAATCTTTGCCACGTGACCATGCATTGCGCAGTTTTCTATTCGGGATCCATTTCAAAAATTAAATAAAATCTTTGATTTTACCTCTATACATAACATTTGTCCATTTCAATTTTTAACTAGGTTTCCGACATGTGTCAGGATACTGCGTTTAACTGATCCGAAATTTTGCAGAACCAACACAGAACGGCGTAAACGTAGTACGTTGTCGCAGTATACCAGTCCAAATACATTCCATCGCAGTCTTCGCCGTCAGTTTTCGGGTGGTGGTCATCGTTTACTTCAATCTGGAAATGCAAGCAAATCAGCACCAGGAAGTTTTGATGAATGTATTCCAATCAACTCTTCACTACCACATGGTTCACAACGTAATTTCTTTTATTCTATCCCTTATTCACTACTATTCTCTTCGACATGATGGAATTCGTAAAAGTTTGAATACTATTTTAGAGCTTTTCCATAGGGAGAAGTGAGTTATGAAATCGTCTGCAAATATATAAAATTTAAAAAATAAAGAAATAAGATCAGTTTCTACAGGAGATCTGTCCTATTTATTATATTGCACTGTACTATAATTTATACCACATTGGGTGTTAATTAGACTTATTTCCGGTAACCCTGAAACTTTTTTTTAAGACGAAATTGAGTACAATGAAGAACTATCAACAGGGTTGCATTGAATGATGTGTGCATCACTTAAATAGGGCACGATGTTACCGAGCCTATGCGTCTCTTGGAAGTTTGTAAATCAGCTCAAAGCTTTTAAAAATCTGAAGTAACCACAGTTTTCGCTTATCAGTGCACTCATCTTTTTTGAAGAATAATTCCTATGAAGACGTAAGTGGTTTCAATTCATTTCAGTCTTTTATTAACAGTACTAAGTATTAGTCATTTAAAGATCGAAGGCCGCTTTGTCGATGATTCAGCAACATCCAGGTGGAAGGCTTATGAAGAACGTTTTGCCCTCAGAGATTTTTTCAGCTAGAGTATCTCATAATGCAGAACGGATCGAAAAAGACAGGTAGAATGCCTTATAATGGGAAATGGGCTTGAACAAAAAACAGTACACATCCTTCGATCTTTGGTCTAGAAGAAGTATTTATCATCATTTCCTGTTCCAAATCTGATTCAGAACATGATTTTGCAGTGATTGTGCCATCAAGTCCGAAATTCTCGAACTATAGTGTAGATTATATGGCATATAGTAATGCACCAAGTTCGCCACGTTTATATTCGTCATGCTCACAGAAGAGTATCCCACTTATGACGGACGGTGTTGAGCAATTCGTATAATTTAGGCAATAATCGTAAATTGTAACGACTGAAGATGGATTCGCTAAAATTTCAGCAATGAAGTTACTTTATTGCTAATCGCCTTGTGAAAAAAAGCTTGAAAATCAAGGAGAAAATTTTACTTTCTCATCGACGCTTTCAAATATTTATTAATCTCCATTCTGGAATATTCCTGAAGGAGCCGTTATTTTTACGAAATATTTTCCTCTATTTTTTCTACGAAGTTTTCTGATTATACTAAATTCGAATATAAAATTCGACTTTTTTAGAAGGAATTTCTATAAACGTCGGCGAATTTTTCATAAATTCTCTAATTCAGAATTGCTCATTGTTCCGTTCATCGAATCTCTTTCCTTTTTTGTTCTTTTCTTTGTTAGCCACAACATTTGTTGAAATAATTAATATGACTAATATTTATAATTTAATTCTCAGCTGTGCTTTATGATTTTCTCAGTTTTCAATTTCATTTTGATGGAAATTTTAACGATGCGTCAAAATTCTCGTAATGACAAAATTGTGGATAATTTGGATGGGAACGTTGAAGATAAGCAGCCGAAACAGAGAAGAAACTCTTTCACTGGATCGTCTGATGTTTTTGCGCTATCATGACCACCATCTTTTTATCAAGAGTAAACCCCCCATCTCCTCTACTCTCTTTCCTCCATCTCAAGAAAGGAATGAAATTTTGTATACTTTTTTTCTGATCGAATAATGTGCCTATGTAAGAACTTCCAAGTATAAATCTTTAGAAATGAGCCTGGAGATATTACGGGATCAGAGCCAGAATATTGAACAGGCTATTGTAGTGTGTTGAGGGGAAGTAAAAGAAAGATGCGATAAAGATTAATTCTTTGAGAACTGCAAATTTATATTACCGAAATATGTTAATTTAACAGAAAATGTGATGACTAGATTAGAACGATAGAACATTGTCCGAATAGGATCATATAGTCTACTAAGACTACTATCTCAGTCGCACTACAACGATTTGCGTGGAGGGGGCTATTTCGTTGAATGAAATTATTTTGATTATTCATATCTATTCACTTTAGCCTTTTCAATAACAGGTAAATCAAGGTGCCATGGAAGCCTCGAAGTGAAATATAATCGGAATTTTTTTGAGTAGCAAAGATAGCAATGAATTCGGAACAAGTAATTTTTATCGCCGCACTGTTTGATCTGATCCCAGAAGAACAATGCTTGAAATCTTTATACTTTCATCGCTTTCCTCACTTGCAATTTGCCTTCATCACTTTAATATAGGCGGTTTTTTTGATACCGAATAGGAGATTAAAAAAAAAATTGAAAAAAGAAGTTCAATCGTTCGTTTTGCATGTTCTTTAAGAACTAATTTCAAAAAGCAATTTTCCTTACAAATTTCTTGATATCCTTAGGATATTGGAAAGGCTCTTCATTTAAGTATAGATCAGTGTCATAAGGTTGCGGAATTTCGTTTAATTCAAGCTGTTTTCATTTCTCTGAATAAAATAGTCGTATATACTTTCTTGCAGCATGCATAACTTGTTGTGCGATTCTTATTGTTGTTTGTGTGTGTAGGCATTTGCTGAAGTTCGCAATATCGGTTAAGTAACTCAACTGCACTTACAAATATGTGTAGTTATGAGTGTTTTTGCCCCTCCTTCTTATCAAAAAAACCATTTGCTCATTTATGCTGCTGAAATTTCAACACTAAATTTTGAAATATATTTATTCAGTAAATTAATTTAGTATTGCGATGTTCCTAAGTTATCTTACTCTAAAAAACAATTTATCTATGTGCAAAAATTATAAATATTGAATTGAAATATGAGGAAGAAAAAATAATGAAAAGTCATGGAAATTATGGAAAATTAATTGAAAAATTGCTTAATAACGAGTTTCTTTTGCTTCGCATAGGCTGCTTCTAAGTCTTTTGTAGGTTTTCACTTACAGATTTCATCTTATTTTATGTGATTACAAATGTAAAGTACAATTGTATATATCGTTCGATATTGTGAATTTTTTAATGTATAAACTTCTCATAAAATATCATGAGATTCTTTTTTACACAATGTGCAATTATAGATGCTATTGCAATTCTTTTATTCGTGCAGTGGAAAAAGTTATCCGCAATCATCGTAATACAGCATCACAGTCTATCATCAACAGCGTAACGGAGAGACGCAAAAAGAGCAGTTAAAGATAAGCTAGCGGCTGGTTGAAAAATCCGGATTTTCAATTCTACCAGTGTTGTTGGCCGGCAAAACATCTCTAATTATATTTTTTGCCTCAAGTATAGCAAGAGGTTCGGCAAATCATGAGAGATCATTGCAACAGAGGTTATTGTGACGAAAAAAACGAAATCAAAGGCCGTTAAATTCCACAGCCTATCTGTCTATAACATCTTGCTTCTTCAGCATGCATAATCTTGAGTAACGAATAACATCAATAATGGAGTTTAATATCTCTCAGTTATGTTTTATTTGCTCCGGCTTCGTTCTCTTTTTCCCGGAGCTAAGCTGCGGATTTCCGATGGAAATTTCACTTATAATTGAGGCAAAATATTGTGATAGGATTGATCTGTCTATTTCCTTTTATGGTAAATTGCAAATACCATTTTGTTGATGGAACAAATTTCAAAAAAGTAGCATTTTCGCTTTTGTTGAATTCATATATTACGCTAGTTAAGATGCATAAGAAGGTGAAGAAAAGGAGTGAAGGAGGCGACCCGAAGTGAAAAGTAAGTTAAGGAGGCGACCCGAAGTGAAACTTTTGAAGAGGCGGATCCGATGTGCTTTTGCAAAGAACTCATCTCAACAAGCATTTTCCAATTTGAAAAGAAAACTACACAGTGAAGGGTAGTATTTTAATTTTTACTGAATAAAGTCCTCCCCTCCCCCATCTCTTATGCCAAAAACTTCAACAAAGATTTGCTTCCACGAGATTCGACCAATGCAAAATGTTTTCAAATTCTCAAAATCCTAAGACGTCTGTGATCATTTCGGAGGTCTATGAAGCAATATTAGTGACGGTGTATGAGTTTAACATATGGTGACCATTACGTCTATCAATTATCTTCAACCTTGTTTCAGCTGTATTCCAGATGAAAGCATTGAATAGACCTCGCGCCAGTCAAGTACACAGACGCCCGACATTAACGTCTTAGTCTTCGATAAATCAAGCTTGCAAAAGTGCGCATGAAAAGCTATAACGCAGATCGCTGCCATCTTATATTTGTTTTATGCTTGGATGGGGTATGTTTGAAAAAGAATAGAAAGCATAAACACTTTTTAAAAGCATCTTCTTATGTAATATTATGACAGATAAGTGGGTATATTTTCCTGAATTTCAAAGGACAAGCTTGTCAAGGTCTTCCTTTCTCTACGCCTCGTATCAGTTGGCCTCGCTAACTGATTACTTCGAATGAGAGACCTTCCGGAATGAGACATAAGTGCTTCCGTCACATAAAGCTCCGTATAGCTTTGTAATATTTAGTCTTTGGCGCACTGTTTGCAGTTATTTCTGTACAAAATCTGCTGCCATTTTCCATGTGAAAATGAGCTGATTCCCTTCTTTTTACAGCTCACCTTCGCCGCCTTAAGTGTTTTTATCTTCTTCACTCTCGAATATTTGGTGCATTTTGGAGACTTGCGAGGATGACAACTCTTCAGAATTGAAATTTACAAGAAAAATAAACAAAAGCTGTGAGCAAAATATTGCTCATAAAATGGAAAAAGGAATAACCGTTGCCAAATTCTCATATGAAATTATTGCAGATTATGCTGAATCATTTCCCCTCCTCCCCTCCCCAAAAAAAGACTTTACTTGAGAAAGTCGAGTGAAAGATATAATGAGCAGTATTTCTTTATTAACTTTTATTATATATTTCAAACAATAATATAAAATAAATCGCTCGACGACAATTTAAAATGCATAGAAATAGAAAGAGATCAAATATCAACAAAATATTTCTTCAAAACTTTGGGGTTTTCATGTGGAAATTTTCAATGGTTTTAAATTATCTCATTGGTTTCTCACTGATTTAATTTTCAATGGTTTAAATTACAATGGAAAAGTGTGAATAGAATTAGCGACAATAAATTATGACTGATCAAAAAGCATTGCAAAGGAAACTCACATCTTCTATCAGCTTATATACCGAAAAGAATAAACATAAAATCAACTCTTTAAATTTTGAGAGTAATATTTATTATTCGATGCCGATAATTTATTAAGAATAATTTATTATCCGTTCCAAAATGATCGAATTACTTCTATCATCATATTCACACTCAAAGTAATCGTTTCTCGAAAATACCTTTTAAAAAATTTCAAATATAGTTTTCTGAAAGTTTTGAGGTAAAAAATTTCATTTAGCTTTGACGAAGGTCACTAGTTTCTTGAATGCTTTATCAACTGCTTTAATAGGCTTAATTTAATAGCAGTCAAAAGTAATCACTGAAATGAGTATGATACCAATAATATCAGATTATATATTTTCAGATTGAATAGGTGGATCATACTCAACAACGTAACCATATGTGGGATATTCCTTTGTTGGATCCTTGAGTTTGAATACTGTTGTCGGTTGCCATGCAAGTACATCACGTGGAACGATATTATATCCGAACGCTTTCGCATTCTCTTTAGTTAATCCAAGTTGCGATAGAAGGCACTCTTGTGGTAGTGGTACCTCGCACTCAGCCAAGGTGAAACTGTTAAGTATAAGAACTGAGCTATGCGACTTGATCTATACTTGTGACCTATTGATATACAGCATTCCGGTGACCACTGGTCATCGGAATGCTTCATACCAGTACTGCATATACGCTCCTATCATTAATCATAGGGAAAATCCGTGAAAAATATTTATTCGCTTATCCTTCCTTTTCTCGCATCCGTAAACCCTTTATATCTTTCTAAAGTTCAGGATTTTGAAATCACATGATAAATAAGGGTTATATCATGGAACTTAAAAATTTTTTTCATTGAATGCGCAAGAAATGATGTAAACAGTCAAGGCAAACATCCCTTGGAAGGAGAGCAGCAAATTCGCCAGACGCGTCCAATATTAAACTTCAATTCAACCGTTTAGCTGGTAAACGTTAACGGATCGACACAAATGTTTTGATTTGAAATAATCGTATCACTCACTTTCTGACGCTCTTTCTGATACATTTATTGTACTCTTTTCAAACCAGTTTAGTTTTCATACTTCTAATTGCGCGCTTAACCATTTCTGTTCAGTCATAATAACATATTAGCCAACCGATACCTCCATTCCACCATATAATTTCGATGCTGCGCAATTACTGCAAAAGTTCTATACTGGAAGTTCGCTAATCGCAACAACCTCTCATTGGTTATGACTTCATCGAAATACTAATTTGGCTGATCGCCGTTCAGATTCGATGATGAATTTCGAGAAGCGATTGACGCATATATTGATAAATAAGCAGCAAATTCGCGATCAGTGCAATGCAATGCAATTCAATGCAACGCGATGCAATGCAATGCAACGCGATGCAATGCAATGCAATATGCAATCCAATGCAATTCAATGCAATTCAATGCAATGGAGTGCAATGCAATTCAATCAATTCACAATGCCCTGTATGCCACTATCAATTGTCATAACTAAAGCTTATAATATTCGAACTGATTTTCCATAACATCATCTATTGTTTTCGAATATTATTGCTGAATTTTGGATTTATTTCCGTTTAAAAGGAAATGAATGAATATTTTGTTTACTTGCTATGATTGAGAAGAACACTTAGATTGATAGCAAAACCAGGTGCATCCAGTGGCCATTGACTGTCCTGATGCTCCTTGGTTAACCATCCACTTACGGCACCGCTTGTGTCCACTGCTGGTGCAACAACCGTTTCGTTACCGGCGAGACCTAGAGTAACAGCATGATCATTGCCCTGATACGCTGAATCTCAATGAAATAACTTCATGAAGTCTTCTGCCAATCTTTGGCTTTATATCAGCAGCCTAATAGCCATCAGCGGCCAAGCAACCTGCGTTAAACAGCCTCCGATTATGTCTACTTATTCTACGATTGCGGATGCTGAAATGCTTAGGATTTTCCGCAATTTCTGGAAGCCCTACCTCTTTGCCGATGTTCGCCTGCGTTTTCAAAAACTGTCTAACCTGACGATTTTACCATGATGGGCTTCCATGTATTTCAAATTTTTTGGAAAAATAACAATCACAGGCGTTAAATTTACTGAATGATGGTTTATTTCATTCATAGGGAAAAGAAAATTTTTGCTTACCAATAGCCCAAACACCGATAGTTTGCACATTACGTATATAGCTGTCAAAAATGCGGAAATCATATGCACCATCATCGTCAGCGAAATAAATCACAGCATGATTGGAAAAATGAGCGAATTGTCTTATGACGAATTTCATGCCAAATTCACGAGCAACCCAACGCCAACTTTCTGAAAGAAAATATATTATAAAGTTGGGAGCTACAAATGGTTGTTTTCCTTTGCATTATATTTACTTCATCTTACTTTACTTCGTTTTACTTTAATATTACTTTATTTCGCCTCGCTCTAATTTGCATTTTAAATCTACTCCATTTCATTCCAATTCGACTGACGGAGCATCAATGAAGAATAAATGAGCAAGAAATGAGCATTTAAAATATTTCATCATAAAAAGCAATATTTCGTTATGGGGTTTCTATTTTTGGGAGTAAAACATTTTCCCAGCATAGTACCAACACTAAGTTATAAATTAGGTGAAGTGTTCATTCCGAAAATTGGAGCTTTTTACCGGATGTGACGTAAACAAAAGTGATAGTCACAAAAAGCAGACTTTTTTCTTTCTCAGAAGATAAAGAGCTTAAATGAAACTTTTTAACTAAAATATGCTTCTCGGAAGCTGACTACATCGAACCGTTGATATTAAAATCGCTTCGGTTAGGCAGAATCTCCTCAATGCTACTCAAGCAACAAAAGCTTTCCGGGAGAAATGTTTTCCAAGACCAACGGTCGCTTTCAAGAATCTCAGCACCTGAATGAAAATAGATGCTTAAAAGCCTATACAATTAATGATGCTCATTTCTAGCCTCAAATTCATAATTTAATTAGCTCGATAAACGTATCAAAATTAGTTCAACTTCTACGTTGACGAATTCATCAAAAGATATTCTTGATGAACCTTGAAACTGATGGTTGTCGGTTGGTGACACTAAATAACAGAATGGAATCGATGATCGCTTTAGAAGGCGTTCGATCGGATCACCACGAGAACCTCCATATTCGATTACCACCCAGGCTATATGATGTGTTAAAGTTAACGTTTGTGCAAGCCTAAAAAAAAAATTACATCATGATATGATATGATTAACAGGTTGACGTAAACAACCTCCTCATCACAAACGTAAAATTATGGCTAGAATTAACGACCTCCACTCAATCACTCGCTGCTTATCATTGTTGTAGAAGAAATTCTTTGAAAAATATAGTATAATTCGATAGGTGGGATAAATCTAAAATATAAAAATTAGTGATGGTGAAAAAGTCCACTCAAACTTAATGTGCATACTTTGATCGACTTAAACTTAAAATAGCTATTTCTTTATCAAACTAGAGGAAAACGTTGTTTGTTGTTTAAGAAAGCCAGTACACTCATCGAGTATCCTTATTTTCGAGCACCTAGTTATTTATGCTTAAGGAATCCTGGAATAAAAACATTAAAAGACTACTTTGCAGCAGTTTCTAATTATCTAAATTACTCTCAATTAATAATACTCAACTTGTTAAAGCTTAAATATATAATCGGAGATAAGATTCGTTTACAAATGTATGGGAACAGAAATTTTCCGTCACTTCGACTTGTTGAGTTCCACATTTTTCAGTGCGGTATTTGTTACAATACTACTGTTGAATCGGTTTGTCACTCTTTGAATTCTCAACCATTTGCTTCAATTTCGAATTCTCAACCTTTTGCAAGAACACTTAAGATTATAAGAGGTGTGCATTACTTGAAAAATGAAAAATTTATGAAAGCACCTTGTCATATCCGGTAAACGTGTAAGCGTTTTACGCGTTGGTGTTATAATGAGAATCAGAGGTTGGCCTTCATAATCTTTCACTTTTAATGCATATAATGATAGGCTACAATAAGTTCTATTGATTTCGATTTCCATTTTGCAATCGATGAAGTGAACGATCGATAGAAACGATACGAGAAAAAACAACATAGACATCCATTGTCGCATTTTATTTAGTTGTATTTTTGCACAAATCATCTGTAAAAGTTCTCATAAAGAGGTATTTATGTAATTAGCATGTAATTAGCGTTCAACATAACTACATACTTTTTTTTGCATCTCATATCGTCTCAACAATAGAAATTCCATTCGCAATCGATGCTCCACAAATTCCATTCAACTCCAATTTTCCACCAATCACATCCACAGAAGTGAAAAAGTATCGGTTGGAAGCCGAGTGGTTCTTACTAAGGTACGATAAAATTCCTAATATAGACTTGAAATTCATTGATCGAAATAACCGGATCAATGATTTCACAGCCGATCACCACTATCCTATAAATACAATTGCATCTCATCAAAGAAAAAAATCAAAATTCACTTTCTTCTAGCTCAATCATTTGGAATCGAAGTTTGGTGATTTACTGAGAAAAATTCAAAACGACAATGAGGGAATTTCAATTTTCCTATGAAAATCTGACGTGAAAATTTTATGGACTCATTTCGATTTTATTATAAGTAAATTTGCAATGAATCTTAGTTTCCTTCCTTCAATTCCTCTTATAAGTTACACCTCACGAGCATCTGCTCTTTTCAACTCCAAATTGCTCTCGATATGAACAGCAGATAGTTGAAAACGCTTGAAACGAAATACACTTACCTCAAACGACCGAACACCACGTACGACAAAGCCCACTTTGTTATGGAACAATGTTTCTTCAAACGTTAACATAGAGCAAATTTGCATCTTCATAAAATTATCAATTTATGCGAAATTGCAGAAATTGAATCACTTTTGTTTCCGATCAAGTTAAATGAAATGAAAAATGAAGAGAACTCAATATATCGGTACAAAGATACGGGCATCTCATTGACGTATATTACAAACAATGAGCTAATGATAAAGCCAAATTAGAGAACAACTCACGAGTCATCTCACGAGATGTCTCTCCTCGTCGAATTTTCCCGACGTGATTTCCAATACGCTCAGAGAATATCACGTACTGAAAAAGTACCACCGATTTCTTGTGAATTGCAGAAAAACGATTTCCCACCGAAGAGAAATACCCATATCACAACATTTCTTTACTAGAAATAAGGCGCTTTCTTTTCTCCCAAATTAGGTAACTATTTTGGTAATTAGGTAATTAGGCAATTAGGTAACTCGATTAAAGGTACACATTAGGTTACAAAGACAAGATATAAATTTTGCTAAATTGTGTTATAAGGTGTATACATTTTGTTTGCAAAAATAAGATGTAAATTGTGTTATTTTGTGAGTCATAACTGTGCCATATTGTGCGACTTGCGTTTTTCTCATACAATATATAGGCATAAATGTACTCTATAAATAACACATGCATAAGAATTATTTTATTTTGATAGCGCCAAATATAAGGACATAAATACTTCGAAAAGAACAATGAGGGAAAAAAAAAAAATAATAACTGAAAAAGATCATTAAAATCACAAAATGCCTTAAATAAATCAATTCTCCTATATTGATGTTTTGCGCGCTCTTCAACAAAAAGCCTAAGAATTAATTAATTAGCTTAAGGAATTAATTAACTATGAACAACAATCAAATAAAACGGGTATTTTATAGATACAGTAAATAAACAAGAAGATGACACTACCACTGCAACTAACCATTTCCAAAAGAAACAGATTCCAGGGAAAAATTAAGCCTCAGAATGCAACCGATAAGCAACTGATTGAAGAACAATTAACATAACGGCAAGAGCAATAAACAACCAAATTCAAAATGAGTAGATTCCAGAGCATTCTCGCATACACTGCACAAATTCGGGAACAATCTGATACACTGTGCGCAAACTTCTCGTCGGCTATTCATAGACCATTCAAATTTACAAATCGAACCCAAAGCAACCTGATGAACCCAAGAGCAATTTGGCTATAATTACTCACTAGTGCACCTTCAGAAATGAATGCATTATGTAGATGAAATGGTTATAGCGATGAGATTATTGAACATCGACTGCAAATATTGAACAACGATTGGGGATCTTTTCACTGCTAGAACAATTTCGCTTTTTATCCTTTGGCAACTAAACAACTCTAAACTACTTAATTACTACAGCTGGCGAATTTCGCTTATAATAATTCATTACTTCGAGGATTGAGCCATGAACTTGAAATGGACTTTTACTTTACCTTGACCTGAGGATAGAAATCCTCACTTAGCAGCAAACATGTAATTATTCGATTAAATAGCCATAACGTCCCAAATACATGTTGCTTCTAACGAAATGGGTGCTCTTTGTATGCCAAACGAGAATATCTCGTGGCGTGAGGTCATGTCCAAATGGTTGCAAATCCTCGTTCGTTATGCTGAGCTGTGATAGTAGGCATACTTCTAGAGAGTTATAAATGCAGTTGCTGAGACTCACACTGAAATATTGCATTTAATGATACAACAGTTAAATCAGAACGAGGGAAAATTGGACTGTTGCCGGAAAAGTGCTATCATCTCCCATAGTGATATCAACATCAATAAAAAAAATAAATAAAATTCAGCATTAAATAAATTGGCTATTTTGTAAAAACAAAAAAAAAATAGCAAACTTCGCGACTAATCAGTAGAAGGAAGTGACCGATGTAGATGGCTTGACTGTGGTATTTCTGGATGAGGAGGACGCATTTTTGGATGATGGCTATGCTGTTATGAAGTGAAGATGCATTTCTGAAAAGTTCATTGCCTTTAATAGGTTGGCCACTTGGCTAGCAACCTTTAGAACCCTTACAGAACGGAAAAGTTTCTGAGTAGCGCAGAACATTTTTTCTTTCATTCGATTCCCTATTCACTTATCAGAAATATTCAACTCACCATAAGGGAGTCCAGGTGAAGCATAACTTTGCCGATAAACAGTTCTAGCTTACTAAACAGAGAGACATAGACAAACGCGTCTACACGGGCAACTCTTTAATGCTAACTTCATTTTTGCAAAATTGCGATGAAATCTGTAAATAACAAATGATGAAGAATACTAATAGATAAATTGTAAGTGATACGACTGAAAATTTTTTTGCATGAATTAAAGGCGAATTTGAAATGTATACTTACTTTTTATTACGAAGAAGTATTCTCAAATTGATTGCAAAAGAAGCCATATTAATCTCCCAATTGTGTTTAGGGGAGAATTCATTTAACCATCCGTTGACTATATTTTCAGCGCTATGTTTGATAGCTTCAACAATTTGTCCAGCAACCAAACCTTTAAATAATATTCATTTGTTAGTCGAATTACTGAGCATTTATTTACTTCATTTTGAATCTGTGGGAAATTTCATAGAAAACAATTAATTTAAACTATAGAAGTTTTTTTTCGTTTAAGAATATCATATTTTTCTAAAATTCTCAATAATTTGATCACTAGTGCATAACTTACAGTATGCAAGGCAAATTTTCTGCAAATAAATGTAAAAATTCAACAAGATCTGAATGCTAAATTTTAATTTTCAATTTTCCAGGATCCAATAGTTAAGCAATAAATTTCAATAATCCAAGGATCCAATAATTAAGCAGTTTAATAAATTATACGAGCATAATCTTAAACAGCATAGCAACTAAATAAGCACAACTTTGAACAACGTCTATAGAATGACCGATAAAAACCTTATTCAACGTTTCTTTGACAATATTTCCAACAAAAAATTACCTATCGAATCTATAAAAATCGTAATTTTAATTGCTGTTAGTGAGCCAATAGAAGAAGCACTCATAGCTGCCCTCTTTAGGACAACTGTTCGATGAGGAAATGAAAAGAAATGGAGGAAATCAAGGAGAGAACAAACAGCTCTATGCCCAGACTATTGTACTAATCATATCAATATACGTTTTGTTACTTCAAAAACAAGAATCAAAAAAGGATCATCAGTGACCATCATCAGTATTGCATTCCACAAGTAGTTTGTAGTTGCAAAATACACTCACCAACCGCCCAAACGCCTATCGCCTCCACTTTTCGTATGAAACGATCGAAAAGTCGAATATCGTACGTGTTATCATCGTCGGCGAAATAGACAACTGCCCGATTGGAGAAATTTGCGAAACGTCGAAGTATGAATTTCAGTGCGTAATCTCGAGCCGACCATCCACGTACTGAATGCTAATGCATCAATAAAAATATTAAAATTCATCAGAAAAGCTCGTAATGCAAATGTTTTTTTTTTGCAACTGAATCCAATTCACCGACCATTCACCTCAACAGCAAGGAATAATTGATGAAGTCGTTTTTGAAGTAATCGACACCTCATACAAATTCTTACCTGAAATTCTTATCATTAATATCAGGCTGGATGCATAATAAGGACTGCAAAGTGAACATTAGAGCACTTGGTTCTTTCGAGAACATAAATCAAAAAATCGATGAAAACGACATGAAATTTGAGAGGTGATCAACCTAGTATGCCTTTATTGGTTGGCGAGTTAAAATGACCACAAAACCTAACGATGGACGAGAGATATGCATAAATGCCCGAAGATATCACATCTTTCTAGTCGGCTGATAAAAAACACCTCACAGTAACATCGAGCAATTCAAGTGCTGAAATTTGAAATCTCAATTTGCGATAATTTCTATCGAAGCGGTTCCAATTTTCGCTGATGATTAAAAGCTATAAAAGATATACAAAGATGAGTGTAATATAACACAATAATAGCAGATATTCACTCATAGATGGATGTGTGTATCCTCTAGCTGCCACATTTGTGAGTCTAATTACCACTCAATTAATCGAGTTTTTCCTTATCCAACAAATAGTTACTTAACGAGACATCATCTTAACGATCGATGACTTACTTGCCTATCTAGCAATTAAATTCGCCTGCTGTATATGATGCTAAATAAGCAGCCGCAACTTAATTACCGTTAAATTTTGACAGATTCCTGTGAATTAAGAAAAAAGAAACAAAACAAGAGGGCGAAAATCGGTCAATTGAAAACGGAGCGATCATTCGTCGAACAACATCCCATTGCTGCTGGCAGCGTTGTTGCACCGCTTCAACTTCCACTCCAATCGGAAATTCCAAGCTCCCTCACCTTTCCGCTTGCAAACGCAGAGGAATTGAATTTTACTGAATTGGAGGAGGAAGAAAGTGTATTGTCGCAGTGGGAATGTAGTTTTTTGATAGTATATCTGTGTTTTTTGAGAGCTTCTCTCAGAACATTTTATTCGGTTAACACTATCCCAACGCTCTCTTCAATGTTCATGACGCCTCGAACCGTCTGTCCTAGCCCCTTGGCACTTTTTCTTTGTGAGCTCTAAAAAAAACTCCATTTCCTTTTCCTTTGCAGTAGGATTTCGAACGTCAAAGTTATGGAACCAGCTGAAAAAGTTATTTATTTACTTGATGATGGTTGTAATGAAAACGGCTGTCAACAAAATTCCAAAAACTCACCTGGAAAAGTTTTTAATCTGCCGACAGCAATATAACAATATGCAATTTGTGTTCGCCGAATTAAATGATGGGTTGGATTGTTGAATTTCTTACCATCTTCTACCACTATCCATGCAATATTACGTATATTCATCAGTGTTTGTGAAAGTCTAAAAATTCTTTACAATATATTTCCGTATACTTGAGAAATATGAAGAAAAGATGAGAAGAAATCAAAAAAATTTCACATTTTATCCTCTGTACAAAATTTCACAGCACTGAAATAACGAATCAGAAAATAGAGCTGAAGCTTTCTAGCGAAAAATTAGGCGAGATGATAAGAAAATGTTTAGAAAAAATTAAACTCTTCCTGAAATAAACAACAGCTGCTGAAAGGATCTGCGCTAATCTGCTATCTTGAAGGATGAATTTCCGTATATGGATGAATTCATTCTATGGTGCGCATGCTTTTAAACAAGATCTAACAATATGAGTTTAGTAGTCGGAAGTTTACCACTCACTTACTCATCAAACTTTATTAAGGAATAATGACATACCTGATCATATCAGGTATACGCGTTGGTCGTGGATATGTGAATGTCACAACGATGATTAACGGTCGTTCAATTTTGGCAGGTGGCAGAAGCTTCCTAAAGGAAGCACTACACGTCGAGTATACTCCGTCGTGTAAAATAATCTTATTCGCTTCTTCCGATCGGTTTGAAAATATTACTGGATTGAGACGAATTAAAATTATTATCGCTAACGTGGAGATAGTAGCAATCGTTATCATCATAGGCTTGATCATCAACAACATACGCCGAATGTGAGCCCGTTTACGTAGGAAACTGAAATGAAATACATGTGACCGATAACATGACGGCCTCAAACTTTCAACTCAGGTGCTACTTACAAGGAAATTCGATGCATCAGACTTTCATTTTCATTTTCTCTAATACGTTCGCTTCTACGCATGCAACATATTCTATAAGATCATCGATACCAAATAAATCAGCCTACTATAACTTGCTGCTGAATCGGTATCCATAGCGACGCGTTTTGTATACCATTCCTGAAAACGACGCTTCGATTATGGTGAAACGCCAATGAAATGAAACGTCTTTCCGTATTATAGTCTGGAACAAATACTCATATGTCAAATGAGATTCGTTGAGATAACAAAGCTAATAACGAGTAGATGAATCCTCCTAAGAGACATTTGTATAAGAAGTTGATTTTGTATGTAATTCATAGACATGAACATTCAACAGTTACGCGCAAGCCACCACTCTTGAAGAGTTCAAGAACAGAGATATATGCGTGCTCTGTGCCCCTACTGCATTTTATGAGGAACTGAACATTAATGAACGATTAATTATTTATTCTTAGATATGATTAACTATATTTACCACCCATTTCCGACGAACGTTTAGAGCTATTTCAAAGATTTCTACAAAGCTAACAAATATTGCAGCCCCGGAAAATAAACCAATACACATAACTGAATGAAATTTTTAGAGGTTTCTGAATTTCCAAACAATATCTCTTCATTGAAAACCTCTTGAAATGAAACCACAACTTTGCGTGAATCGATGCTCACCAGCTAAACTTTTACCAATCGTATGAATAATGAAAATTATACAATACTTTAGCGACATAAATTAACGAAAAACTTTTCTAACGCTTAGAGGAAAATCGACTTCGATATTTCGCTTTATCATTCATTGCCAGAAGAAAGCACCTTCCTTACGATTAGTTGAAAAAATATATGGAAACGCGAAAAATGCTCACCAAAGTCGACTAATAAGCAAACCATAAAATACACCTTTACGACTAACGCAGCAAAGAAATTCCAGCAATCGTTGAACAAATCCCACAAATAAAACCAAACAGTGTGGAATAGTTTAGCCGACTGAAAATATGCGCTAGGAATTTGCTTTATAAATCGAAAGAAACTTTAAAATTTACATATTAATAAATTGTGACTTTCTATGGGGCAATATATGAGATTTAAGTGCCAAACTATGCAGATACCTTAACTCGCTGCTAATTTTGCATTTTCCGTTAGGATTTGCGAGTTCGCACCAGGCTCAATCGAACAGCCCCTCCAGCAAACGCAGGAAAAACAGCAAGCCTATTCGATCGCATCAATAGTCGGCTCCATCCTGCAAGCTTCACAGAACCGTTTCATACTTCTGACGATCTTACGTGGGACCGTTCACCCAGCAAACCTCCAGAAACTGCCGTCAGAGACGTGGAATACATGTATAGTACATTAGACCCTTTCATATACCCCACGACCCTGCGTGAGGTTAACCTTGTTGGATATCGCTTGTTCTGCATGCTAGTTTTCGACTGCCATTGATATACCCTGCCAGGCACCGAATATATTTTGATGTGCGATTGACTGATCTACTCCAATTTGCAAAGCGCCCACGTCAATGCTGAGATGAGCCGCAATTAGAACCGATAACTTAGGTCCCTCCTCATCTCTCCTTGAAATAATCTAGGTGTGGAAAGGAATGAGTGCCATGGAACTATAAAAGTATGTTACTTCTGACACACTTACCGGCGATCAACTCGCTTTATCGTTTTTCAAATTCAATTTGAAATAATTCCTTGCATTCTGCTCACATGTCAGCGGACAGTTATGTAACTTTTCCAACTGAACAACCATTTTCCAAGACCACATTTGCCTCCCGCTGTCGAAAAGAACTCATCCGTGATTTCTTTTCATGCATTCACCTGAAAATGGTCCATATTTTACGTTGTCTACATCGAAACTAAACGACGAACTGAACCGTGCGTTGCACGGCTAAGTCAATGAAAATATTCTGATTACTTCATAAAAGCATTCCCCTTTTGCTGCCACTCTCTGGTCGAAGCACAAACTTGGTTACTGCAGCCACCAAGTCCCGAGGGGGCATCACCGCTACCACTTACTAAATTTTAACAGCAAAACCTTAATGCTGCGACCGTTACTTCCTAGAGTTTAAATGGAGGAAACCATGAAAATATTCTATTACGCAAGCCAAGAAAGTGGGATGAAAAAAACAACATACAGAAGACCGTCCCCATTGCCCGCAGCAGTTACTTCGCTTCTTTCCTGAAAAACTGGTTGGCGTGTAGCCGTCAGAAAATTTTATTAGCTAAATAAAACAAAATTCTTTCATACTGAAAAGATCTCAGAAGAGAAAAGATTATACTTTGAGGAATTGAAAGGATTTGGATGTCTTATATCGCCGCAAATCCATATTTCAGTAAATTGCAATTCTTCTCTATGCAACAATATTTGAAGGCTTTTATACAAATAGGTTTCACATAATGCAACAAAATGCAAAACCTAACGAATAATAACAAAGAGAAAAACGACTGCAACTTTAATAACAAACACTCGAAAGAGACGGCAAAAGAAAACAATAACATAGCGAAATTTGCAAGTTCCATATTGAACGCAATGTCATTCCGGAAAAACATTCAGCATCAACTCTTCTATGCTCAGGGAAAGGTTGGCAAAGATAGATGCAAGAAATAAAAGCATACTCTAGTATCGACTAAATTTCTCCATTAACACAGTCACCAAGACCAACGCCTCCGGACTGATCAATTTTCTGGTCTTCCCTTCCTCCCAATCCATCGCAATGAATAAAACTAAAAGCGCGACTGGCAAAATAGCAAAAAAAGAAAAATCCACGGTAAATCGTAAATTCGTCCCCATTTAAACATATAAAAAACATCAGTGCTACGGAATAATCAACACCGAATATATACATTAGGCAGTACTTCTGCAAAAAGTTCATGTCTGCATTCCCACACAACAAATATGAGAAATCGTGAAAGCAAAGCCGCAAACGTAAGATATCAATTATAAATCAGATCTGCAATTTAAGAATTCCGATATCTGAAGACTACGAACAAACGATTTCTACTAGATGACGATTATTTGAAGGAAAAAGCATATTTCACGACCCCTAACCCTTCCTCTTTGATGGAGAGCCTCCTGCACCCTCCTCCCCTGCTAGTCACTTCAATGGTCATAACCGAAGAAACAACGCTCCTTTCTTCTTTCATCAAATATAAAAAAAAAACTATACTTGAGCTATTATTGAAGACTAAATACCCTATTCAACAGGAACAAGCTGATTTACTTTAAGGGAGCAACAATCCAATAATAAATCATTTAATTTTCCTTTGCTTCAGCAAAATTCTTGACGATGCACCGCTAGACGCACTACTCGTTGAGATGCGCTTCCGGATACCTACAACAAATCGCAATATAGCAGTACCAGACGGAACAACTAAAAATCCACGGCACCTTAAACAGCAACGATTAGCAGCACCTAGCACGGTAGAGACCCTAAGGTCTTTTCAGAATCGGAAAAGAAGCCATCATCGCTCCAATTTTTCAAAATTATTTCCGTTTTTCCGCAGAAAAAAAAAAACTGGTAAATAACCCGCTACAGATTGCAACAGCCTTCAAATGCTTTAAACTAGTTTAACTTGGCTGTGAAATATGATGGCTTCATGCCGCTTTAGAAATTAATATTTTCCGGTTGAAATCCAAGAAATTCTTTAATTTCAGAAAATTGGATCCCCTAAAATCTAACTACTTCTCAAAATTTCAACTTGTTTTGCACGCTTATCTCACTCTTTCTACAAAATAATTCCCTCACTTATTCTTGTCGATGATCGAACTATATCTCAAAATTAGAGTTCATTCGAAGTTCCTTTAACGAATAATATCAGCCTCCTAATAAATGATATTATCATTTTCGGTTCGTGAAGAGGAAAGTGGCGTTTTGGTTTTCGCACCGGTTGTTCAACCAGTATACTGGAACCGGGATTTTGAAAAAAAACCCGATACTATGAGATTTCAACTTCGTGACCCACAACGTGGCACCCTTGTAGACAGAGCACAAATCCACCAAAAAAACAAAAATTCATTACAAAGCGGCGAACAAACCTGCGGAACAATCACTGTCTTGGCTGCTGGTACCGTTTTCCGAATCTACAATTGATTATCCATACAATATACGAAAACGTTATTTAGAAGCGCAGCGCATCATCCTTTACCTCCTTCGAGTCTTAACATCCACAATACAAAGTGTTCCAGTCAAGAAAGCAACAAAAGAAATACATTCTTCTCCGAAACCAAGGGTCAACTATTCAGTTATCCACTGATATTGCACATGAAAATTTTCACCCTTAAACAAGTTTTGGGTTCCATTAGCCCGAAGTAGACGGGGAAGGAGGGTAGAGAAAATATAAGCGGAGGATAAAAGAATCGTTGCCTCCTCCGCATGATACTTCATTCTCGAGATATTACTTTAGCCTTTTGCTCTCCTCCCAACGCGAAATTAGGACCTCGCCTCTGACTGTACAATATCGATCTCTTAAAGATGAAGAAATACTTTGTTGACGAATAAATTATCACTGTAAGGTATCAAACCCCTCAAAATCCAGAACATCAATTACAGAGTAACGGGTCATTAAAATTATATCACTGATACAGTAGATATTTCAAAAATTTTCTGACGGATTCTTTTCAAGAGGTCTTCCCCTCCTCCCTCCTACAGACGTAAATTCGATAGTTGCACCTCACAGCATTCAACATAATCAGAAGCTATAAGGATTGCATCAACACAATATTCGCTGCCGTTAGCGGAAATTATCCAAAAGCCTTACCCTTTATCCCCCTTATCGTTTCAATACAAAATTCGTCCCTCCAAAACAAAAACACCTTATAACCAGTAATGAGTGCTACATTCTCAGTGAGTAGTCTCCAGCTAAAGCTTACCATAGAGTAACGATAGAGGATTCTCCTCAGGGTTTTCCACTTCTGGCGAAATAGGTAAGAACCACAACGGTCCATTTTTGGCCGTCAGATCCGTCACATATGAACTACCATCATCCTCCTCGTCAGAACTGCAGTATACCATATTTGTCTTCAGAGTAACCACATCAACAATTTCGTCATCATCGTCCTGCAAAACAATCGGTCTCCGTGATGTTTTCTTGAACTAAACTTACAACAAAAGGTCATGGCACGGCTCATAGAGACTAAAGAAAATGACAAATGAGAAAAAACACCACAATATTACAAAAGTTCAATATGTGCCGACGGACATTTGCGCCAATAATACATGATTAGGAAAATACGTAGACGAAACACTTTGTACCAATCGTAGTAGGACGCGGAAGTGACACAATGATATATGCTGCTCAATATCGTAAATTAAAAACACGCACGCTTAGTCAGGCAAACAACTAATCAACGAGGCGCAAATGTCGCATGCCGCGAATGATCACTTACTAATGATCGTAAGCTTAAAATATTGTCTCTCAATTCTTACTTATACTAAATCTAAAAATCGTGGAAAATGGAAGCACTCCAAGCTTCTATAATATGAGATCAACAGCGTATGCGTATTTCACATAAGATCGCCTCAAATTCACTTCGCTCATTCGTTGCTTCCACTTGCAGTTCCCTTCTAATTTATCTTCACTTGCCGCTTTCAAGTTCATTTCCACCTCATATAAGTCCCTCTAGGAATTTTTCCTTCCAATGAGACAACTAATTCGCTCAAACTCAATTCGCGCACCGTTCATTCTGAAGAGAGAATAAAAGTTCTCCTCAAAAGTAAAATGAAAACTTCCATTAGCTTTGCTACAGCGGAAAATTACCCCATTACCTTCCTTTCACTTTCTCCGCATATTCCAAACTGTCAATAAGATATGCAAATGTGGAAGAGGATAACAGAAACGGAAGCATGTGGGGAGGGGGAGCGGAGGAGTGAGGAAGAAAACGGAAAGGAGGAGAATAAGGCACGAACTATAAATGCCCTTTATTAAAACTACAAGTCCGCCACATACGATATTGTCAGGAACGAGTGATAACTCCTTATTCACTGATAACTCTTATTCACAAGAGAAAGGATCTGAGAGTTAAAGAAACCTGTGAAGTATGCGGAGTTGGCTCATCAGCATCCTCATCTTCAAGATCAAACTCCGACTCTTTTTCTATATATTTCACGTTCTCTTCCAGTTCTGTGAATTCGGGTGCAAATGCGCTCCAGTTTTCCACATGAGCCTGAAACCAAACCACAGTTGAGTAAGGCTCTAGAAGCAAACCAATGAACAGCTTGGAAGCTCCAATTTCAATCCCTCCCTTTTTCAAAAAAAAAACGACCCTAGTAAAGTTCTTAGTAGCTACCAACCTAGTTCACATTTGTTTATTCCTCCCTTCCGTCGAGCCCTGGATATTGGAATTGATCCGTACAACCCCTGTCCCTTCATTAAATCAACAAGCTTAAAATATCTCATAACACCGAAGGCCTATTCTGGGCTACTCTCTCTACATGGCTCTACCCCAAGCCGAGCTCTCGATTCTCTCTTAAAATCAACCTTGAACGAGAATATAAAACTTGCAAAATATAGACTTGATTCAATACAAATATTGTCATTTAATATCTAATTCGGAGAAAATTCGAAGAAATTCAAAAAAATGAATGACTTTAATTTCAAGACCAGGAAAGTCTGTATCCGATGTTTGCTACAGAAACTGAAATTTTGCTAACAACGCTCAATCGCCGATTCAATCGTTCCGTCTCGGATGAGCTCCTAACAACTTTCACTAAACAATAAACGGCTCCCAGCGTACCTTCCCTAGAGACATATTAAAATTTGTCAATTAAATCAGTGATTTATCATACTGAGAGACTTTATCCAACTGCACTTCTTTATCGCCTACTGAAATTCGCCTTAAATATAACAAAGTCTTCGTCGATTTGCGTTATCACGCCGGCTGCCGACGGCTCAAATCCTTCGTTTGCAAAGACTGAACAAAGAGGCGAAAAGAAGTGAAAATGCACCTGGGTCCAGACGGAAACCAATCCATTCGCAACCGAGAGAATAATTGGTCGAGTTGGATGCCACTGAACATCGTGCAATGATTCGCCCTACAATATCAGGCATCCTCACGAGCGCCCATGAAACTACCACCTTCACCCCTTTCATATCTACCTTAGAGGACCTCACACTGGAAATGAGGTACGTGTTGGAGGGATGTCCACAGATGTTTAACGATAATCCGAAAGTCTATTAAACAACTTTCAGTGAGGAAGAATGATGGAAATTCCATCATCTACGATACAGCGCAAGAAGTGAGCCTCCTTTGGAGATTCTGAAACAACGCATGGCGAGAGTCAGGCGAAGTGTGAGATGTCTCGCAAACTGAACTTCACTGGAGTTGTCATCTTTCCACCTTAATCCCTCTTTCCTGCAGCCGTTTGGTTTTCTAGGCACCAGCCACCTCAATGACCAGTTTTTCAAACAAAAATTCTATTTCACATATTAAAATTACATTTTTCCCACCTTTCCGAACTTCGCTAGTGTTTTGCTTCACCGAATTTCTGCTCCTTCCGTCTCTGTTTCTGCTATGAAAGGAAGTATACGTCCCTTTCTCACAGCTACATCTATAAAAAACACCGCAGGAGTAACAAACGCTTACCGTCGGAACAGCTAACCTAAAATTTCGCCTGAACAATAACTTAATAAACCAGAACGGATGAGCAAAAAGAGGTGATATCCGTCCATCCTTCCATACTGCTCACTAACACACTTCCAATAATGTCAGAAGTCGAGTTATATCTATTCAATGCAAACAACGACACTCAATGATATAAACAAAATCCCACACAACCACGGAAAGGAAAGCAATAACAACAAACCTTCGTTCCGTGCAACATTTTAATTAGACATCCAGAATTTCTCTCCCAAATATACAACGAATGAGCCTTCGTGCTTGCACCGCAGATATAGTCACCGTCGTTGGAAACACAGATGGCTTTCCACGATGCCTGAAAGTAAATCCCATATCACGATGACCCATACTACATACTAAACGAGAATTTTATTAATTATTCTTGAACAGCTGAAAGCGATCTCATCAACAACTACTTAAGGTCAGAAAGAAATCCTAAGATTTTTCTGCTGATGTGCCGTGGTACTTGGCCACCTAAAAACATCTTTCCTTTTCTTCTCCATCCTCACGTCCAGGAATTTCATAAAAAACCTCCAGCGAGCGAATTTCTGGACTGAGAAGACCGCATAAGAAATCACCTTGTTAACGATATCCAGAAGCTTTTGCATCGGTTCCACCACAGCGCCCTGGTGCTTTTCCAACAGATCATTCAGATTATATGTACGAATTATGCGATCCTGCGAGTTCGTGAGAAGGAAATCACCGCGGCGTGTGAGGACGATATTTTTGATCTGCAAAATACTGCTGCTGTTCTCTTCGTTCGAAGGCACTAAAAAAACCTAGCAGGCAAGAGCCATTCGAAATAATTTTCAGATCGCAAATTCTGATCTACGTCTGTCCTTGCTATGAGTGCATTTCACATGTCAAAAGTGAATGCTTCATCTGAAGACAATACCTGCACCCTAGCTGATGTTCTCCACCTTCGGTGTTCCACAGTTATGTGACGATAACTGAATGCGAGTTCGGGCTGAGGTGATACTAAATCGAAAGACCCATATCGATAGCAACAAGAGGAAAACGAAGAGAAATGAATCGAAGGAAGGTCGTTTTTTCGCTGACACCTTCCCTACCTTCACCTCTCAACCAAGTTTACTGCCAGATCCAAGTGTGCGACGAGAGAGCTCACGTGCTACCTCAGCTTCATCGGAGAAAACAGTGCCGTATGAATTGGCTCCCATATAGCTATAGAGGTGCTATTTTTTTAAATTATCTCTTTCTCAGATAAATTATGTTCAATTCTCGTTACACATTTACAAACCCGATCAAAGCTGATGCCATTAATGTTTTCTTATAATCCTATAATGGAATTTTTTAATATCATTAACGACCGGATTTCCATTTCCCTTCCCCTTCAATATCTCGAAGAAAAAACGAAACAGGAGAAAACCACGGTGAAATGAACCTGATGTAAGGCATTCTGTTTTACATATGTAATCATCTGAATAGTCTTCGAGTCGTAAAAAGCGATGCGTCCTTTACTAGTGCCAGTAACAATAAACTTCCCCCGACGATCGAATGTTGCCACAGTGACATCACCCACCTGATCATCACCCGTTCCGTGAAAGCGAATCTGCAAATAAAATATTCAAATGCAAACGAGATCCTTCCATATTCCGGAGCGAAAGCAAATGGTTAAATAATGGTTAAACTGCTGAAGACATCATTGGACTTGTTAGGTGTGATTTCTACTGAAACCCTCGAAGATACTCCCATTTCAATCTCAGACGATACTCAAGTGGCGAACTGAACGTTTTGAATATTGAGACCGTCAACTAATGGTGATTCTTACGCACAGTTGGCGAATGTTTCTGATCCTTAAGAGGTAGAACAATGCCGAAACTAATGAACAAGGAAAGGATGGAGAAAGAGCTACAGAGATGAAGGAAAGGAGGAATCAATATGGACGACTAATGAAATCTACTTCCTAGAAATGCACAAACGAATAAGCGCATGACGACTTTAGTGGGAATATCGAGATCGACTAACGACGAAAAGGAAAATCCCAGGAAGCAAATAACCTCTTTCTGCTGCTTTGCCTTTACGTCCTCAACAACCGGATTTCCACTTAAATAAACCACCAAAATTTGATATTCGTCTCTGCAACATCGATGTTTTTAGCAAGAATTATGAGAAAGTACTTAGCGAATTTGCTAAAAAGATAAAGACGAACAGAAAAATTATTGTAAACATTCTTTCAACAATATGATAACGTTCAACTATTCCTTTCAATGTATTTTTGCGGTGAGCTTTATCCCACTCTAAAATATCACTTCCTCGTTTCCATCGTGACACAAAAACTAGCGCCCACTCTCTGTACTGCCAAAAAAGTCGAACCACCTTTCTGGTCACCAGAAGGAAAAATCAATGGAAGAAACGAGAGCGGCTGAAATGACCTACTGCATAGCCCATTAGTGCTTCACAGTCAGCTTGAAATTGCTTAAGTAACACACCTCTTTCAGGAAGGATTCCAAGTAAACGCAAAAAAAGTTGAGCGCACTCTTGAACACTTAGACGTCCCATACGGGATCGTATCGCTGTTTATTAAAGAATAATTGCAAAGTCTACTTCCATAAATTCCATCATAAATGCCATTTACTTCAATCTGACAACATTCATTGCACTACGAATACTTGCAAGCTTTAAGCAAGACTGTACCCGAGAAAGGGGAAACAATCCTCTCTTTAAAATAAAGATTGTTACTGCAAAGAACTACTTCATACCTCGGATTGAACATCGCTGATATGATTGGTGATCCGTAGACGAATCTTTCAAGTCGTGTTCCTTCAAGCACGTCCCAAATCGCCACAGACCAATCCGTTGCTCCGGTCAGCAATTTCCGCCCGTTTCTTGACCAACTTAACGCTGTGATTGGATATCCATGACACATCCAACTCTACAAAGCGCCACCTTATTGGACGCGAAATAAAGAATACAGGTCGGGGGAAATGAGCACATAAGGAACACTTAATAAGCAGAAGTGACCGAAAGAGAGACTCATAGAAGACAAAGCTTCTCCCGATATATGAAAATCACACTCATCTCTTGGCTATTTTTTATAGCTACATTTTGTGGCAACAAAAAACTTTCAAAGAAACTAACCTTTACAACACCTTTCGTTATAAGATCGAAAATATACACACGTCCATCAATACTACCAGCAGCGACCATAGAACCCCATCGATTGAATTTGCAACAATTCGCCGATCCTTGCTGCACATCGAGGTAACCGTCCAACTCCTCGGGGAAACAAACACCAAAATTCTTATCGAGCAGCTCAGCGTTCATCATCCTCAAATATCACAGAATCGGATCACAGCTCCTTCAACTCTAATTTATAGACGAACTAGAATTTGCATTATGAATCTAGAATAACTGCCTATTAACGTTATAGACTTACTGAAATTTGTATAGCGAATATCAATAATGATCGAAACTACTGGATAATTGCTTCGAGTGTCGGTTCTGCTCTCATTCTGCAATTCGGCCTGGCAGCTGGAAGCTTCCAGACTCTGCATCGGGTCCTTCAGTCTACTAGTAGGTCAGCCAATCGCTTGTTCCACTACCAAGATGATGTATGAAATGCTCCACGAAACATGTCTGTGTTAGAATCTCGGCATAACGATTTCCATGGAAGGAGAAGGAACTACAGGAAACCGGCAAAAATACGCTGATGTATTACTAATAGCATTATCTATCGATAGTCGGAGCACAGCACAACGGAGTCTCCCAAAACCAACATAGCAACTCCAGAAAAGGACGTTGGAGCACAGAAAAAAACGGACCTCAAGCATGGTGGTAACTAGGCATGATTTAAAAAGATTTTGCTGAGAATTAATCCTTGCAAGAGACATATTTCTAAAGTGAAATCTAAAGCAGCTTTACGATTCGAGTATTCGACTACGATTCAAGTACATCAATAAAGAGTACAGTTACAGGTACTCTTTATTGATGATGGAATCCTACGACTCGTCGATGTCACGTTTTCGAAAGGCAGCAACCACCTGTTCAAGTAAACTGGTTCGATCGAGTTTCTCATGAACGGTACCCCACGATCTCCATTTGTCCTTTCATCACTACTTCTAAAATTCAATAATGAGAACGCTCATCAAAAATGCAGTTTCCGCTTCATTTAGCTCCATTTTAGGATCATTTATTACTTATAACTACTCTCTTTTTCAGTTAACAAAAGTGGAAACCAATAAGAGTTCATCTTCTCAATATTAAGGCACTTAAGTGAATATAACTATCAATGTGTGGAAATATTTAAATAAGTTTTCTTATTGGCCATAAAAATCTGAATGTTTTTTCTCCAAATTTTCTGCAAAATTTGTATTCCCAACAACGAAATGAATATCCTATTTGTATTGTATCGAAGAGAAATTCTTCGCTGAAATTAACTGAAATAAATCTTCACAGAAATTAACTGAATTACTATTACTTCATTACTATAACAGTATATTTTTAGTTGTCAAACTTCCAAGCGTCTCAGAAGATAGAGTATAATTCACTTAGATTTATGGAGTCAGTGATAATATAACGGGAAAAGAATAAATTGGAATTTCCAGCACTTGCGCATAGAATTTCTAAGATTTCCAATGTCTAGAAGAATTTCATAGAGTCGCATATTCTCCACTCAAATGCCATCCTCCTTAGATTTCAACATAGAATTTTTCCAGCGTAAATTATGTGGGTGATACGCAACGAGCATTTGAACTAAAAACTTCAGATAACCTTATAAATACTTCCTATTATTGCTACATAAATGCTTCTAGTTTCAAGATTTCAAATACTTAGGGAAAATAACAGTTCTTTGAACTCAACAAACTAACTAATAACTTTTTCGGCATACACAGTAATGTCGTCAGAGTTATCTTTCCAGACTTTAGACGCGTCATTTTAATCATCGAACAATTTTCGTTGGTGCAATTCACCTATGCACTCATTGGTTCGCAGTAGAGTATATCTCATGCTAGTTGAAGATCGATGATTTAACAAATTATACATAATTCTTCCCGTTTCCACTTATCTTTATGAGTAGAAAATTTCCTAAAATGTGTTTTCTATTCCCATATATAGGGATGGTACTTTATATTTTAGAGGCCTTCTCGAGATTCGATGATAAATTACTTACTAGATTACTTACTTACGTTATTTAAATTATCGAACTGTAATTGCTTCAATAAATATTGGAAATTTTTGTTCCATTAAAGAGAGAATTCTTTCTCATATAGAAACCGGATGCATATTGAAACTATGTGAATAGCGGGTCAAGATGTCTACTCGAAAAAATTTATGCGGCGATCGTCATAGTGCCAATAGTGGTTTTATATCGACGTGGAAATTGTTTGCTAACAATACTGACGATAATACGCCATTGTCGAAGTAAATTGTTTGAGCTACTTGAGATTCCGATGAACATTCGCATCCTTTTTGCTCACCTTTGAATATCTCAATGTTGACTGAAGACGACTACGATGAATGATTTTCAATTTCGTTTGGACTACTTGACCGCAATTAGTCGGATTCTTTATAAACTCAGTTACCAGCGCAACTTTCACTCATTCCTCCAAATTGAGCATTTTGATTGAGGCATCCACTCATTTTCAGATATATTTCTGAAGAATTTCTTCTATCTTTTATCGAATTTCACTGCACTATTTCTCCTAAATTTCTGAAATTTTGTTTCATTTCGTTCTTATGAATCTTTCCGAGAAAACGATACAAATTGTGAGCATTCCTAGTCGAATGCGCTCAATACTGCTTCTATCTTCATATATGTGTGTTATATATTTCCATCTATTTAAAATCACTCGACGTTTAATTCCATAATCGAATGCTGTAGATTCTTATCCCATTATCAATTCCTTATCCTTATCCGTTATCCTTATCCTTCACAATGATGCATTAAGATCAAATGACGCCACAATAAATCTTCAACAGTGAAAAAATTTTCGATACATTTTTTTCGCGAAATGAATTTATATTTTAAACCATCAGATCACAGAAGGCAAATATCGAATAGATGAGAAATTTAAAGATAATCTAAAGGAGGTGGTAGCTGAAATGAACTATAGAAATAGTGCTTCGTGTATTCGGTGATTTGAAATGATTTATGGAATTGGTTGTTTAAATAAGGAGAATACAAAAGCGCAAATTGTGCCAATTCATTCGGTGCGTTTTTCTAGTTTTTTGAGTAGTTCTCCCGCTGGGTTTTTTTTCTAAATATACATGAAAAAGCAAATGTGATACGCGCTCAGGATCGTCCATTTTCTCTTCTCACAACCGTCTATGCTCATAATCAAACAGCAAAAACTATTCTGAAAGTTAAACACTTATCTATTCTGAAGTTAAACACTGTTTTTGGTTTTTTAAAATTTGATTTCCGACTTTTTGTTGTGTCCGGAAGGAGCGGTACTCTAAAGGAATTCCTTCTTTCTGGCTAAGCGATGCCTATCAGTTAAATATTCATAATATTTTTGAAGCTATTAAAAACTGAAGTAATTATATGAAAATTTCGTAAGTTGACTTTAATTACGATGATTTCGCCATTACGTTCCAATGAAAAAACCTCAGAGATAAGATCAATCGAGCGATTCAAGCGCTCACCCCTCACTCACCTCATTATTGCAATTTCAGGTCGAATCATCGATGGGATCACATCGTGTGGCATCATTCATCATTTTGTTAACGGTTGATGAAAAAAAATTTATTTTTAAATTCAGTTATTTCGACGGTTGAAAATTTAGAAGATTTCAAAGAAAGAAATCAGTCCAAGTCATTTTACGGAAACTTTTGACTTTCTAAGTACCTACTAAGAAATTGGCCATTAAAATCTGTTCAGTAAGCACATCGCTGCATTAAACTAATATAAGCGAACACATGCTTTTACGAACAGTTAAATATATGGTCGTTTATATACATTTTTGTAAATTCAATTGTATCGTTTGCAATTTGCAAACGATGAGAAATTTGCACATTAAGCAATGTATGAGTCCTTCCATACAGCAGTTTAACCTCTGCTATCGCTGCAGATATAGAAAGCATTTTACAAGCGCATCTAACACATATGATAGACCTCCTGTACCATGTTTCGAATCTATCCATTTATAAGTTAATTATTCTGTTGAAAGTTGAAATATAGTTGAAATATAATTTTACTTACTTTCTTAATATCATAAAATTCGATTCCCATGAAACTGCCAATCAAAAAATGGCTCAACAATTCCCATATTTCCAACAACAAAGACCCAATTTTTCATAAACGCTTTGTTAGAGATTGACGACGCAAGCAACGCTTCATTATAGGTGATTCTGGAACTTGGGGACGCATTGAAATATCCAGACGAAATTGTTGACACACCGTCTGTCACATGCGAGCGCGATCATATGCTAATTAAGGTACCGTTACTTAAATTTTGTATTTTATTTATCTAATTTGAATAAAACTATTTAGTGTCTATGAATAAAAAACTTGTCGCAAACGTTCATTAGTCACTTCAGCGACTAAAATTCAGCTGGCTGAAGCCTATGAATATCTAGTTTTTTAAATTTAAATTTGTATGTTTGCGGGTATTGGAAAGTGTTCTTTCATTCATGGCGGTCGACGCTATGATATGAATTGGTGGTGTTTTAGCCGGCTAGCACGAAAACTGTTTCATTTTTAGGGCTGAAGAGTAGTGGACAGTCGTGACTTGAACGTCAAAAACTCTCGAAAAAAATTTTTTCATGCTGTCAGCAATATTTCCGAATATTGAGTATAACGATAAGAACAGAAAAGGATATAATATCGTATGAGAAACGTAAAATGGGATATCAACGAACTATTTTGATAGATTACCGTTGCGAAAAAGACGGAAGTTAATAAAAAGATAACTTTGTAACCTATCATAGATTGTTACGACAGAAATTTGCTATGATGCTATGATATCTTAAACGAAATTGACTGAAAATAGGAAATATACCGTTCACAGCGAAAGATCTCCAGTAATTTGTCGCTGTAAATATCCTTTCTACCCGTCGTTTCGTCGCGGAGTGGCATGTGATAGCGCTACCACAGAAATTTATAAATTAGCCACACTCCTACTATTATATTAGTTTTGTTTTTAAGGTGAAAATAAGAAGTGAAAGCAATAACTTATACAGGAAGATCGATAATGTTAGCTATGTCAACGCATCGATACTGATCAGTTCTATTCTAGGTCAAAACAAGTACCACAAATCCATCACATATTTACGCGGACAATTTCGCTGAAGACGAGAAATGTGCTTCGAGAAATCAAAATCGACTCACGATACCACTCGGCAGTTGTGGAATGACAACCGAGAAAATGGTATCATAAAACTTTACGTGTAATATCACAATAGAATCGACTGAAGTACTGCAAATGCAAGAATAAATGTTTTCAAATAATTCGCATCAAGAACTCCAAACCCCATGGATTATATGGATTCTGTGAATCGGGAAATAATCTCATCACTATGTTTGCAAGTGATGCTGCTTCTATATCTGCACCGCTTCCAACGAGGCTTTGCAACTACTAGGTCTAGATGGTGATACGAGAAGGAAGAGGGAAGGATTATACTGCCTTCAAAGCCAGCTTGTGATGTTCTTTTTTCTTTCAGCTGGGCACTTTAAACGTAACTTCTGCTCAAATTAATGATTTGCCTATAATTAACATAACCAAAACAGAACTTAAACGCATTTTCAACGAGAATTTCATGACCTCTTCCAACAGAGCAGAAATCACATAAGCTACAGTTAACATAAAAAGGCAAAATAGAAACTAAGATATTTTCAGCATAAAAATTAATGGTTTCTTGCTGTGCTATATAATTCGCTGATCAATTATAGAGCGTTTTAATTCACTGGAATCGTTTCTATTTAGTATATCCAATGGTACGTCGTACTTTGCTGTTTCTCGATAACTCTTGTAACACTTCCTCTTCATCAAGTCTTCCGGACTTTCTAGGACTAATTTCTGCTATTAAGAAACCTATAAATTAACCTGTTGCGAATTTATAAAAAGGTAAAACCGGATGAAAAAGCTAAGTCAAGAAATAGAAAAAGCAACGTTTCTTAGTGAAATAATAATATTTAATTAATCGTAATTTAGATAATGAGAGGATAATTTAATTACAAAGTAACGATAATTAAATTATACGAACAATTTAGAGTGATGCAACTGGTGTTATGTACAGAATTTGTATTTCGGTACAATTGCATCCGCTATTCGTGACGGCAAATGATCGTTCCTATTGTGCGCGATGTGTCTATACATCATCTGAATTCGTTGAGAATCTCGATGAAACATTGACGATTAGGTTTGTTTATTGCATAGCTTAAAATTTCAACCATGCCTAATTTAATGCCTTTGCAATTGCGCTGTAACGAAACTTATACGTTTGTTTAGGTAGATGTGCCATTTTTTTGTCTTCTGTTTGCTGCTCAGTAGCTCCAACTCAAGACATGCTGAAGCTCGAGCTAAGAAATAGGGTTAATCTAACTCAAAGAATATTAATATGCCGTTCTAAACGAATATCTCAGTTCATACTCCAGTTTCAAAGAAAGTTATAGAGACGTTAAAAATCATCTGAGATCGCTAAGAAACAGTGCCTATTATAATCGACTGGACTTTCATCTCATACCTGTCGGTTCATTAGAAACGATCGGTTCATTTGAAATTTGAGCACGCTATACGAAAAAACTTATATGAAAATTATTATAGTTTTCAAGAAAACTGTATTTGTTGGGTGCATTATAGTGATGTGTGTCTGCAATGGTGCGTATGTGTGCTTGCGTATGCGACTCTGTAAGTTCGAGAATAAGTGAATTTCAACCTATGAAACTTGACAATATAACAGGCATAATTTGTCTACCTCATGCTTAGACAGTCAAGCTGATCTACCAACTTTGAAGGAAATTATAGATAATTAAGGAAAGGAAAAATTTTCCACACGCTCTATAGTGATCGTTTTCCCAATCCACATCGGTGAATCGTGGAAAAACGCATCCTTTGAGCAAAATTTGTGTAAGGAATTGAATCATTTCAATTATGAATGCATTATTCGATACTTTTCTCTAATTTTCTAATAATTTAAGGAAATTAATTGCTTCAGTGAGAGGAAGGATGAAGCACATTTCGTGTCTTCTGCCAATTTTCGTCACATCTGAAGCTTCACTTTTTTCCAGCAGCTTCGACAGCTGCTGGAAAAAGCACATAATCGAAATAAACACGTAATTTTTTCTAGCGAGGCCGTTGCTTCTGAATTATCACCTCAATTCGATAGTGGTGCACCGCCTCCAAAATGTACCTATTCAATTCGGAGAGATTCTATCGATGGACCGAAGATTCATTATGCAATCGTTGGACAAAACGTTTTCCATGTTTGGGAATGTCAAATTGGTAAGCTGCGTTCACAAATTATGCAAAGCTAAACAAATTTCTTGCAAAAGCTATATGCAACAATACTGAAAAAAAGAGACTTTACAATGAAAAAAGTGCGTATTTTTGTAACAACGTCTTCTAAAATTGCGTTTTGCAATGTGATATCCTTGAAATGTACAGGCAGTCCTATAAGGCAATTCACATACCTGTACTGGAACAATAGACATCACAAATAAATGTCTCCTTATATAGCTCCCACCTACCCTGACCTAATGCTTCCCTGACCCATGGTCTTTAGATCGACCTTCACTTCTTGCAGTTCGATCACATAGTAGCTGAAATAAAACTAACGATCTATCGATTGCTAACTAGTAACCGCATCTGTTGAGTAAACTGAGGCAGAAATCTTTGACGATTGCAGGTTTTTATTAAACCACAAGCGTCGTTATCACAGGCCTAGAACAGAGGCGAGTAATATAATTTCATCATTTTACCTGTTCGTCATGTGAGCCTCTTCACCTTATCTAGAGCGGAAAAATAGCTGAATATAACTAAGGTGCCACCGGATTGACGGTTTTTGAAAAATAGAGTCATCTTGAAATAATGGCATATTAGAGGTATAAAGAAGTCTCAGGACTACCAAGCAAGAGGTCTTTCGGTCTTTTCGCCTTATTTTATCCTCTCGTTTTGCAAAAACCGACCTCAAAGAAAAATTGAATGGAAGAAACTCCACATTTATCTTTATTAAACTGCATTATCTTCATAAAGAACGGGATATGTATCATAGCGATATTTTCCTTACTTGCAAAGAAAACAAAAATCAAGCAGAATCGCTTCACACTTTACACCAATCTTGAAGGCTTATTATTTCTTTCTCTCTTATCTTTCCTCTCACTGCTCCTATCTCATCAAACCATCCACCTTGCCATAAAATCCTTAACTATTTCAAGCCTCATATGTCCTCTTGTATTTCCGCACTCAATTTTTGCTGCTCTATTTCAGATAAGCTTGAGATTCTTGTGAGGAACTGCTACGTCGAAGACGGTGAAGGAAACCGTATTTTAATAATTGATCAAAATGGGTATGTGAAATATCATCAGAAAAATTACATTAAAATCAAATTAAATGAGAACAATATGAATAAACTGCACTCAGCAATAAAAGACTGTCACTCATGATAAATGAACAGCTCGAAGAAGCTTCTTTCGCGATTAATGTGATATTCGATAGAAGGAAGAGTTAATAAACAGGCAACAAAGTCAATTTACAGCTCAACGCTTACTTCTTAACCTAACTCTAGCAGCTTTGCCTTTTCATTCAAAAATATTATCCAAATTCAGCTCTCTGACATCCTTTCTATACTCATATCAAAGTCATATCACATAGGTATTATGTCTGAGGCATCCATATTATCATACTTAAGGTTTATGTTTTAGATTCGATTAAGGAGGAATTGGAAATTCTTTTTAACCATTAGATCTCTTTTTTTCAGAAAGAGGAGCTAAGAAAGCATTACAAGAGAGCAATTTTGCGACCAAAACGGAAAAGCAATACATTTCATTTACTTATGAAAAAGAAGAGAAAAACTATGGTATCTACATGAAAATAAAAACCTATTCATACTGCTAAAGTCGGCATCAGATTCAACCTAATTCCCTATCGTCAATAGTTGAATAAGGACCGATTCGGCACAGCGGCGGATTTAACCTACACATCATGAAAGCTTTATACTATGGATTGCAAGGAAGTATGCCACTGAAACACATTATTTCGCAATTTTAGTAAGCATGGCAGTGGCTAGAGGCGCAATTGTTGTTAATGCAAGAAACGCGAATGAAATACTCGCGACCTAAATTTGACACGACTTTTGAATGTATCATTTTGAATGCAGATTATTACTCGCTCTGAATGGCATGCTTACGTTTCAGTAGGCATTCATGATAGCGTTTATCCGCCGAAATTGGCCGAACGAATGAAGAAACCTGGCTCTACGGGTAGATATTTAACTGTTTGGCTAATCACTTTTCCTTTACAACATTGCTATTATCGAAATCAATGAAAGTCGCTAGCGCCCAAGAATGCTTTATACAGCAAGAGAATAAAGCACTGGATTATGGTATTTAGATGTGGCGTGGATCAGTACATACTGCCAACACCTCACTACTCAGCGGATCTTCGGACCGCTTCGCAGGTGTGATCTTTAAGATTTCCATCACCTATAACTGCTATCTTTGTCATTTGCACTACCGTATTCATAGTCTACTACGGGTCTGTTGGGAAAAAGAGGAGGGAGGGGGAGGGGCATGGTGGGAGAAATAGTTAAGGAGGCCGAAGAATATTAAGCAATGATCACTTGAGTGGAATTACATTTATCTTACCAATTCCTAGCCGATAAAGTATAGGCAGCAGTTCGAATAGGAACAGTCGACCGTGAAAGATTTGCAGTCATCGAATTTTTTATCACTTCCGTCTGTTTTCTTATTTAAACGCGTCGTGTTCGACTTTCTTTGTTTAAGTGAGTTGCTACTGTTAACTTTTTTTTGGAAAATTCTCGTCTCAAATGAATGACTTACAAAAGCATCTAGTGTGATTCGTTTATATGTTGAGAAATACCTATGCAAGGTGACTGCAAGCACCTAAACAGGTGCACAGGTAGAACAGGTATTCTGAAGGAAAACTGTAGGCATCGGAAGTAAAAGAATGTGGTTAGTAAGGCAGTGCTCTACACTAGAATATTTTAGCGTTTTTTAGAGCTCATGCAAGTTTCGTGTTTTCATATCACAGAAGTTTTGCTGGATTTTTTCTTTCAGGAAACTCGAGTGTTTAAATTCGCCGGTAAGACGGTAACACGGTTCGCATGTCAGATTCGACTCTGCACAAGAGAGAAGGAAGATTGTAGTACTGTAACTGTAAGTGAGCTACGTAAGAATAATTGTCATTTTATTTGCCCATCAAAAAATTATGCTGATTTTTAAGGTCAACTTAACTGCAATCGTTGGTCTAAAATAATAGAGCCATTACGGAACGATAAAGCAGAACTTCCTGAACCTCAATCAAGAAATTTATTCTCATTCAATTTCCATGTAGAAAAAAACGGAACTTCCGAGATTGCTGTCGGATCCTCATCCGAGTTAAAATGTGAAGCGGACTCAGAGCGTGAGGTTGGAAATTGGTCACTCCTTCCAATTTTCAAATTCGGGTTTCCAGACTAAGGTTTATCTCCCAAAATATGCAATCGTTATAGGTCGAAACTTATTTAGGCGTAAAAATAATGCGATTGTTCTTTTTTTAGCTTCGAAAGTCCATGTCTAGTTCAATGTCTTTGCGACATTTGCATTCGCTTTTTGCAGAGGGATTCCTCACTTCGACACCGACTCCAATGTCCGCATAAGTATGCAAATATCTATGGGGAATATAAGTTGGCCTAATGAGACGTCATAGCCAGGTGCGAAATTTTATAGGGATATATCTTGCAACTTACTATTCCCAAATTCTAACAAGAAAGAAAAAGGAGTGACAGATAACATAAAAATAAGAAGGAAATTACAGTTAACAGGAAAAGCAATTCAGCCGCAAAACCCTCCCCATGAAAGTTAAACGCTTGTCATCGTTTTGCTCACTATCCCATATCCTCGACATTTTCTTATTGTAAAATTTGCTCGGATCAACGCAGTGCTTATTTTAGCCACCACGACAATGTCCAACATTTGAGGAGCGGATCGCATTACAGCGCAACTTTCGAGATGAAACCAACTTCAACGGAAGTAATCATGGATCATTATCAAATAAGCAAGATATCTTCACGGTGGAACCATCGAAAACCACACTGCTAAGCACGCCTACTCCTACGAATAACAAGTAAACCGATATTATCAAATTGTGTTCAGCCTAATAAAAAAATCAGGGGCACTTTTGTTTTCGATCAAAGATCGAGGGAAATAAAAGATCAGCTAAGAAAAACACCACATTTATTGCTAGCAAAGCGTTGATTTTTCCAAGAGATCTTTTTATTTCTCATTACCGCAATAGAAAGTTGCTCGCCATTGATAAGAGTTTGCGAATAAATTTTCTCTCAGTTTTTCTAAGCTTGAGAATTTGCCTTATGTGGTAATTCTTAAAAACTGTTCAAACTTTAAAGAATTCTTTTTTCTCTTCATTCATCCGGAAATATCATTCTTTCAGAATCGCTACTGGATGAAATCTCATCCTCCTATATATACTGATCGCTTTGATAGTTTCCAAATAAACATGATAATTAATTAAATTTAAACAAATAGTAATTTAATTAAATGATTCACTAATTTCGCGGCGAAAACTGCAGTATTACTAGTGCATATTACAAAATCACAATATTGAAGCCATAAATGTTAACAGCAATTCAACGATGGATATTCAACGACGAGCTCTACGTTCTATACATTTACCGATAAGCGACCGCGCTGCAGCCCATCGACATAGCAAGAATGGCAAGAATGAAAGTGAATTCGATGTTGTGGGTGTACTAACAATTCTTGACTCTCCAGAAGATGTCAATTTCTTTGGTTAGTCAACTGTAAGATCTGTTCGCCTTTAATCACCTATACGCTCTATTACACGTGCCATAACTTGAGCACTCTCCTTTGAGAATACTTTTCGATTACTCTACATAACAGAGCTTTGAGGCCATTTACGAGCCGGTCGCTCTTTTCCCGCCACAAAACATCTTTTCGTTCGCCATAAGAATCTACATGGTAGTAACGCTCAAAATTACACTTATGAGCATTCTAGAGGCGTCAACATCGCTCAATGAATATATGACCAAGTATGGAAACGAATTTATTGTTCATAATATAAAGATGTAGCATCAATCAATGTATTGACCATTTCACACAGTTTTCCATCGAATTTGCGTTAACAGCGCTTTACATCACATACCATCGAATATTGCGATGCACTCTTTGCGGTGTATGCTCGCATTGAAATGCATACCATATATTTCTCGCTAATATTGCAGGAATGAAAAAAACAGCAGCTAAACTCAACAAATAATTCTATTGTATTTCGATTTTCAATGAATTTTTCCTCGAAACAAACAGTTATACTCTTATTCAATGAGAAATTCATGATTTTTGAATATATATTTATATATATAGACTCGTTCTTTTCAGAAAATAAGACGTCCACTTCAACAGCTTATTCATGTCTCTCATCTACTGCACACACAGTGCTTCTGGGGGCTCTACTGATGTTTTGTCTACTACAAATACTCATCATGCTGTTCTATATCACAAATGTACGCTTCTTTAAGCAAATATTTTCCAAAAAAATTTCTCATCCACATTAGTAAATTTTCTCAAAATTACTCTCAATTTAAAAAGTTAACGAGGAATTAAGTCTCTTAATAGAATAATATTTAAATATAAATTAATATTTATTTCTCATATAGAATTATACAATTTATTACATATTTATACTTTTATATTTTACAGTTTGAATGAATTGTCGCATTGTTTCGCTGCTGCAAGAGATCTCTAGAAGAGTTATTTCAGTAGCTCTTAAAATTCGTTGATATTTCTCATTAGCCAACAATTCGTTTGAACATTTTCTAAATTCTTTCATGAAATTCATTTTCTCGACAAATCGATATTGATCAACGAATTTTTTCAATGATCCGCATAATCTTCAATTTAACTTACTACTTTCTACCTCATTATTATTTTTTCCAGTCATTAATTATCACTTGAATAAGCATCGAGCATTAGATATTCGCTCCATAATTTCTTTACTTAGGTGATCTCTTCTTCTTCTTTTATTTTGTGTACTATATTTGTTTATGTGAATAAATGTTATGTTTGAAGTGGTTCAGTTTTTCATACAATTTAAGCCTCGTTTAATAGATATACTGAAAGAAATGTATAAATGAGTAATTTTCTTCACGAAGCATACAACATCGATACTATGAATTATAAACAAACAACAAGCGCAAATTTAACACTTCATAAAGAACTTTCTGCTTTGCTGTATTCTTTTTACTCCTTTGCTTTCTCAGTATTTGTTTTTTATGGTTTTTTAATGAAGAGCATATTTGGAAATTTCGATATATCTCAGTTGTTTCTGATATAATAAGATTAATGCGTATAGATAAGATAAGGTATGAAATGTTTGTGCCTATTGCCGCACTCTTTACCAAAAAAAAAACCTGTACACCTTGCAGAAATCTCACAGCAAATGTAATTCTACAGAAATTGAGAATTAAATGCTACCAGCTCCCACAAATTTCTATGAAAGAAGAGAAATTGAGTGAAATGAACGTTCAGCATTTTTGACGAAGAGTGTTTTCCAGATCTATTTTGATAACTCACTCGAAACGGATCATGCAAAGTTGATATTCGTGCGAAAAGTTCGCTAAGAAAAACGTAACTTCCATCTGAGCCACCTCAGCCAGCTTAACTATTTGTCGTTTAAGATAATGAAATCAGAACCTATGGAAAAGGCGAGAAAATGATTTTCGTTAGAGAGGAAATCTTTGTGGCGTCAGCTCCAACATCCTCTTCTCCAGCACTTCCGACTCTCAACGGCTTGAATATGGCTTTGCGACATAAAAGCCTCAGTTGTGTAGGAAAGCAAAAGAATAAAAATGAAAATGAGACCTCTTGTGCATATTACAGCTTATGAACGTACAAAAAATTATGTGCACTAAACAATTGATATTTTCAATGGACTTCGTATTGCATATATTCGACGGGATTTAATCTGCACAAAATATTTAGGTTCATTTTTTAGCATAGCAGAGGGACCTATTTCGCTTTCGGGTTGTTGGATATTTGTGCATTGACTGCAAACATTTCCTTAGGATCTGCGTATCTATAATATATTCAGCTACTTTTTTTTACAAAGAATGCAATGAGTGGGCTTTAAAAAATTAGAAAAGAAAGCAGGCATGGAAGGAAATAAAAGAATTGAGGATCTCACCTAGTAAAGACCCCTTCTCGAACTTTTCTATGTGATATTTTCCATCTTTTTGTTTAGCAACCAGCCGGCTGTTCTGTTGAACAGTATTGACCCTATTTATAGCTTTTTTTTTGAATTCATGATCCATAAAGCACTTTCGCCCATTGTGATCCGGTTCACATGTTCTCGACAATCTACTTTTTTGGTGCCCGTTTACGATTGTTTCCGGTTCGTTCACTAAAGCTATGGGCTGGTTTCTACGTGAAACGTTTCAGCAGTAATGAATTTTATGGAATATCTCTCCCATAAAAGTGACGTTTGCCGATATTTGAGTTTGCTAAGAATTTCGGCAGCAGGAATCGAAGTACTAAAATCACCAGTAGCTATTATCGTCAATGAACTTTAAATATTAACTCAAAAATTTATCTTTGATCATTTTTTCGTCAATTTCTTTTTCACCACTTATTCTTTAAGGTTCATAAAGCCTTTAGTGAAATATTCTAAAGTGAAAAAATCTCTTTCAACGAACGAATTTTAGTCGTAGGTGGGGTGGCTTTTTATTTCTTTTTATAGTTTATATTATACAGTCATATTCTTTTGTCACTTACTCATGAACAAATAAAGCGAACTTCTTGTATTTTGCTTGCCTTCCAGTTGGTTGTGGAATGCTTCAACAAATGTGGACTTTGAAAGTTGTCACGGTTGATCGCACAGGTATATGCCAAATTCTTTTATTGACAGCCACTTAATGGTGCACCTATCCCAAACTCAGAGTGAAATTTCCAGTCACAAAAAAAACTTCCTGCAAGTGGTGAGCAATTTCATAATTCGCCCCTCGATCGCATAGTATATGCTTGGCGCTAGGGTAAACGCGATTATGACCTCGATTTTGGATTTTTTGCTTAGCGACACCTTGATTTTTACCTACGGCAGTGAATTATTTCCTGAACTTATTCATCGGCTTTCATCAAATTTTGTGTGGTATGAAACGTTATTGGTAACGCTTTTTGAGGTTTACATTCACAGTTTGCTCTACTTATATAGTGAATGCTCAATCACTGATCACATCGGTTGTTACATGCATGTTCTGCTCCATAGCACACGCTCAATTTGTTCATGATAACGTCTAGAATATTGCAGCACTACGAATCTCAATGAAAATGCCCAGCTGAGATAACCTAACAAAAAAAAAATGCGCTGAGTATATCAAAGCGGAATTATTGAAGACTTAAAAAATAGGTGAACACCTATTTATGCAGCTGTTAGCATATGCTTCATCCTCAGCAAGTATAAAATGCCGCGAAATTTAATCTCACCATTCGAATAACCGGATTCCATCTTCTGCGGCTGCCATCAACAAACGATTTTCGCATCTTCTTCCACTTCCTTTTCCCTTACTTCCTAGTAAGGATTTTCGTTAAAGTCGGCAAAGCATCATCCATAAGAAGGCTGAAGGATGAAAAGAATTCTTAGACGCTAAAAAAGTCTTCAACTGAGCTCAGTTGCTTATTTTGAGCAGTGTAAGTTACAATTACTTCAAACTTCGCAAATTTCCCTCCTCCTCTTCCAACCATCTCCTCCCGTAGAGCAGCAGCATCGTTAGCAACAAATATCAACGTCTCAAAAGTCGATATTATCAGATGCATTATCCAATCGCTGCATTCAAGTGCCAATATTCAGCATTTAGTAATTTAAATAATATAGATGCGTTGTTTTCGATTCGCATAACTTTGAAAAACTTACAATTGGATTTTAATCTATATTTGAAACAAATGTTGGAATTTAAAAAATTCATAACAAAATCACATCGACATTTAAAGAAAGGAAGGAATAATGCGAATCCAGTTATGTAATGGATAAAATTCACTCAATTATCGCGTAAAATAAGTGGGAAAATTCCTCTCGTTTGTGGATGAAATAGTGCGTTTAAATGGCATTAAATTTTGCTCGCGGAAGCAAAATAAACGATGAGAATTCCACTTTCTTCTTTCTTCATTCACTAATCGTTTTCGTAGAACGTATAGAGAAATAGATGGGGTCCCATTTGGCAAAATATTAAAACTATGAAAAATTACCATTTTCTTCACTTCAGTGATCGAGTCTATGAAATTATGAACGAGAGAAGTTTCGATAAGAAGTAAATATTTATAAAATAAACTTACTCTTTACTGACTGACTCTCAACAGGTATAAACTTACTCATACTGATTGACTCTCAACAGGTATAAACTTACTCTTAATGATTGACTCTCAGAAGGTATATGTTTATTAGAGCAAAATTTAATTCATCATAATTCTACAAAAGATTATCGATTGTATAAGATCAAGACTAAAAAACTCTTATATTTACTTGAAGCTGTTGATTTAATTATTATTGCCATTTTCATATTAAATAATTTAATGACCTAACTGCTTAACGATTTGAAAGTTTCACGCTCGATAATTAAAAAATGAAGTATATATCATCAATATAATGCTGCTTTTTTTTGCAAAGAAATGATCATTTAATAGTGAGCGCCGTCCTGTATTTTATTAATGGTACCACTCTTTATACTAGGCAAATAGCAAGATTCTACTCTAATTTACATTTTCCATCACTGAAATCATCTCTACTTGGAAATTCAACTATTGCCATCGACGTCAAATTCAACCATTCTGTTCTTTGGTTCAGCCTCAAAGATAAGCAATTTGTTGAACAAAAACATTTTAGATGCTTTTTTGATCAATCGATTTTCGGATCAAATTTTTTTGTGTTATTCGACATGCATTGACGCTCAATTTGTGTGCCTAATTGTCGGCAATTTTAAGTGACATATTTTATGAGTGCACAATTCATAAGATCATTATTGATAATGTTGAAACAAGTTCTCTTAAAGGCGCATCGATTTGCGCAAAATTTATTTCCGTTTCGTCCATTTTTTTCCGTCGAATAATCTCCACCAGTAAATGAACGTTTAACGTATCATCTCACCAGTTTCCTTATTTCCTCATCTCGTTAACAGTTCATTCGTCACTTTTTCTGAAAAGTTTTCCATTCGCGACGAAAGTGATAGGTAAATTGAAATTGTTTGGCTTTTTCAGAAAATGTTACTTAATTACTTTATTTTTTCAGCCTAAGTAGGTATAAATTTTTTAAGAATAAAGGGGCTTATTGTTGCTGCTAATATATAATGTTTTACCTCTCTCAAATGCTGAACGCTTTAGCGACTTATCTTAACGCTCACTTAAGTCACCTCAAGGGAAGTCAAGCCAGATTATACTCACTGAAATATATTTATTTACTCGAATACGAGAGTTCACGTAGAACATATTTTGTACAATGTGTTTCATTGAATTTTATGAGAAATCTCCCAAAAATACGATCATAGATCACTTCGAGGTAATTTAATGCTTATTTTACCGGCTGCTTCATGACCTTTTTATTTTTATCCTCTCGTTTCAGTTATCCAATCTTCCATCCTTACAATCATATGCATGTTTGCTTTCTATGTGTTTTCCACGTTTGTGACGTTGAGAAATTCTTCCCAGTAAATCACTCACTGAATTTTGTTTATTTGCGAGATTCATTAATTCTTTAGAAAAGTGTTTTGATTATAAATTGCAGTTTTTGATTTTAACTTAATCATCCAGATATTCATTAAGCACTAGAACTATTTTAGGAAAATCTAAACATTTTAGGAACATTTTAGGTATAATTGCACTTAGCATAAATTGTTGCTTCAGCTATTGCTTTAGGCAATTTGGCCTGATCATCATATTTACCGAATTCTACTATGTTGTACTGCAGCTACGATTCTCTTAGTCAGTCCTGAAATTTTACAGTCTGGTCGGCCAGAAGATCTTCCCTTCTATCCGTTGCAGCAACAGTATATCTTACAATCACCACGCTGGAGAAACTAATGGATATTTGGATTTATTCGTGGAAATGACGGCTTTCTATATTTCAGCGTGAAAAATTAAAATATAGAAATATACAGCGAAATAAAAAATCCGCGTGTAAAATATGAGCCCGTAATGGAAAATTTTCATTTCTGCTTTCGTAAACATCAATCATTTTTTAGATGAAAAATTTATCCATAGTGAATCGACGAGTGCGTTGGTTAGTTAGTTGCTAATTGTGCGACGGTTTCTAAGGGATACCGCCTGGTCGAAAATGGGCCATAATGCTCAATTTCTTCTATTACTCTTCGATTACAGTTATAGCTGGCAATTTTGCCAACCATTTTAATTTCACCAATCACCTCAGTTCATCAGCCATCTTAATTTTATCATCCATCTTAACTGTCATGTATCATTTCAAACGTTACTGCGACCAAATAATGCGCAGTAGTTTGTCAAAATGACGAGCATCACCATTTGCGCTATATAGTCTCGTAACATTGGGGGTTTTTTACGTTCCCTTTGAAGAAACAGGACACCTGAAGTGAATTCCTTATTGTTTTTTTTTCATTATAGGAATCTTCGGCTGTATTACAACTTTCTCCATCGCTCTCTGCTTCTCTCGCTCTTTCTCCTCCCCTCCTCTCTCTCTATTTATTTGTGAAAATGTATGAATCATTGGAAGAACAATTTGGCGTTCGCGGTGTGCATTTCACGACGAGAACAAAATATATTGTGCTCATCAAGATGAATAGATAAGTCGTTTCAAGAAAATCGATTCAAATGATAATATAGGTTGGTGGCTGAACTCCTATATTAAGCCGTAACTTTATTTATGATCATATTCACATCGCTATGATTAGTCCACATCACAGTAAGTGATATTTCACCTATTAGGTGGCTGTTGAGGTGAACTTCAGCACGAGTGAATGAACATGGATGGAAGCACGGCTGAGAGAGCGCAATTTTGGCATCATTATATTGTAAGAGTGGCCGGAAAACTTGTGAAAATGCCTTATGGTACCAGCGAATCGCATTTGTAAAGATAGACTCTTCATAGAAATACCTTTTTTTCCTCACGGCGAGAAAAATTTACCTTTCGAATTTCCTTCTTCAAAACTTCAGTAGTGACTATTCGTTATTATATGATAATATCACGACTCCGTTATAAGACGTATTGGTCTATAACTCTAATTCAAGTGCTCCAAAGGCTATTCAGTATAATTCGGTGTCGCACGACACATTAATTAATGATTTTTCTTTCCACTGTGGTTGTTAGGGCACGAACGAAATAACAGTGCGATTTGATTGGTTATGTAATCGTTTAACAAATTCTTCATTCGAGACTTTGTAAGGTCGGCATTCCAGACCAATAAGATCAGCATTCCGGCTAAATAAAATGAACATGTAGTTGTCTTTCTTCGTGCTCCTCATCGAAATCACAGAGCTGAAAGCTGTCAAAGCAATAAAAAGAAGTAGCATCAATGAACACTAAACCAGTTTCACGAAGAACGTGTAGTGTGGAAATAGTTGTTTCTTTACAAGTGGGCATCGTTCATAGTGTTTGTGCAGAAAGTGCCTCTCGAAACGTCATTTTTTCTTCCAATTTTTTTCTCTCATAATGCGGTTTATGGATTTATATGAAGCATTCATAATGTTAAAAGTGTATATTACGTGGTAAAGTGAACTGTCTTTCTTGCAATAATGATGGACGATTGTCCACTCAGACCTTTGTAAATTCATCCCCATAGACAATCCGAATTCATGCAGTTCTAGGGGAATACATTTCAATGTAAAATTTAAGTAAGTGATAATCAATCGATTCTATTTCAAAATATGCATTCGAATACATTTCTAGACGTGTTTGACTTCGATACGTTCAACAATCACTTAAAATCAGTGCCTTTCTGCTAAGAAATTAAATGTAATAAATTCTAACAATAATCCATGAAAGAATCATATTTTCAGGAATTTTCCTCAAAAGAGTCTTTGCGGCAAAACAAAAAATTATGGAAAATGCAAAATTTGTTTTCCACCCGTAAATCTCCAGCAAAATTTCCACCCAACAAATGTCTCATTTCTATGCGCAGTTGGTAAAATTTTAAAAGCCGAAGGCTGTGACGATGTGAACAATTTAAATATTTAATATGTGCCGCATATCTCATCTGGTAGAGGAGCAAAGGAGACACCGTAGATGACTGAATAGAACTTCGAAGTATTTTAGTGCTATTGATAAGTTATGCGAGTAAATTGGTCAGTTGAAGTGATAGAAAGCAGGGTATTATATAAGCTCTTCCAACGCTTACTGCAAATTTATTCTTCTTTTTAAATTAGGAATATTTCGTTGTTTTTTTATTATTTTTTATCCTCTTCCATTTATAATTGCATCTATTAGATGATTAAAACAATAATCGGCTATGAAATATCAATGGTGACCAAGATATGCTTGTAATAACATCATCGATAACCAAATAAAACCAATTTATTTCGTTGATGTGGTTTATTTCGTTGTTTGGTTGATTGGTGCGCATCGTTGTTCATCTCGCAGCGCTCTCTGTTGTTGTTTCGGTTTCGTGTTACTTCAAACCAGACAGATCGATTCATCTAGTTGCCAATGTAATGCAATACGAAATGCATTAGAAAAGCCTTAAAGATGAACCCTGACGTCTACAAAGTATGGGAATGTGAAGTCGAATCCTGTATACTTAAATTTTGGAATATTAATATCACTTTCAAATCCTGAAGATGAGATTGAAGTTGTTGGAAAATAAGTGCCACTTTAAAATCTTTGAGCTGAGAGTGAAGTTGAAGTTCATTCTGATATTTGAGTTATACAAAGTTTAATTGAAGCAGCACATTTATTTATTTCTTTTTTTCATCGTCTCATTTTTCATTTTCATCTATTAGGTTGATTTTTCAACAAATTTTGGCATCATTAAATGCTCATGTGTCATTCAATGATAATGGTATATAATGCTTATTCGAATCACAAGGAAGAAAGTATTTCTCAGTTTTGCATTGGATCAAAAAAAGTTTCACTTCAGCTCACTTCCTGACAACAAAATACTTTGGAATTCCACAAAATTCTTCTTTTTTCATTGAATTTTTTCAAGTTTTCTTTAATTTTTTTTATTGCTCACTTTTTTTCTTCACAATACTCATTTAAAGTTTTGCAGTTCATAACTGTTTTACCTCATTTGCCACCTCATCGTAAATCTGCTGCATATCGTTTTTTAGTATCCACTTTTTAATCACTACTTTTGACAAAATACTAGTAACCAGTGTGATGTTTGGAACTCTAACTAAGAGAGCCGTGAGGGGAAGACAAGAGGAGGTGGGGGAGAGGTATGCGACGAGGACGAGGAGGCTATGAATACGTCAACTATTTCAAGTGAAAAGAAAGTCGCTGTAGATATTATTTAAGGAAATATGAATTTGAAAAAAAAGTACCACGAGGATGGTCGAAAGAGGAGTACCTCAAAATAAGCAAATTTTGGAAGGTAACTTTTCGAAAACAGTGATATAATTTCTCCTACATTTGTTTTTCATCGCACCTCTCATAAAACAATCACACCTCTTCAACGTTGAGCCCAGTTGCCAACGTTTCATTAGTTATTCTGCGCCCTAAAAATAAAAAGGTCACACAGTAATTCGACTTTCAGTCCAGTTATACTGAGTAATTTCACTTTCAATTCACCTCGTTCACGACGTTGCTTACCTCATTAGCTGAAGTTTTCTTGACCAAAATTGTTCGTCTCATGTCTAGAATTTATTCTTTTTATAGGTTATATGCACTTTACCTCCCAACATAATGCGTAATTCAGTTCATCCGTGACCTGCTGACAGCGAAATACTTTAACTGATGTGTCGAATATCTCGTTTACTTCTCTTGTTTTTGGATATGAATTCAAGTTCATGGCAGCTGTTTTAGGAACTGAGTGGTAGCATGTGCTTACTGCTTCAGGATATTATTTCTTCATGAAATCGGTATCCTTATACATATGACATCAAGTTATTGCTATATCACTAAGACGGAATGACCTATCTCCAAACTTCTCCGCTCTTTTCTCCTCCCCATCCCTTCAATTTTCCGCTCCCATCTGTTCTCTTGTTGTAGTCAACGCAATTTGGCATGGATTAATGTAGCACAGGTGAAATATTTGCACTTCCATTAATATTTCTCGGCAGAAAGCGGATCCACACGTGCCAATGCAATCGTCGATTGAGTGCGTGGGAAAGTGTTTCATTGCACGGTCTCGATGCATTTTTTGCTCACAGATCGCTGTTGAAAAAGACAGTCGAAATTCAATGTAGTGAGTGGACTATATGCTTGATCTATACGTAATTCATAATACGATAATATGACTGTTCATTTCCAGGCATCTTTTAAATTAGTATGATATGAAAGGAGGAAACTGAAGAAGGATATTCTTTTGGGAGGTGTCATGTCAGGGCAAAGAATCCGACGAAAATATCAAGAGGTTGTTGGATAGCGAGTATTCTTTTAGCAGATGGTAGATCCTGCATTGCACCATGTCTTTGCATGTGTTCGTGAAAAAACATAGAGATTACATCTTATCTGTTGAGCCACTTTTCTTTTTCTCATCTTTAAACAACGCCATTACTATTGGCGTTGATTTCATCAGTTCTTTTACATAAATAAGTGTTCTTTTATACTTAAGATTTGGGATACTTATCTATAGGCGAACGAGCAATTTCGACTCGTTTTTGATTCCATCAGCCACACGCTAGAGTAAAAAAATTTAAATTGTACTCTTGAAAATCTTTTATGTCGAAAAATGAGATCCTATAGCAACTGCTATCCCATTTATTTCACATTTATATGTGCTATAGTAATAATATACATCTGTATTATGTTCAACATTTGCTTCTAAATGAATCATTCATAAGTGATCGAATTCATTTCCAGTGAATTCAACAAATTCCTTAAAAATCTGTCCACTACTAACTTCAGATACGTAGTAATAGGGAGCGGTTTATTAATAACACAACTTAAATAGAAACTCGATTAGGCGACAAAAGTGCTTAAAAATCAATCAAAAGTCGTCGAGCTTATTGGTGAACGTACTTACCGTTGACGTTCTTGATTCGATACTGTTGACGGGAAGAAAAAATAATATAACTGAATTTTTGCGTTTTTTTTTATTTAGTAGACTATGTTGGGAGAGTCATGCTTTGATTTTTCCTATCTGCCTCTTTAAATCTATAAAAAATTAATAAATTCAATGAAGAAAACTCTCATTCATTAACGGATTGATGCATTCTTGCTTCTGATACCTATTCTATTATAACGGATATCCCATTTATTTCGATTATACGCATTTTCCTTTAAATTTGCCAGTTCTATCAATTTCGTGACTTTGTAGTCGTAGATCCTGAACGCCAAGAGTTTTCACGGTTCAATTTCCTCACATGGTGGTCCAAACCGAGGCAGAGGTGAATCACTCGATGGTGGTGGTTAATATTTAATTTCTTAAAGACTGTATTCTCTTGGCTTAATTTAACTCTTTCACGCCCGTTTTACTCCTCTCGTTTTAAAACTTGCCAGCTTGTTTCACTCATAAAGATTTTATATCCCCTCAGCATTCTTCAAGCGCTAGAAAATCGTTTGACATTTGATCAAGCGATAGTTGTAGCTGATAATTTGTATATTCCGAACGTCTAAAATCACTTCGGGCAATAATTTACCTTACACAATGGAACATTTTTCAACTTTCATTCGAAATTTTTTTTTGTTATTTCAAATTCAAATTTTATATCTCCATTTATTTATTTTCTCCAAATTTACAACACTTCAAAAGTAGAGCTTTTCCGAATGGCACTACTTGTCTGAGATCCTTCGAAATTATTCACTTCATCATTGAGTTGGGTCCTCGTTGCAACTTCGTGTTGTCCTCCAGGATGAACATGGCGCTAATTGGCACCGCCTCCTTGTTAACAGTCCTCCTCGTCAATAGCCTTCTTATAGTGGAGTATTTTTCATACTTGGCTCACTTCAGTGTTTTTCCCTTCATTTGAACATTTATTCACCCTTCAATATTCAAACTCCTATGCGTACATCTTATTCAACAACAAAGTTTTTCTTTTTCATGTGCTCGTTGCTTTTTTATCTTTTCCATATCTTCTTTTCTTTTTTATCGTTGCCATATGCAGTTTCCTTAAGTTTATGATTGCTTGAATTCAATTTTTATGAGATTAAATTCAAAACGTTGCCAGTTCCTTAGAAGTTTGTAAAGGACTTCGTTAATAAGAAGGTGGAATATTTCGGAAAAAAGAAGGCTTGGTCTCATCTAATCAGTAGAGATTTAGAGAAGTGTAATACAAAGACATACGAAAAAAGTGCTGGAATGATTTTAGCGTACTCGTTAAACTTTGCCGAATCCAGCCTATTTATATACGCCTCATTCATTTCTATGTGTTCAACGGTTATTGCCTCATTGCTATGATCCATAATTGCTTAGATCTCTTCGTTCTTTTCCTCTATCTCTTCCCCTCCACACTTAACCAAATACTTTTCCACTTCCCTATTCCCATTCTTCTTATAGTTTTTCGTGTCTCTGAAATGCGTCTATGTAGTGCTTTGTCGCGTAAGTCGGTTGGATTGCACCTTGGATTTCTTTTTTCTTAACATGAACTTCAGAATGGAACTATGAGATTTAAAAATTTTTCATACGTTTTTGAAAATAGGTCAAAAGCATTCAGTTTCATGTCCGCAAATATAGCGCCAATCAGACGATTTGGCCACATGTGCTCGGAGGCTTTCTAATCCTCACAATATGGGTGTTTAGAAACCGAGTGACTCGAACAGGCTGATCGGAAGAGAAAAAAGACCCTAAGTGAAAGAAATTTGAATATATCTTACAAACTTCGTTGCGATACGTTCTGTGAGCTGACGCGGTCGGAATACTTTCTATTTAGTTCACATCTTAACCAATACACCGTTTACTACTAGCTTTTTTTCCATTCAGAGGCATCCGGTTCATTAGAAATGAAGATATAGATTTATATTTCTAAAAGTGTCGTTTATTTCCGATTGTTTATCACATAAATCAAAACTTGACTAAAGCAATGGAAAAGTTCGATTGATCCTGAATTTCTACTATTAATTTCAGGAATTTCGTGAACTTAGGGGAGGGAAGGGAGAGAAAGGAAGCAGAAAAGGGAAAGAAGGGTATTGAAATAATCTGAATGCTTTGAATAATTTGCTGCGCAGTTTTCATCGCCTCAAAAATGAATCATCTGAAAATTGTGGGTAATTTTTAATGACTATATTGAATGATATGTCGAATCGTATTTTTAAACTTTTCTTCTCCAATATATTTTTAGTATCATCCTATTTCTTCGAAGATCTCTTTTTTGTATCTTTCGAGTGGAAATTCGTGAAATTTTCTGAAATCTTCCATCAGAAAAAGGCCGAAAATTCGAAGAATGAAGGGAAAAAATTCGTCAAAGGAGACTAAAACTGTTTCAAGTGGATGGCGAAAATCTACACGTATTGCATAGATCTCTATATTCGATGCAAAAAAAGTGTTGAACAACCCGAATTCTGCAAATTTCTGAAGTGAAATTCGAGTGAGAATAAATAAACTTCGCTGCGCCTTGCAAAATATGCCGATGCGAATAACAGAATTGCTTATTGCATAGTGCATTTTCGATTATAGATATCTATATGCAGTCATTTCTTATCACTTTATGGATCTTTAAACCATTTTCTCTACCGTCTTAATGAATATTTTCACTTCGATTTCAATGAAAGTTTGAAAAAGAAATATTTTTTGTTCATATTTTCATGTAATTTTCGCTTATATTATATATTCGGAAATTTATTCTATAATATATTTCTCAAAAAATTATGTCCTTCATATATGTAAATGCCTTTAATTCGTCTGCATTGCCAACAAATGACGCATATGATCTACATAAACAATCCGTGAATGGGTACCCGTAAATTGGCTGCACCGTTTCATCCCTTCCCATTCATCCAATCGTTACGCCATTTGCAACCGTTCGCATAGCATGTGCACTCAGCGAAATTTCGTACAATTTGTTTGACTTCTCGACGATTTCTCGAACTTAATTTACAAACGTCTACTCTGACGGCGTTCAACCATTGTCCATGTTTGTGTATATCTGTATATCAGTGTCTCAATGTGCTTGTATGCATTGATTCATGTGTGTTTCTGTCCATTAACCCATAGATTCATGCATAATATATGCGATCAGTTGCTATTGTTAATTCATCAGTAACAAAAGATATTCATAGTTGGTGAAAAAATTTAGATATTCTTATGTCGATTGTATTCTCTTTTTACCCCAACCAAGTCACGCAAAAAAAGAGAAAACGAATCTTTGATCGAAAGCTTATGCATCATCATATCTGAAAAAATGAGAACGGTTTTCTCTTTTAAATAAGACATTTTATTTTTATTAATCATTTATTTGTATATATGAATAGATTAGCAAGAGATTAGTTGAACTAGTGGATTAATTAAGATTTAGAAAAGATTTGTCGTATCCTCTCATCTGACATTTTTCCGTTCATCGTTTATCCAATTGATTCCTTTACTCGCAGCCTTAGTTGAAATTCAAAAAATATTTCACTTCGAAAACTTCGAAATTCATAAAATAATTCTTTTCTTTCCTCTCTTCTTTTTGTTTCATTTCGCTATAATTTTTGCTAATATATTCGCACTTTGATAAGTCATTACCATTGTTAAGCGTTATGAATGCAAATTCTCCTATTAACTTCTGAATTTTTTTGCAGCAGTCATTTGCCTCAGAAAACATTGTTTCGGTTTATCTTCATATTGGTAATTTCATTAATTCATCGTTGATGTTATTTTATATTCGACGGAAAATGTCTCATCAATTTTTATTAAATTATTGGTGAAAGAAATGCGGTCGCAAATAGAATAATTCCGAATTTATTGCATTAATTTCTCAAATTCATTTGCAAAATTGCCAAAGAATTCACAATTTTCTCGCCATATTTTCCTTCATTTAAAAACATCCTTTCAAGTATTTGTTCAATTTGCAAACACTGAATGGTACCGGATTCCTTTTTTTTTCTTTAATTCTAGGGGTCTTGTTATTTCATTCGCAAATATCGCTATGTTCAGTTTTCTTCTCTCATTCCCTCCTGAATCTTCTCTCCTTTCATAGACTTTATTATCTATTCGTTTTTTTTGTCAACCTGATCCTAAAATATTGCAATTTTTACCATTGCGTTTTGCATTTTTCTTTTTTTAGATTTTCGACCTAAATGCAATCTTTCTTGAAAACTGCCTTTTGCTACTGTCAATTCTGTTGCAATTCGGAAGAATGCACTCAAAAAAAGACTAACCACATTGCAGTGAAGAAGAAAATAGATTTAACGCAATAGAAATGAACGATTGCATAATGTACTGTGCCCTGTTTGAATTCAGGCGGGTTGATTTCAGTATTTTCCAGTACGAATGCATATATACATAAAGAAATTGAACAGATAGTTCAGTAACCAATATTATAAACTTGAGAAATTGAAAGCCGAATTCGAATTTCATTGAGAAAGGAAGATGGAAGTTGCAACGCAAATATGTAGCAAGCAGTACACGTGACGTGAGTGGTACTCCACCCGAAATCTGTCCCCACAAGGACATACGACGCTTTCAAAATTACGTCACAATCGATTTTATAGATATCGCAAGTATGATTTGATTGATTGCTTCCATTGCTGCTCACTTATCATCGCTTTTGTATGAATGACCGCATTCATCAACGAAAAAAAAAATTTGTTCATAGGATAGATTTACCGCCGGAAATATGTTTAACCGATAAAAGTAACAAAGCTAATTTCTAGCGCATGCGATTAGCCAAGCGGAAGCGCTGGATTTCCGTCCTAAATGCGAGAACACTTTACTCGGAAATCTGTTGCTGGCATCAATAGCGATTGGAATTACCTTCTTTCAAGCAAGAAAAAAAACAATGTCGGCACCTTGAAGGAGCTACTATAGCGCTCGAACTGTCCATCAACTTAATCACGTTTCGACATTTTTACTCCAGCAGGCTGTCTGCAATGTTTTGCCCATCTATGCTTGCTATCTCTTCATTCCACTTATCTATCTATACAGTAGGCTCCGCGATATCGTCAGCCCATCCAAACCATTTGACTATTTGTGCTATTTGTCCAGCTATACCGACCACCTTTCATCAGATATTTAACGGCAGTACAAAATGCTTAAATGGCGTTTGCTACTAAGCGGCTCATGGGGAACTAATTGTACTCATTGTTTTCTTGGTAGAGCTCCCGACAAACACCGATGGTGGAAAAGCCTTTCGCCATGCTACTCTCGTACCAATGCGTTTGTTCTCCTTCTCCGCCTCTCCGTCTCTGTCTTCCTCTTTCCCTCCTTCTTCTCTCCTCATCTTCTGCCTTTTTGAGACTTCAAAATATAATGAACCATGCTTTTAACGTTTTTGATGAGTATCCTGGGTCAGTAAGCTTTTAGTTACACTAAAAAAATCAATAAATTGTTGAGTCATTATTTTTTACTCCGCCATTTTGCTTTTCGATCAAATGTAATGCTAATTGCAAACCTTCGTAGTTCATTTACTTCAGAATTTTCCTTATTTCCTGAAATAGAATTTTCTCTGATTTACTCTTATCCTCATGGATTACTCATCCCTTCCCGAAATTACTTCCTAACCAACTGAGCTTTCTCAGAGTGTATTCTTTATTTTCAATAAAGATTGTTGGAAGAGCCATAGATATTGCAACGTCTTTTTCATTTGTATTTTCATTCACCGCTTGTTGAATCGGCCAACGTGCTTTATTTATCAAAGTTGTCAAGCCGTAATTCCGTATATCATTTATTCATTATTTTTATCACTAGCATCCATATTATTATCATTCTCAGCATTGAATCATAGCACTTATATATTTGATAAGCCGAAGAATTTGATAATAAGCTTATATGATTGCATAATTTGTGAAATTTGCGCATAAGACCAGCTTTATGTTGTAAAACTTGAGCTTTTTAATCTCGACGTTGTTTGATAGGATCAGAAAGTCCAGCTTTCTATAAAATTATACAATGCCGTTGTGAAGTGATTTCTAAACTGCTGCTTTAAAATGCCAGACTATGCTCATATGGTGGTATTATCCGCTCACGTTTCTTTTTCAATATTTGTTAGAGAATATTTCATTGTTTAAATTTTCCGCTACAGTTTGCATTATCCGCGAATCTGAATGCCAAGGATACCTGGAAAAAAATATATATACTTTGAATTGCACTAGATTACGTGAAAATGTCTACGCGAATGTTAGCCGTTGTGTGTGACGCTCATTCAAAGTGTTTGAACGTTGAAGCTAAGGCTGAGTTCTCCAAGAGGATGTTGTTGACTGTGCTATCGCACGTCATTCTCTCAATATTGGTATCTTTCTCTCTCCTCTTCATTTTAATTTTCTATCTTTGACAGTAATTTTTATGCGTAATTTTTCTTGAATTTTCAACTGTTCTCTCTTCTCATCATTTCCATTCATGGCAACAAGTGCATTTTTTCCCTACTTTCATTCTAAGATTCCAAAATTCTAATATCTCAAATATTGTATGCGATTTCTGAATTTTGATGAAATTGCATTCAATTATTTGAAGTGAATTTTTTCGCGTTTCGCTATATTATACGATTCGATATTTTAGCCCAAAATTCTATTCAAGTGAACTTTCAAATATTGCAGTGAAGTAGAGAATTTCCCGAACGACAAGAAACTCGTTTCGTTAATATACGAACAGTTTTATAATGTGTGCAAATTTACGATCAAGTCCCTACTTGGACGTAATAATAGAATTTTTTCATTGCTGGAGAAAGAAAAAAGAACACTTCTAACGCATCAACATAAAATTATTATTATAATTGATTCTCATATATGGGGGATTTTTTCCCCTGAGAAGGGCAAAAAATTGCTTGAAATTTGTATTGAACGCAAATCGACTCCGATACGAGAGTAAACAACATTGCTATGCGAGTGCTTATTTTCTTATGTTGAATTTTTTAACTCACCAATTTTTAATGAGAGAATTGTCAGGTAACCTTACCTCCTCTCAGCGACGAAACAATGTCTCCTATATTTGCCGATCTTAAAATGAACCTATTTCTCGTGCTCATTGAAAAGTCACCAACATAATAAGTAATTTTTGCAAATTTTTTGCGCAAAGAAGTAGTGCAGCACTTCGATGGTAGCTATATCATTGAATTATTTTTATTGCCCCTTAAATTTTTCTCCTTGAAAGTGATAAATTAAACGTTCTCTATCAGGTGGCTGTGTGTGTATTCGTTGTGATGTTTGTGTTGTGTCTACATTTATATTTGTTTTATGTATGTATATTTTTTGTGTTTGTATGCATTTTTGACTATACATTCTTTCATATATATATATATATATATATATATATATATACATATATATATATATATATATATATATATATATATATATATAATGTGTGGTAGTCATTTGATGTGCCTTCTGTAATACATATATACGTTTTTAGGTGTTTGTTTTTAATTTAATTTTTTTGTTTTGTTTGTTTCATTCGATCGGCTCTTTGTACATACGAATCTCTATGCGCATGTGAGCATTTAGATACTTTTTTTTCGAAATAATCAAGCCACAAGAGCGAAATTTAAATACGTAGCGTTTACAAACGTTTTCAAGATCTCTAAGTGCAACATCCTCTCCGTTTATTGCTTCATCCTTATTTCTGTCATTCATCTCTTATCCTTTCTTCCTGCCTGTGCATGAAATTACTGGGGAAAAATCCTAAAAAAAGGTAAGCTCTCCGATAATCAGTATGTTTTCAACAGCCATTTAATTAAGCTTTGTTTTTTTTCCTAACTTTGAAAAGACATTGACGATAGAGTGGTAGGTGGATAGACGTCGTGCATCATGAGATGGGCGGTATGTTTGCTGAGAAAGTGAAACAGTCATCATCAAAACAAAGGTCATGCAACAGCCACAACAGCGAAGATTATTCTCGTTGTCTCATCGTTATGATGTGTGGAATTTTTCTCTCATAAAAGTGAAAGGAATCCAAAGAAATCTTCGAGTTTTTCTTTTTTTCCGCAAACGACTATCTCGAATTTTTTCCAAATCGAAATAGTAATATGATTAAGTGAACCAACGAGTAGAAATGAGGAGAATTTCTTCTCTTTTTCGAATATTTTCTTAATCTGACTCCAGTTTCTGAGAAATATCACTTCCTTAGCATTTCGAGAATGATTTATTTATTTGAAATCGTAACTACTGAATCTATAGGTCGATCGAAGAAAAATTAGTCTTTTTTAAGAGTGAATTTATCTTAGTCGATGAGACATTATTGCTTCTCAGAGGAATTTCGAATTCAACAATTATTCTTTCTCTTCGGCAATTATAGTTAAAACTTTTCTCACTCATTGCTAAACAATCTATTTATTCATTTCCTATCACTTATGGGTGAAAAATTGATTTCTAATATTTTCCGTTCGTTGATTAAATATCGGCCAAAAACTTTTAAAGGTAAAGTTAGTTTTTTTTTCTACTTCCAAAAAATATTTTCAGAAAATTTTCCTCAGAGGAACCTCTTCGAATGATTTGGAAGTGATATTCACATTAAATAATTTCTTATATATGAGCACGTATGATGATCATTTTAACAATAAATTGGCGTTTTAAAAGTTTTTCTATCATTAAAATTTTTGCACTCCGATTTTTTAAATTCTCTTGAATGTTGTTTCTCCTTCAGTTATGGATGAATCAATCACATGATATCAGAACTAAAGGTCATGTTTTACATTTTGTTATCATTTTATCAGCGTCATTGTATGACCGATCGCATGTTTGAGAAAAATTCGATTTTAATCTCATTTTCTCTCATGTACGCGGAGGCAGCATCGATGTTTTTCTGATGAAATTTTTAGATATTTCGTTTGGGGGGAAAAATTCGGATGTTTCATTTTGCTGATTCTTTTTCCTAATATTTTGACAAAGAGAAGGTAAATGAAAGAAAACGGTACTCATTTGTGGGGTTCTTTTTTTCTATTCATATATGAATAGACTTTAATACATCATTAATTCCACAATACGTTTTCTCTTTCGAATATATGCGTCAGAGCTCGCAGTGATTGATTATTTGCAACACCGCTTCTCGATCAAGAAGATGTCAAAAACGTTTAAATTTACCTTTAATTACCTCTAAATTTGAAACTAAAATTTCTCGTTTATCGATAAAAATGTTTAATGCTCTTCAAAGATGTATAATGTTTGTAAATGTATCTTCATATGTGAGATTCTTGTGCTACTCAGATTGAGAGAAGTGAGGTGTATGTTTTTTGACATACACTGTCTCAATTAGGTCCGATCAGCTGTGTTTCGTTAATTTTTCTAAATCCTTCGGTATAGTATTGATTACGTTGAATATTCCAGCTTGCGGCTTAAGAGTGAAAAATAGTTGGACGTAATCAAAACATACCTTTATGAGAAAGTAAGAAGTTAATAAGCTGCAGTATACCTTCCAAATCTTCCCCTAATATTCAAAGAAAAATCGTTTTTTTTTCCAGGAAATAGGTATAGCTATTATCCAACAGGTAGAGTATTAACTGACAGGTGAATTTACAGCAAACAGCGCATCTGGCAAATATTGAAGTAGCACGCTTATCCGCAATTTGACGCTCCTTTGTCAGACAAGTTTATAAATAATTTTATGTAAATTACGCTTACTAATTTTTACTTATTAACAGCTCTAAAGGTTCTTAAGGGTACTCCAAAAGGAAAAGTCGAGAAAAGTGAAAACTGATTCAAGAGAAACTGTTCATTGATTGCTCGTTTCTAGTAACACCAAGGCATGTGCTATACCTGCCGAAACACAATACACCATTGTGACAAAGGACACCGAAAGTGGGAGTGATCCAAGTTGGTGTTGCCATCTTTTGTAGAAAGCTTTTCTTACTTTTCTTTCTTCTCGACACATTTGTCGTTTGTAGAAAGATAAGTAGTGGCAAATTTTTCTATATGAAATTTGGAGAATAAGAGGGGACATAATAAACTCTTTACAGGACTTGCCACTGTAACACTGTAATTATTTCTAAAATTTTACATTCGGAAATCAAAGTTCAAATGTGAGTCGAGAGCTTTTTCTTTGGTAGTTTAACTCCTCGTTGGTGTCCTATTATAAGATTGTTCCTCTTCCATATTTTGGAAAATTCTTGCATCCATAACACTGCTTCGTAAATCAATCAAACGCAAGCGAAAATTTGCGATTAGTAGAATGGAATTTAGGTTTCAATTAAATTGTGAGATAACGAAACATTCAACTTTTCGTTTATAGAATTTCCAACGTTTTCTTTCTTCTGTTTCCAACTTCAATCGTTGCACTCTTCTATAATATTGTTTGTTCGTAAGTTACATTTATCTTTATCTTCGATTCAATCAGCTTGTCGTTGACTAGAAACTATAGGTGTGCTTTTCAGTATGTATTGTTGTGATTATTGGTTACGTTTATTGACTGTAAACGGAGTGAAACTAGCACTCATTCGCTATTACTTTCCCAAATGCTTACCGTTAACGAGTGAATTTGCAAAGGACGCTCCTTTTGCTAGAAAACTCATCGCTGTTGGTAGCTCCTTACCAATTAAAATGATTTAAAGATGTGATGATTTCAGAGCATTAGGAAATGGAAGTTCTTTCAAATGATCACAAGAGAAATCTCAATCGAATTTTAATTTTGCATATTCTGGAATTTTGTAAACAATATTCCTATCTTTTAGAAATCTCTTAATCTGCATATTAAGTGTTCTCCTTTCCAAGAATCTCAGTGATCTCCATTAAAATGATTTATTTCAATCCGGCAATAAGCCGGCTTATTAGTCACAAAATATGATCTATGTTAATCGTGATCAGTTTGGGTGATAATTGGAATTCTACGGTAACTGCGATAACCTGATAATCAAAATTCTATGGTAATTGATAATCACGATAATGAGGATAATTAATGAATCTGACTCTCCATAGCATATTGGAAAAAATTTTACATCAGTTCTCTATTTTTTAAGGATTTTAGAGATGCGTTATTTTGAAGGAAAGTTTTATTGAAGAATATAAAAGTTACATAATATAATCATCATAATAATCATCAGCAAAATTAAATTCGATATTTTCATATTCGCTGATTATCTATTCGTATTGATCGGAGGTATTTCAAATTTAATTTTTACCAGCTCCTTTCTGTCTTTCCTACTCTCGAAATTATGTTATCATTTATGCTGTTTGAAAAGAAAAATTCACAGATTTGTTCTGCGCTCTATTATCCTTCAGAAAACAATTTTCTGCTTTCTAGGTGCCGCGATCCCTTTCAGAGTTCAATTTTTCATCGCCGAATCTGCTCGAGACGTTACAAGATTCAAATGTTCGTTTCTGCGAATGCATTAACTTCATTTCAGAAAGAAATAAACCGGATGTGCGGTATCTACGCGATATTCGCTAAGTTTGGATGGATTAGGTGTCAATTGTGATGCGTGGCAATTTAGCTGTATGTGCTGCACGTCGTTATTGGCCTCACTGCATCACACTTTTATTGCTGTTAGCCATCTATGAAGTGTATCGATGGGGATCACAACAATTACAGATTCCCACAATTATAGTTATTACACCGACCCACAAACGTCCCGAACGGCTTGCAGATATGACAAGGTTGAATGAAATTATTTTTTCATCTCATTTCAATCGGTCTCGAACTCTCATAGTTTCTACTTCAGAAACTTAGTTTTTTTCAGTATGTTACAGTAATTTTTTGCTGGTTCTTTTATACTCCCACTGGGCCAACATACTACATATCGTCGCGCCTCCTGTTTTGCTCTTAGGTCTGCCACGAAATTATTTTCTCAAGGATAGTGGTAGAATAGTGATGTGTAAATGCCATCTTGCTAGTTTGATGCATCTGAAGATTTCTGCCAATCGTTTTGACGTCTTTCGAGTTATGTAGAAATAAATCGTTTTCGACTACTCAAAAAATAGTTTCTCAATAAAATGCTTTCTTTTAAAGGTTCTCTCAGACATTGTCGCATATCAAGAATTTGCACTGGGTGGTAATCGAAGATGGGAATCAAACGGTGGAAATTGTAGAGAGGATTCTCGATAGAAGTGGCCTTCCGTATGTTTATTTCTTTACAACAACCGAGGCTGGATTTCCCAGTGAGTGATTTTATTGGTGGAATATATATTCGTGTGGCTCTCATGCGGATTTATGGCGCAAAAGATAATTCAATTTTGAAATAATTTTCTGGTACTAGCAACTTTGAAAAGCTAAAAAACTTTTATTTTCCACTTCAATTGCGCATCACATCAGAAAGTGTTCAGTTTTTCAGACGCCAACAGCACGAAAAACAACTTTAAAAACATTGCACTTTGTGTATGCTTGCAAATGCAATTACTTCTTTGCATTACCCACTTACGAAACATATTCTAACCGGATCCTATCTGCTTCTATGCATATTTAGATCTATTCTATACGTTGAAAATGGTAATCGTGGGAATATGATCATCTATAGAATAATCTTCTAAGCTTCCTTCCATGCCAACGGCTCATGAAAAGTTTCAAAAAACACCGGACCAAAACAAATGCTTGCCATTTCGCATACTCTCTGAATAAAAAAACAACTTTTCTGGATGCCTGAGGTTATGGATCGATTAAAATATGCGTTTTATTTTTGTGTTCTTTTCTATCTTACTTTACATCTTTTGTTTCAAAAAATAACAATGTAGTAAACAGTAGAAACATATATCCTCACTTTTATTTGTAGTTTTCACAACTATTTCAATTCAGCGAATTAGGAGCAATATAGAAATGCATATCACGTTAAATAATCTATCATTCTGCATTACTCTTTGACTTAAGCTTTCTGACAAATAAGTTAGGCGAAATTCCCACAAATTTGCGGAATGTTTCTTAAGTACTTTTGAATAGCGAAAGTATTTCAGTACTTCTTCAGTACTTTCGATACCAAATAAAAGAAATAAACAAACATAGCCGATCTGCTGTATAGCATTAACAACATAATCATTCGTTCTTTTAATTACACTTTAAAATAATGAATTTTGAAAAATTTTGACTGCCTAGTATTGCAAAAATTACTCGGATAAATCGCTTCAAGTTATCATCACAGGCTTGAATTGCAGTATGTCCACTCCATCTGTCCATTTATATGCCCAGTATCAATTACCATTGAATTCATTTTGACCATATTTTCCACTCTAACATAAAATATCTCTCCAATAAGATCTCTTCCGAATGATTTTCGATCTACTAACGTTGAACGAGTTGGACATAGACTATTAGTATCGAAAGTGATATTATCGATATGAATTACTGAAATATTTAAATTTTCATTTACAGAGCGTGGTTGGACACATCGCAATCAAGGCCTCGCCTATGTAAGAAAAAATTATCGAAATTTTAATCGACCAGGTGTTGTTTATTTTGCCGATGATGATAACTCATATGATATTCGATTATTCGATCGATATATACGTAAAGTGAAAACAATTGGAATTTGGGCGGTTGGTACGTCTTTCTATTTATTCATTAATATGGAAATCATAAATATTTCCTAATGTATTTATTAAATTAATCTATATAATTTGTATGAGATTTTGGAAAAATTTTTGACTTTTGGGAAAATCTTCTATGATAGAAAATTCACCTATTGTTTAATTCCATACTGCAATATTATTTCGACATAAACTTTCAAGAGGCTCATCAGTTTGATAACATCCATCCTCCATTGCATATAGAGTTTCTGTTTTCAAAAAACATTTTTGCACTCCACTGTTGAAACTTTTGACGTTGGTGACTGCAATCTCACAATCAGCACTGCGTGCTCTATAATGTCGGTATAGTGAAGTACAGTTCATTTCACCTAAACCCAACACTAACTATAGAGCTTCATTTCAGGACTATCCGGTACGGCATTGGTCGAAGCACCACATGTTGTCAATGGAACAATTGTTGGTTGGGATGTTGTTTATGCGCCGAAGAGGAAATTTGCAACCGATATGGCTGGATTTGCGGTCAATTTAGATCTTATTCTCAACTCAAAGTTGGTCATTCCATGGATCTTCTAAACTAGTTACAGAGAATCAATCCTGGAAAGTACCTTAATTTGACGAATTCCAAGTTTCCAGTAGGTTTCAAGTTTTCTGAGGTTTCTGAACTAACCGTTCAAAAATTGTTTTTTCGTCTAAGTTAAATATTTTTCAGCGACCTTCACAAGATAACTCGATCTTTTTTCTACTTGATTTTCGTCCAAAAAAACCTTCTTTTAAATCCATTATTGATGAACAACGTTGATGATTCCAACCTCTCATTCAATTCTAGGTGCTTATGATGCAGGCTAAAGATTTGGTCACTTCGGCGATATACAGCAGATGAGAGGCTTAGTATACACTGCAGGATTTTGCAGCCATCTCAACGATCTTTCGCTAAAATAGAAAAAAAGGAAGATTTTTTTATAGGGCAGAGGAAAAGTTTTTCTTTCTATAACTGCGAGCATTTTTCGTTTCTGAAAAGTCAACTAACCAGTTGAAGTGGTCTATTTTTCAGCGCAAGTTTTCATCGTGGTTGTATAAAAAATGTACCGGAATCATGTTTTCTACAACAATTCAATATTCCTAAAGAAAAAGTACAGCCATTCGGTTTCGATGATAAACCTAAAGAGATACTCGTTTGGCATACAAAAACGCGAAATATTGGCACAAAAGGTGGCAGTCATGGATATATCGTCGAATAAATCGTCGTGGGTTCATCGAGTATTTTCGATGATTTTGTGAGCCTTTTGATTGATTTTACGGCTGTAAATAATTTCAAATGAATATTAACGGATTCAAAATACACAAGAGGAACTTTTTAAATATTTATTTTATACTCGTAGCAATCGCTGGAAAATGACAGCGGGGACAGCCGCTCGATTATTAGTATATAACATATACTACATATAAACTACTATTACATTATTATTATTATACATCCTAAATTATTATTATGTGGTCATCATTATATAGTACATGTAAATTACTTTCTTGATCGAAGCATCTAGCCAGCCATCATCACAGATCATCTTACGAGATCAGTAACTCTGATAAGTAAATTGATTAAGAGCGATCCACTTAAATGAATTCACTATCCCTAATAAGCTGGGAATAGAAATGAACCTGTCATTTACACATATTTAGACGAAATCCGGCATTATTATAAGATTTGGAGGCAACACGGGAAGTTTATTTCTGTGATTTCGAAAATTCATCGGTTAAATTTGGCAAAACGTTAAAGATCCCTTAAAACACCCGTTGCAGTTCATTTGATCTAGGCGCTTGATGCTTGTGAAAATGAAAAACGATGAAGGTTGCAAGGTGCAAGGAGAAAAGTGTTATATGTTAAGGGATAATTGGGAAAATAAATGAAAAGTTAGTCAACTCTCTCAAATTTTTCGCTCTTTTTCTTCAATGCTAATTTCCATTGATGAATCCCATTATGCCACGCAAACATCCATATTTTCTCAATGAATTGAATTGATTGCTAATAAATATATGGTTTATTTATAAAATGAATAAATACGTCAAATTCATTTCACCAGTTTCATAGATAATCTCAGATAGCAATTTTTCTTAATTTTTAGGTCTTTGGTGGTATATCGGCTCCATTGGGTCAACTAATTTAATCACTCCAAGCATTTATGTGACTATCTTCTATAGGCATTCACTTAAATGCTTCTCGGTCGATCGTAAAGCCTTACTATTTTCTGAAGCCAAATAGACGAACAACCTCTCATTTATGTCCAATAGCATTTTCACAGCAATAACATCATAATTTCATGAATTCGTGAAAGAGTTTTTTCTCCTCCCGTATTGGTTAAATTGATAAGTTATTTCCTCTTGAAGTAATTATTATCTTATGTTTGTATATTTGCATATTATTGCTGAGATTATAGAACAGAATTGGCGAGTTTATTAAATTTTCCTATATATAATATTCACTTCATTTTGATAATGATGATGATCTGTGTTATCATACTTTGCCAGCTTGTCGATTTTCACTTCAAGTTGAAATTTCGATCGCTTTGTGCAGCTCAAAAGAAAATTCCTTATCTGTGGTTATTTAATTATTTGATATGAAATATCGGTGATGAATATTGTTTATTGTATCTTTTTAATGATTAACTTTGAATTTCTCGTATCAACGAGACGGTTATGGGGTTTCACTGAGGTATGTAAAGGCAATTTACCAATCGTTTTTGTATTTCCAATCGAATATGTTTATTTCTGAAAATACCTTTAATTAATAATTTAAATTTTACCAACACGTGAAAAATATTGTTTTTTATTTCTTTCCTTTTCTCTCAAAAATTCCCAATCATAGACATTAAAGAGTGTCAGCGAAAGAGTGGATGGGTCGATCGACTTGTTTCTTTGTTCATCGGTTATCTTTCAACATCATCTCAGAAAAAAAAATTGTCATCACAACGGTAACCTTGATGCTCATCCAATATACCTTGATCCATTAAAAATTTACTTCAGCTAGGGGGACGCAAATTACTTGATCGCTTTTTTCCACTCTTAATTTCGATAAATATACTGAAATCATACTATTAACAAATTTATTTTCCGATATGCTCGGTGAATAGCATTAAAAATATTGATTATTGCCTTTATGTAATTATTCACAGTGAATTTTTCGCTTAACAAACGTATTTTATTGTAACATATATAATGTGAGGTGTGTCAGTGATAACGAGAAGTGTGTTGCAATAACACATTCGATCGTTAGCTTTGAAGCTTTCCAAATCCGTGCACTATAGGCGGAGAATTTCTAACAAAAATTCCCATAATTTTAAATTCTCATGAATTCTATACAGTTTCGCACTTGTTGTTAATGCTATACGCATTTAGGACTCAGTCTCAGAGTTCTTCGGAAATCTATTCTCAAATAATAAGCCTATAGCAAATGAAAACAGTTTCTCTAAAAATTTTTACTTGAAGCGCTTTTACGCTCTAAGTTTATTGCTAAGCTGATTAAATATCTATGAGCTTATTAAATATCTATTTAGAAATGAAAGTTAAATTATTTAATGGATCGATTTTGAAGATCGAGCACAAATTTTTCGATGTTAATGGCTATTTAGCGAGCAGCATATCCTTAAATCGTTGCGCATAAAATCATATGCGATTGTTGTTTCGGAGAACTTTCTACTATGTGAGAGTTTGTTGCTATTATCCTGTAAAGTGCTCGTATAATTTTGTGATCTATGCCTTGTCATTACGCCTTAAAAGTTTTTATCGAACGTTTATGCAATTCAATAAAAATTTTTTATGCTAACTTTTCTTCACCACGCACTTAAACAGCCATAAATGGCGGACTTGACGAGAAAAAGTATAGAACGGTTGACGATCGCATCGAAATTGAATCGAATCAGAACGCATGCTTTCTGGATGTGGAATATTTTAATCAAAATAAATCTTACATAGGAACTCCCGCTATGGTCTGGGACTATAGGAACTATATGAGTGGTAGGAGAGGAGTCGGTTGTGATGTGATGATATTCAATGGTTTCGTTGTATACGAAAACCAGGAATTATATCTCCCTGCATATCTGTAAATGAAATAATGCAATGATAGGGAAATTATCATCTATAAAATTTTCTTACTGAAGATGGAATAATTTTCTTTCATAGTTTTACGAATTTCTTTGCAAAATATATTGCCTCACAGTCGTGGATGCTTCTGTTTGCTTGCATGTTTGTGTGTCTATCGGGTAATTTCATCCCCGGAATTGCTAAAGCTTGCCATATTTAATGAACACAGTGGACATCGTACGAATTCACCACCTGAATTTGTTAAAGTCGAAATGCACTGTTTGAAAGAAATACGGAAATGTCATCTTTGGCGTGCTTCCCCACTTATTTCAGCTGAAAATATCGTTCTCTGGGGAAAATTACAAGGTAGATCTTTACGGATGAGAAGAAAATAATCTTCCTCCATATATTACATCCACGGTCAGTTAAATATGTTCGTGGATTCTTTATAAGCATTTGTGCAATTCGAAGTGTATTTCCTATATTTTCTTTCTGTACTTTTTGAATTTCTGCTTTTTTATGGAAATAAAAATTATTTATTCTTTATATACATCGTAACATAAAATATTTTATATGAAAACTTTTCAGAACGTTGAGGCATTATGCAGTTCAAAAAAATTAATCAAAACAGTATCTAGTAACTAGTAAAGACCCTCACCACACCTCCCATACTCAATATCAACTCCCCAAATATCATCTATACGATAACAGTAGCGACTTCTTTGACCCGCAGACTTCGTCACTCCTAATTAGTGCGATAGCCTAGAGGCTCAACCTAGTTCACTAGTGATGTGAAGCCATTGGTGTAGTAAAAGTATTCCTTATATTTACACTTTTCGAAATGTACACTTCACGATCACTTATAACACACCAAAGAATCCGGGTTGGAGCAATTGCTGTTGCGGTTTTCGAAAATCAAATACCCTTTCATAACGATACGATTGCAGTTGTGGATTCAAATCTTATATTACATTCGATGATGAATAGTAAATCGTTGAACGCATACGGAATTACTGGTATGCACAATTATTTGATGAAATTCGTGGAGTATAACGAGAACGAATATAGAAATTAAAGAATTTGATGAACCGGAAAATATTAGTTTTCGTTAAGGAAGATTTTTGCAGAATGTTAGAAGTACGTGAAGATTCCACGTTTTTCAAAGAACGATAGTGAAGGAAAAAAACTAATTTTAGGTCTTCTTCAGTGGGAAATTATTTCCTTGAAAAGTCACAAAAAAAGTTCCCAAAAGGAACTTCAAAGATTTCCATATCCCCTTAAATAAAGGAATTCTTCGATTTGTGCTTGATGCTTGCAATAATATTGACGCCATTTAAATGCAACAACAGCAACAATCACCATCACCACAGCAATCTTCAAGGCATTCACCCATACAGCATCCACAACACAGTGCTAGCAATGCGGTTAGCCAGCATGTTGTCTTGTTGCCACCGTTTCTCTGTCTGAAAAAACTCCTTATTTTTTGAGGATATCTCTTCCGTCCTAGAAAAGAAAAATAATAATATGTAGTTAAAAATGAATTCATAAAAAAAATTACCTAAAGTGATGATCAACAAAGAGGTGGCGATTAGGTTTCAAAGAAGAGACTGTGCATGAGAGGTAGCTTCTCGGAGGTAAATCATGAATCTACAAGACAGAGCTTAAAAGATGCTTCAAGTAAATTAACCCACCATTTATAAAAGGACACTTTGATGAGAAAGATGAATTTCCGCTATAGACAATTATGTGGAATAAAAAACAATCTCTTTGAATTTCTGATGTTTTATATCAATAAAACTCGTAATTTATAAGGTTTCATCGATTCTTGAAATGGCTATAAAAAACAGCGAGAGTTTACTGCATTGCATCATCTGATTGTCTTCGATTTAATAACACTTTTTTCAAAAAATAACTTCATGAGTATGAAAAACGCCACCAAAAAATAAGTTGCGATTTTAGTCCTCTAAAATTTATCCGAAAAATTGCCTTATTAAGGATCATGAATGAAGCACTGTTATGAAACGGTCAACTTACGGTTGTTGTGGTGGGCCATAGTACGGTTGTTGTGGTGGAGGATATCCATAGTTCGGCGGCGGTGGACCATATCCTTGACCATACCCCTGACCATATCCTTGCGGCGGTGGATAGTTCTGTTGAAAAGGAATAAATGCCAATCATACGTGAAAGAAGAATGATTAGGTTTTCTGGCAGCAGAAAATTCCAGAGATAATGGTAAAATGATGTAGCGAAAACCTCGATTTCGGGAAAATTTTTTCTACGAGTGAATTTTCGCCCGCTATAAAACAAAAAAATGATGTTTTAACTGAATTTTAATCGAGCAAACTAAATAAAAATATTCTGTTGTTTTAATGGCCATCATCGCACAAACTTTCCGGGAATCCAGAAATTCTGAAATCCAAAAATGAAGACATTTTATGCAATTCGTTGCATTTCCAGGCAGTAAGTTCGCTTTTCTCTGCAATGTTCCGTCGTTCGCAAATTATATCTTTCGAGTAACGAAATGAGTTTGTAAAGGATAACTTTTAAATTGCAGCACATCTAATTAGATGTTTTACTAATTCCCATAACAATTATGCGGTTGCATATTTGACGAACCATTGCAAAATTATATCGAAGTTATTATGTAATAAGAATTTGTGAATATCTTTTTTTACAAATTAAATTTCATTTCTGCAATTGCCCTGGTTGAAACTTTCGCCATAAGGAATATGTTGGAAAAAAAGATTTCAAGGCGGTTTATAGACATTTCTAGAAGTTAGAGGCAATTAAAGGTGCGGAAAAATACGCAAGCATTCTATAGGTAGATTGTGGAACATCTTGCATCGATCACATCACAAATTGCGATCGATAATGCTGTTAGCATGAATTTTTTTTGATAAGACTCATATAGAACATACCTTAACTTATATTACTTACGTTACTCGAATTTTTTACTCTCTATGTTAATATATTAACTTATAGAAATGTGCTTGGTTTAATCGGAGCCATTGCTAAAAAGCACATTATTATTTCAACTTCTCTAAGACGCGTTTCCGCACATATATATTTGTGCTCATTTTTTGAGGCAATTTTTCAACTGCAATCCTAAATTTTTCTCCATCTCTTCGGATTTCTAAATTTCTGATTTAATTCCACCTGCAAATTTTGCCATTTTCTAAAGAGTTGTAATTAATATACGATAAATGAGCACATTATGGGGAAAAAACTGATATGATAGTGCGTCCAATCTTCTATTTTTTTCTTTATCATGTCTAATTACTTTCCACTGAAAACGTTGCCTACCTGTGCTGAAAGTAATATGTGATCCTCATATGACGTATTCTTTGAACTCATTTTTGACATCATGATGAATAATTTGTTATATCAGTGATGTTTACTGCTGAATGGAACGACGCTCAGTAAACATACGCACAATGCATTCAACACCTAACCGGTTTTGCACTTGTCAATATCCGAGATTTTATTTCAGGAGGGTGGAGCGGAAGGCTGCGGGAAAATTTCAATGCTAGACCAATTAACACAATGTTATATCGCTATCTGCAATGTGACCCATGTAATCTATTGTAGTGAACACAAATTTCGTTCCTTTCGCCTCATGCCACCTTCTCCACCTCCCTACCCTCCCCCTGCCCAAAAAAAGGAGCATAGGCTGCTAAAAGTTAGTGATAAAATAAGAATGCAATGAAAATCGAATGAAGAGAAAATACATCGCAACCGTTTCTCTTGAATAAGCCACTTACCGGTATGACTGATTACTCATGATCGATTAGACGTGAAAGGTATATCGCCAAATGAGATTCCACTGCGAGATTGTTTCGTTTGATAGCGATTAACTTAAATTAATTGAAAATGCACTCATAAATTTTATGGATAATCGAAAAAAAGAGCGCTATCATAAAAATATATGAAGACGAAAATAAAGATTATGAAAAATTGAAATTAGAAGTTTCAAATTTTTTGCTAATAAATTATTCTCTAACAATTAAAATTTATACGATCATATTTCTCAAATATTAATGAGATGTATAATTTAATGGTTTTTTTAATGAAATTATATGATGAGTATGGTAATAATAATTCGTTATGATAATCAACATTCAATCAATAATACTATCAGAAGGTATCGACGAAAGGAAGTGTTTTCAAGTAAGCTTTATCGAGTAAGCGATTTTCCCCGATTATGATCATTTGATGTCTATCTCCCTTGAGGCAGCCATACGTTTATGTTACAGCGTTCAGCACAAATGATAAAATACAATTCCAGATATATGGTGGTTAATAATTATTAGACGTTATGGAATTCAGACTGCTATAAAGAGCGATTGAAATTTAGCGACTAAATAAGAGGGAAAATAACGGCTTCGTAGAAATTTTAACAGAAAACAATTTGTTCTTCATCGGCAACAAAATATGGCGATTATTAGCCAACTTATCCCAGTGATAAGCTTTTTTTTAATTCCTCCAAAAAATTGCACTTTTCTCCAAAAAACTTCTCCATTCTGCTATGAAATTCCGGCTAGCAAATGCTCACACCATTGAAAAATCATGGATATATCGAGAGCATAGCAAATAAGTAATATCAATATTTAAAAAGTCAAAACGTTTGCGTCTAGTCTTCTATAATACATGGAACTGCACCCGGGGAGTTGCTAGACGTTGAATGTGAATAAATGCCATCATCCGTCGCAATATTTGACGACAGAATGAAGGAAAGGATGAGCACGCATGTACATTGTATGATAACATACGACAATAGGCGAGAGTGAGGCATTTTGTGTGAATTTGTGTGAATACAGCAACGGCGACATAACTCGAGAGTACAGCAAATAAGGCAACGTTTGATGGAAAACAGCACAACTAGCAAAATAACAACATAAAATAAATACGAATGATTCATGAATCCATTCATTCATATTTCCAACCAGCTGGTCGTTTATTGGTGCTTTCACGGAAAATATTTTCGCAATTTCCTTTACTCAAATTTCACTCAATATCTAACGTTAATCGACGCAAAGCAAAGAGTAAACCATAAATGGTGGTGATTTCTCTCTTTCTTTCATATCAAAAGAAGATAATTTTCGAAAATCTGAAAGAACCAACAACGACTCTTTTTCAGTGAAATTAAATTGCAAATTCTGACTTAAACGGAAGTGGCTATATATTTCATATATTTATCATAGTTAATTGACTAAAAAAAGATAAAATTCGCGAAATTCCATTTTATTTCTACATTTATTGAGAAAAAAAGGTTAAATATTCCATTAAACGAGAAAAACGTTCAATTTCGAAATTATAAACGTACAAAAATGATGAGGTGCATAAGTAATGAGAGAGATTTCTATAAAGAAAGAGAAGCAACATCAAAAAGATAATGCGTTTTGGTCAAATTACTGAATTATTCATTGAATAGTTTTTGTATTTCATTTTTACACTTCAATTTCGCATAAAATCGGATACCTATTGGATCATACCTGTTGAGCTTGTAATGAAGACTGAAATTGTATATTTTTCAAATTTTTAAATGAAGCCTACATATATTCGACGGAAAATCTGGTGAGGCAGTAAGATGCCCTTAGCTAATGACTTACTATTTCTTGTTGTAATAATTTCACTAATATAATACACAAAATACGAGTAGAACATTCTCTTGTAGGAAATTTGTTGTGTTAACCAAAGCGTCAATGATTGCAGCAGCGCTATATGATACGAATATAGTAGACACTGATCATTCCTGGACTACTCAACAACTTATAAACGATACCTGGAGAAAACAGAGGTGATGATGAGTCATCACATGAAAATAGATGAGTCATGTAATCTCGCTTCAATAAAACCTACGTCATTGTTGCATTTTTCGAAACTGTTATTCGGTCAATGACGAATTCCATAGATTCATATAACAATTACCGCAATTGGTTAATTCAGTTGTCGGTTGTGGGCTCTGAACCTCACATTAAATTCACTTCCAATTTTAGGTTTTGTTTTACAAGAGATTACTGCGATATGTGAAAACATTGTATATATCACTGCAAAAGATTAGAAGGCTAAAAACTTGTTTAAGGTTTATTTCTTCATATGGAGCTTTTCCACCTTGGAAGCAACGAAGAAACTTTTAATCTCAAATAGAAGCACCAAGCCGTAAATGGACAAATGAAATGCTCTCAAACAACGTCACTAAAATATCGCATCGCCGAAGACACGTCATATAATAGTGGCAAGTACAATCAGAGTGGTAGTGTTGTATGCATAGAGTCATGACGAGACAACCGGTTTCCGTGTCTGCTTACACCAAACACAACAAAGGGACAGCCAGCTGCTCGTGGAACTGAAAATATGCCATATGAGAAATCTCATCTCAACGAGTCTATTTTTCAATTTAAGCCTATTTCGTTCATTCTAAACGTCAACAACCAACAGTACTTTTCGAAGAGATTGTATCCTCATTTGAATTTTATTTCCTCTAAAAACTCGATATGAACAATTCATACAGAAAATCTCTATGGAATATTTCCGGTTTCTCTTATTTCTATAGCGTTTAATTATCACTTCGATCCTTTATGTCGAAAAAAATTGAAATTCGAGAAAGGTTACGAGCATCGAGGGTCAAAATTTTAATAAAAGATTACTCTGGTTCTATTTTCATATAACATCGAATTATATTCGAACGTTACTGATAAGCCGAAGTTGTCAATTCTCTTTTAGAGGATAAATAAGACATTATGATAATTCATAGCCAAATTTGCCCAACTTCATTAAGTTGAGAGCGGCATATTGAAGGTTGTGTTTTTCAGCACTTTTAAATTTTCTATTTTCTATAAATTCGAATTTTTGAAGGTTTTCAAAAATCGCTTTCATAAATGGCGAAGGAAGCGTTAAGGCGATCATCCAATGCGGTCAGCCATGTATTTTGAGTCTTTGAAGTAATAAATGATAGATGATCAAAAATTGCCGAAGCGCATCCATGTTAAGCTAGCTTTAAGGCAACGGCAAGTGGTTATACTGATTATGCTGTAGGCCAGTTTTGCAATTAGCAATGACGAATATGTTGCAATACTTGCAATACTAATATTGCAATACGTGACGAGAAAATTGCAGTAACATTATCGAATAAAGTAAAATATTTTTAGCGGAAATACTGGATATAGCTGGCGAGTCAGGTATCTTTTCATGCGCGACATTTCGATGAAATTACCACAAAACGAGGAAAGGTTTAACGATGATTACAGAGCCTTGTTCGGTTTTTTTCCGCCTCCCAAATTAAATAACCAACATTATCACAAATAAGGAATTCAATTATAACTTCGAAATTTACTTGACATACTGAAGATTATTTCATTTACTCTCAATCTATTTTCATGTAGTAATCGAATATAACAGCTGTCCTCTCTTTGTCAAATTTTAATGAATTGCTGCCAGCTGCCCAATATAAATCCGATTCTTTATTTCCTCTCTATTCATCTGATAGGCACTCAGAATATGTTAAAAACAACATTTTACGATAATGAGTGAAATTATTAATTAAGATAATAGAATGGTTATTAAAGCTTTCATTCCCAAACGTATTTAAATGGACTGAAGGCACTTATGGAAAGAAAGGATTTAAAAAAAAGAAACAACAGGACACTGCTTAAAAGAATTTTCTCTTGGAATTTCATTTTCAAGTATAAAATGAAGTAAGAATATTGGAAAACTTACTGATGAGGAGCGAATAAACGTCTATAAAATCATTCTTTGTTCTTATCGTTTGCCAATAGTGTATTTAAATATTTGCCCAACGAAAAACTCTTCTGAATTTTGGGATGTTTACGATGCGGAGAAGTTGTCGCTTGGATTGCGCCGGAAAAAGAAAACGCCTCTCTTTAAAGCACTTCTATCCACAATTACCTCAGTGGTTTTTTTTGCGCTCTGTTCTTATATGTTCCGTATTCTGGATTTATATTCCAGAAAATTTTCACTTATCCTTCCAGTAATTTATAGGATATATAAGTTAAGCAATTTTTCGCATTATATGATATATCCGAGCTGATTTTCATCTGCTTATTTAATATAAATATTCGAATAAAGTAAATATTTGTTATATTTGTATTGCAAAATTTCCAGCTTAGAAAGCCATTTCCTAGAATATTTTGAAACATTCCTAAGCAATAGATGGAAAAAGAAATTTGGAGTTCACTTAGTTAGTGAGTAAACGTAGACTCAAATGTTATCTTCTGATCCTCGTCTCCCTACCAATACCCAATATGAACAGTCGTGCATAAAATTCAGCAAAAATTGCCCTCTCTGGCTGCTACTATTTCCGGTATTAAATACTTTTTCTGTACCGGAGAAGGTTGCCCACATATATATTATATAATTTTATCTACCGAAATGATATACTTTTTGACCTTCTTAGTGCCTAACAAATTCTTTCTCGGTATTGCTCAACTCTCGTAAATTTTCAAGAAGTTGGCAATTAAAGAAGATATACTGAAATTCTTGTATTATGTTTTCATCTTTGGAGATTTGGTCGTATTCCCTAATATCATCATATCTATCTTCTCCAGCGATCACATCATATTATGATCATTTCTAGAACTTAGAATAAAACTTAGAATAGCGCTGAGATTTGTATGGCTAATAATTTTGGCCAATGATAAACATCCGCGTTTATTGCTGATTTTCAGGAATCTAGGAAAATATTGCACGCCGGACAAAACTGCCAATAACCTGGAGAATTTCTAACTTTAAACTGTAATATTTCGCCTATTGACAACGATTATTTCGGGGAGAAAATTTGACATGAATCAACAACCTTATGAGGCAAGTAGTTTTGATAATAATTCAAACCCATTTGCAGTCATAATTAGACGATGATTGACTTCTATATTATAAGAGCAACACCTACGTTATACTGAAAATTATAACTGTTTGGCCGTAACCATCATATATGGATTCGTTAATGTAAATGATAGGCATGGAAAAATTTTCGCGATTCTGCGGAGCTTCTCGAAGGTAACTGAATGTCTAAGGTAATTTAAAGTTATGGCCTAGGTGTGTAAGTGCTGCATCCCTAGATTAGCCTTCATCTTTCGAACAATTCCAACGTTTTGAAAAATGACGAATTACCCGAAGAGGGAATGCGGAGAGGAAGAGGATGTTACCGACGTTAGGGGAATAATGTCTTCAGCGGTGAGAAGACGCTTCCTTATAAATAATATAACACCTTCATATCGCTGAGTATACGCTTAACAGATCTTTTTTTCATGCAATGCTTTTCTTTCAATGTATTGAATAAAAATAAAATGGCAGATTTTGGCAACGCATGGAAATTTTGTGGATTTCTTGAATGCGTTTCCAATCTATTAAATTTTACGGATTCATTAATGAATGGCGAGGAATATATGAGCAATCCCGCTAGGCCCTCTTTACTATACTCACCTCAGTTGCTAGTTGCGTTCATCAGCAAGAGATTCATGAAAAATTCACACTGAATGATTATCAGAAGACATGCATATAAACGCTGATAACAAGCTGATAAAAGCCGCTGTGCTGATAAAAAAGCGAGTCTTTATGTTTCCTCGACTGATATGAGCTACTAGAAGAATTTGAGCTTGAGAGCATTATTGCGCATTTTGACTTATCTTTTAATAATTTGAGGTACTCGGTGGTCAACTGAACGGAATACGTGTAAAATATACGTGAAAAGTTTTTGATATAGTTAACTATCTACTGACCCATTTTAGAGTACATACTGAAAAGTGACCGATTTAAAAGTGGATCTGCAAAAGATGGACACCATTACTTCGTGGAACTTTTTGTCACAATTTTCGTTGATATAACTTGAAGTGTAATGAGAAAAATTTATGATTTCAAGAATTTCGATTAGCTAAGAGTTCCTATTGAAGCAAAACTATCCAACATCGGAGATGCGACAAGCCTACGGACCACTACCACCGACACCAGATTATGGTTATGTGCCACAATCACAAGGATATTATCCATCATCGCAATCGTAAGTACTCATAACTTATTTACGAGAAATGAATATGAAAGTCGTATATGATAAAAGAGGGAAACAGACTCACTGAGACTCCTTTAGGCGAAGCTTAAAACCACGAAAAAGTAAGGGTGAATTTGATGATGAAGCAATATAGAGATAATTTCCACCAACAAAGTAGAGGTTTACAGTGGTCTTTCATAGATCGCAAAAAAAAGAAAGGCATAGTTATACAAGAACAGATCTACCATTGACTGGTTATATATGCAACAAGATCAATTGCTCGTCCAACTCTCATTTAACGATCTCAATTTCTGAATGCAACACTCGATGCATACCGCATAATAATGCCTACTTCATAGCACTTTATTTCTTTAAAGCGCTTCGTAGCTTCTACGATAAGTGAAAGAGATCAATCCCTTTAGTGGACGTTTGTTTTTTGGTCGAAATTCCGTATGATCAAACCAACCTTATGAGTGAGTAGGCAGATCGTTTGCATCAATCACTTCCTATCACTACACCATTCTCGCCTTCTCTGCTCACGAATGATTTCGGTATTGGTTGCAGAGAACGTCGCCGTGACGACAATAGCCGTTGGTTTTTAACGGCACTATTGGCAGCGTGTTGTGGATGTTGTTTGGGACAAGCTCTTGACGAGTGTTGCAGCAATCTCTGTTGCTGTAGCGATAATAATGACTTTTGTTGTTGCTGCATCTGAGGAGATTTCTTTTGGCAATCCATCTTATTAAACGTATCGACTCAATTCCAGTGGAAATTAGAAAACGCAAATAAATAAAGCACTTCATATCGATAATTTGAGAAGATGAAAATATTCATAAAAATAAGGGAATTCTAGCTGCTAATTAGTCTCATTCGTCCATAACTAATTAACTGAATCTAAAATTTTAAAAAACCCAATCAACGATTCACGTTACAAGCTCACTCATTCAGAACAACATACTTCCCAGCCGTTAAGTTTTACAAACAATCACTTCACACCTCTACCTATGTTGTCCCGCTCAAGTTAAATATGTCTTGATGACAATGCGTCTGGTACTTCATTACAAAATCCAGTAGAAATTAATTAAATTGACTTATCTACTCAGTGTCATATTAACCTTATCAGTGAGTAGGCAATACCACAATAGTGAGCGTTTCAGGATGCACAAAGAAGTCCAAATGCCAGCAAAAGGTATATTAAACGTTGGTCATCTGGAAAATAGATCTGAGGCACTTCAATTGAGTTGACAAAATAGATCAACTTCACTGAAACTTATCCAGTTTTACAATAAGTTCTAAGGTAATGTACCATCATCGAACTGTTTGTAGTTCAGGTGACCTCGATTCATTTTTGCTAGTATCAGCATTGTCGCAACTTTGAAAGCAATTATAAAAACAACCATCTTAAACGAGATTTAAAAGAAAAAATCAAAATACTCTCTAGAAGAGGAGAGGACTGAGATATTCCGAATTTGTCCATTCGAATTTCTACCAAAATAAAAAGAATAACGCCAAAATCCACTTATACTTGGAACATTCATCAGAAATCGCAAATCTTCCAGATCTACTGACTTTAGAAGAGCACAAAATGAAGCGAAAGAATGGAAATTTGCATTGTAATTCGATGGAATTTTTACTTCTATATTCGAATTTTAAGGCAATTTCGAGTCAATGAAAGAAATAAAAATTAAAATATGAATATCTGAGAAATTGCACAAAATAAATGAAAAACGATTAAGCAAATAAATGCATAAATCATATATTATGAAGTATCGAAACTGATAACAAACGATGAACGATAACATAATTTTATTGATTGACAGATTCACTTCTTTAATTTCCCACGATATAACCAATATCCCTCAAGCAAAAACAAGCGAAAATTTTTTAAATATGGAACTAAATTGTGCAGTACTTCACAATTTTGCTTCTATTTGTATTATTCAGTGTTCTTAAGGGATCAAATTCAGTGCATGGCCACGACCTACAGCCATCTTTTGGATATGCCTCAATGTTGAGATGCCTTAATTTGTCTAATAAAGTCATTTGTGGCCAATTCCATATTATAGCCTATATCTGCTTTCATAAGTGGGGAGGAGGGAAGGCAAGTTATATGACGGCAACTGCTATCAACCCCGTCCTCCTCACCCCTCCCTTCCTCGTACCCGTCGCCCTACTCCCCTCCCCCGGCCACTGCGAGGCCAGAACACAGCATTATCACGCTATACCACGCTGAATTAGCACTACGAAAAACTATTCCTTGCAAACAAATCACAGTACAGAATGTCTGCATCGATTTGATGCCCACATCCATCAAATCGCATGATTCATATGACTGATTCAACAACAGTAGCAGAGATCAAGATGACCTGTTATTAGAGATGCACTTATCTGAGGTACCAAAAAAGAATCGCTTCTAAATTTAACTCTAGAAGCAAGTCGATAAGATGACCGTCCACTATAAAACGACCTTATCCATCACCGCTCCCTCCCTCTCAGAATCCATTCTCCGTTAATTTAGTCTCTTCTATCAAAACGAAATATCAGCAGCATATAGCTGCTTTATTAAGTTCTTACATGACTGAATGTGATTAACTAATTCTTATACTTGTATACTCTCAGTTCTTGCTAGTGACGAAAGTTCACTTGCCCTCTGTTCAGAAATCTCAGAGATATTCCCATATGAAATTTGGAAATCAATAGGAAATGGTGGCAGAATGGCAGAAAGCCCAAGTTCCTACCACCTTTTTAATTCTAAATTTCAACTACAACTCGTCATTATCCCACTGCTTGTCGCATTTTAAATGCTCGCAAACTTTGCAATTTAAGTGCCTCAAATCCGATCGTTGTCGTATTCGGTAACAAATAACGTCCATAAAGTTCCAAGCACGTGCACTCATTTACTGCATTGATTGCTTTCAACAGTGGTAATAGTGGCGGTTTTCTTGAGTGGATCGCCGAAGGAGTACTGCAAATTACTCAAATAAACCAACACAAACCTCATCGGATCATACCGAAAAAATTCATATCACTGCATGATCGGTCGCAATTTCTTTCAAATCGAAACTTCCCTTGTGGAATAAATTTGGACGATCCATTCACTGACCGCCTAGTGAACTGAATAATGCCATCATAGTCAGGTAATTGAAATCATTAGAAATATTGGCGAAAGTCAACTACGATTGTTGTCAATACTTTCTAAATTCATTTATATTATACTTTCGAAATGAAATAACATCGGAAATTTTACCCGTAACTATTAAATATCCTCATATTTTAAGCAATAATGAGTGAATTTATTGCGAAAAAAAATTTTATAAATAGACGTTAATAAACGGTTTTGTGAACGGCTGTTAAATTATTAAAACTGCTTACCTTAATGAATTGAACCACTATACTATGTGGCTTGCCTGAACGTGATAAGATCTATTTTCCTCATAATATCAATAGGTAAAGGTGATAACTAAGGTACTTACCGATAATTCAATTATAACTCACTCACCTTATTAATAAGAAATTTGATCCGATGGCTGCGCTATAATGATCGAAAAACGATTGTTTACATGCTAGCACGAATGTCTCGAATGGAACTTTATGATGCGGTTGAAATGCACAAACTGGCTCACCACTCGTTGTCACCTGGACAAAAAATATTTTTATCTGCTTAAAAAGAAATTACCACCTGAAAAACCGATAGTTTGATAGGATAATAATGATGAGTATAAATGAACAACAATTAATTAAGCTAATAAATAAAGTATATAAGTGAAAATCATGTCCTCGTTAAATATCTATGAACCGTTGCAAAGAGATAAGAGTTAGATTACTGCAATGGAGACGATATTGCAAAATAAGTAAATTTCTGACACTAACGTGGATGAATACTTCAGAATAATGAGAACTACAATATATTTATGTATAAACAAGTTAAGGATGCTGTATGGCCGCTATATTAGTTCAAATTTTTTGGGCAAGCAATAAGAGAACATCCAACGCAACCATTTCTTGACTAATGTAACTTAAGCTTAAGACGTTTAATGAACAAACCTTAAGCCAATGGCAGGTAGCCACCTTCACAAGACTGAAACTTTGAATAACCTCATCGACATATCCTTTCAATTTCTTGTTATTCGTCACCCAAATTGCCAGCAAGCCACTCTCTTTTAATAACTCCGATATGCGCAATTCCAACAGTTCACACTCGTTAAACGTTGTGTAGCTGTAAATAAATTACCATAAACCTGTGATTCAGTGGCCCTCTCTTTTAAAAGCCTATTTCCCTTTCGATATACGAGTTCACATATGCTCTTATTTCGACTCCAGTCTCTTCACCAAGTTCACTTTCTCTCTTTGTGATTTGAAAAATTCTGACTCCCCGAAAGCCAGCAGCCGATTGTGAGGTTTTATTGAATAAAACAATAAATATAAATTCTGGAACAGATCGAAAACGCCGCGAGTTGTTTCTTCCTTTCAACACTCAGCCAACTGTGAGATATCTTCCCAACTCTCACTCCCTCTTCTTCCACAGCGATCCCTCCCCTCCTATCAAAAGACAAAATTTGACTTAAACTCAAGTTCGGAGTCGAAAAATCTGCAATTATAGCTCCATAAAGCAGTCACCGCTATTCAACGCTGATAATACGTATTCGCCGCTATTGAAACTGTTAATCTGCATAGTTGTAAACGAAATAAACTCTTACTTCTAGGTGAGCTTCCGAGAGATCAGATCCCTGGATCCTCTGCTCATCAATTCAAAAATTTCATCCGTTCCCTCTTACTTAGAAAAGCGGTAACTCCGATGAAACTAGTTAATTACGCAAGAATGCGTAATTAACTTAATTATAGTAAGTATTATAGGACAAAAAACCCAAGTTGAGATTCATTTTCTTCTTTCAATCCTCTGCACTAGCTCTCAACAATATTGCAATTACTACAGCTCATCTTAATATGTCTGAAATATATTATGGATCATTTACATTAACAAATACGCAAATATCAGGCTTATGCTGCTTTGGTCGTTCGGATCGACAAAAAAGAAACGATGCACTTACGGTTTCCTCCTCTTCACAGACTTGTTCGTCCACGGTGGATCCATAACTATTAAATCATATAACATTCCGCCTGAACGTTTAACGATGGACGGTCATTAAAATCACGGACTAAATGGAAAAAAACGAAGTGACCACTACAAAAAAAAAATACTTAACATATAATGGAACACCAACTTTCGTTGCAATTCATTGGGCAACTTTTACACATCATAAAAGACAATTAAAACATAGAAATACCCCCTCATAGTTCACTAAAACCCTTATATAGATGATTTTAAAACCTGAAATTAAACGATCAATAACTCCAATCACAACGAATACGCAAACTGTATATCACAGTATATTACTATGAGCTATTTCACTATATTATCATATAGATATTTGCACTAAAATTATCGAAGCGGAATTTCGAAAGTTCCCTCAAATATAATAATGTAGTAGCATGCAAATGAAACATTCATAAATTACCCACAGAAAACAAATTGTAAAGAAAGGTGAGAACATACGTGCAATTAAATGTCGCGATAATGACACGTCTCCAATAATGAAAGAACTCTTCGATGGTATAACGAAAGTCTGACTGCCGCATGTCAGAAATACTGATCGGAGACATTCGTTCACCCAAAGTGTACATTCATCCGGCACCCTCTCAATAATGCTTAAATATTTCGTTGAAATCTCGCACTGAGATATCTCTTCTCATCTCTAAAGCTTGCCCGATACATTTGTGAGATCTGCTCGCTTCATGTTTCAGCCAAAGGTTGTGGCTCGTTAACAAATAGGCTACTAAAGCACATTCTTTAAGCTACAGTGAAATGGGAATTACGGCAGTAAAATTGCCTTTAGAAGAATGATCTTATGTGAATGGCCCACATGAAGTCTGCCTTCGTTTCACTGCAAAACACTGACTTCTTATTCAAAACAATGACTGCAGCTTATATCCTGAAAATCTCAAAGTTTGCGATTATCTCCAATAAGTGGAGAATATGAAGCGTTCACTTATCAACAAAAAGAAAACCATAGGCGACTTTTCAGTCCATAAAGCTTTTCAAAGATTAGCTCATAGGAAGTGTCCGATAGATAGCTGATCTCTTAATCGCCAAGGCTTGTACAAATGTGTAGCCTATGCAAAGCATCATCAAGATCAGCGGCAAATACAGCCGTTGACTAATAGAGGCACAAACATTTTACCACAAAGAAATTATCATATCATAGAAATTTTGTGAAAATTGACCAATTAAATTGTAAAAATAAAAACAAAACAGCAACAGCACCGATAACTATAGAGGAAAATCCACCTATGACCATTTGAAGAGAAGCCGTAGGCGAAGTAGACGAGTAGACGAATCTTACCACATACCAAAAAGGTGCACAGAAATCTGCCTTACCTGTAATCAGTGCTCAGGCGATAATCACTTAATGAAGGCTCGCTTTTCAGGGCGATATAATCCAAAATATCTGACGAACTACCCGACGTATCCGTACAAGAAACGGCCATTCGAGCTTGCTCATTATTCTCATCCTCCAGCTTGTGCTCAGATCTTTCGAAGCATCCACTATTCGCAGCGATTATTCGCAAATATCGCATCTCGATATCCTTACACAACTAAAAAAACTGCAATCGCTTATTATCCTTCATCGCTGAAGCAACTTCGCTAATTATTAACTCGTCATCAACTTTTACATTCAACTTCCCCTTCCCCTCCCATCGCCCACCAACAATATGGGATCCCACCGCTAACCATTCAGTTAGTTATGAACGAATGATATGCAAGATATGATAATGTACTGTTATGCTTACATTAAATAATACTGATCAATTACCATTGGAGATTATATGAATGTTGGACGATGAACTCTGATATGAGGAATTCCAGAAAATTTGGGCTAAGTGAGGTGGAAAGAGCAGATAATCCTACCAAAATCGATGATCTAATATTTCGGATTGTTATGATAAAACCATCGAAATTCAACCATCCCGTCTCTAAGGCTTCAAGTAATGAACTGATCAAAATGAACTGCACCCGTCATCAGTGGAGAAAACAATTAAAATAGATGAATTAAATTTCCCCTCAAAAAGCTATGCAACACTAATGACTCTTTAACTTATCTCTATAGCAATGATCGCTAATTATATCGATCGATCGATCAATTCATAAAAGAGGAAACCTCGATGAAATCCGGATCGGTATTAGGGTTCCCATTACGCTTCCTCTTCCGTCTCACTTTCCCTATTATGGCAGCATTCTTTTCAGCTTCTATTTGTGAGCGCATACGAAATCGACTTCTCAGCGCATAGAAATCTTCATTCGGCTGTAAGCTGAAATAATCACCTCAATACTTCAGTATAGTCCAAACACTTCCGTACATCCTCTCCTAGAGAATTCGTTAAAACGATATTCCCCACTCGACTAGGACCCCCTTCCCCCTCCTCCGCTTCCTTCCTTCCTTCTCAGTCACAGCCATATTCCTGTAGTCTCTTTTTCACCGAGAAAATGCTGAGAGCACACTGTTTACTTACACTAATACAGCTCCCATCGTGTGTTCTTGAAATCTGATCCTCTCATTTATGAAGAAAAGAAGCCTAAACAGTTAAATCTTATACTCACCATTTCTTCGTCATAAAGAAACCAGTTTCACCTCAGAGAAGACATCTCCTTCAGATGGGGCCACTTCTTTCATACACAACGATGCGTCCTCACTGACGATTCGTATACCCTTATTAAACTAAGTGAATTTCGAAGCAGAAATCAACGATAGCGACCAATTGATCCACACTACCCCTCCTCATGAGCTTAATTAATTCGTTGGCTAATACGCAAAATATTGCCTTTCTGGTCAATCCTCCCCCAGTCCTATTTATAGCCCTTCTGGCCAATATGGAAAAATGCCACTAGAATTCGCCAAATTGCAAAATAAAGGCGACGGTGTATTCCACTATCGAAAGAATAACTTCAACGTCCATATCCAATAATAGATCAATTTTCTCAATCATTCACAATGAATCCCCACAGGTCAAATCAGATGCTAATCTGCATCGATAGAGCTATGATGGCCTAACTGCAGCATGGTGACATTTATGGGTTAGAAAATATGAACCCAGCACTGGGCACCCCTTTATACACAACACTTTTTATAGAATCATCTTTGACCCATGTTGACCTCTCAAGGTACTGCACCCATGGCCAATAAGCAATGTTTAGAGAAAGCTTTCAGTAAAATAGACCGTCAAGGAGGTGAATATCACAAGGACTTATGTAGGTCCTAAAAGAAACATAGCTTCGTAGCATTCATTGATTTGTCGATGTATAAGTGGATGCAGCGATCTGTAGAGAGGGCGAACTTGCAAATCAGTTGAAGTCAGTCGTTAAAAGCTTTTTTATGAATTATGGCCATAATAATGGCTAGAAATAAATAAAGCTTTGTCACGTTTCATGAATATCGGATATTTTAATCGCGGTACAAAAACTCCACTCGAACATTTCGCTAAGGTACCATCAAATCCAGAAGCAAAAAAAAGGTTAACATCCGAAAAGAATACTTCGCCTCATCGTAGAGTAAAGTATAATAGGCGAGCTCATCCATTATCATGAAATCATTCCCGATCGCACGCACATAACGTGGATTCTCGATTCGCATTTCGATGCTCTCTTTGATGAGGCGGCTGTCAGCAATCTCTAATACTGTCACGAACGCTGCTGCAAGAATTAAACTGAAATGATAGCGCCGTATACAACCGTCTATAGATTAAGGGATCTTATCTGAATAGACGGGGAAGGATCTTATCTGCATAGATCTTATCTGCATAGACGGGGAAGGGATCTTATCTGAATAGACGGGGAAGGGATCTTACCTGAGTAGACGGGGAAAGGATCTTACCCGAATAGATGGGGAAGGACCTCACTTGAATAAAAATACCCGACCGGGGAACATCATTTGAAGTGCTCCTAATCAGAGACGTTCCGCAAGCCGTAATGAAATAATCTCAGATCCTCAAGAAATTAAGTGTAATTATAACTAATCCAATAAGATCAATCATCAATAATTTAAGCAGCAAATAGAAATATGATTGTCGGCGAAGTTACGAATAAAATTATCCATCATTTAACAAATCCCATCAATTCTCTATTTCCGTTTATTTCTCTCGAGAGAGGTTTAACGCCTCTTAGAATAAACGAATGCGACAATGGAATTGCAAATGAGTTCAGTGATTATTAATGAAGAAAATTTCACGGAAGTCGATTCCTCTCTGCATAGCAGAATGCACAATTTCACTTTCATCAATTGAAATTTCACTATTTCGAAGTTTTATTAAGAAAATAATTTCAATTTCCATAAGAAATATCACTAATGATTTCTAATAATTATGAAATATTCCATTGTAAATCGCAAAATTGCAATCATATCAATGAAAGATTCGCATCTCCCCTACTAGGGTAGAGGATAGAACCAAAACCGATAAATATCTCAATCATATATCGGGAAATCTTTGTGGAACGTTCATTTTTCTTCAGATATAAAGCTGAAATTTTCATTGCCTTCATAAGGTTCTTTAGAATCGAAACAAATCCAAAATTCTTAAAAAATAATGAAAAAAACTCAATAAATCATTATCGTTTAATGAGCTCGAAACGCTTCTTCTTTTGTTACATCAAATTTTTTTACATTACAACGAGAAAATGAAAAAATTTGGTAGACAAAGAATTCAGATTGAAGCCATAAACGATTGCCTAATATTTGCTAATAAATGCATCTTTATAAATCGGAACAAATAAATAAAAACAAAAGTAAAAAAAGAAGAACGAAATAATTCATAAACAAATTTCAAATCCTCAAAACATCCATAAAATTATGCGCATCCTGAAGATATATTCAAATGGTCAAAGAGAATTATGAATCCATAAATTGCGCATCCTGAAGATCGTTCAGGTGAAGTCGGCTGCATACTACCTAAATGCTACAGGTATACAAAGGTATTTCTATAACATGAATTAATTATTCATCGCTTTCAATGAGAACAATCGAAATCGACTAAGAATTATACTTAATAATACCATTTGAATATATAAATAGAAGAAGCAAATTTGGCTACAAGAAGAGCTTCTTTCGAGTTTATGCATACAAAACACCTTTAGCACACAACGTACTATTATGAAGATGATTGATTACAAAGAACGATTACTTACTTTCCAATATATGCGAAGTATAGGTAAGTAAACTGCTCATATTCTTCCCTCTCTCTTCTAACGATAAAAAAAGGCAGAAGCACTCATCGATTTTGGGGTCTTAAAGAAAGGATTCGTGAATCAAATCTCACTAGGTCATTTATTCATCATCAAACATCGATCACTTATCCCATAAAAATAAGTCACATTTCCTATGAAATTAATGGGAAAAACAATGAAAATAAATATTTATACTTAGTAAAATTATTAAAACAAACGAATATTTTTCGATAAATTCAAAATATTAGAAAAATTATAAAAAATATAACTATTAAATGATAAAGCGATAAAGGGATAAAACAACGAGGAATGTCGATTTATTGGGAGGAGAAAATTTCCAACTTAAAGCCGATCGAAGAACATATCGCCATCTTCTCAATGCGAATTATCCAATTCAACGGAGACAAAGAAAAACTCGTAACATATGGCTTAAATATTCTGATTTCTATTACTGAAACTATTAACTCCATTAAGTTATTTCGATTCAAAGAATCTATTAATAACTTTTCTAATTCATTTGCTACGTTATCCATAAAAAATACACGATTTGCAGCGAAAAATCAATAGATCCATAGTTAATTTTTTTAAAAAAAGGCAAGGAAAAAATCAGAATATCGCACCATCAAATAAGGAGATTTCTCGATGACGAAAAGATTATTCGCTTTGAAATGAGACCTGAAATTCACTCCCTCTGCCTTTCAGAATATCGACATCAAAGAACCAACAAACAAACAAACAAACCAGAATATTCAGCAACTAATGAGATCGTCAAATCTAAGCAACGAGGATTCGCCTCCATTATTCTTAGCGACTGCTTTATTATGCATTACTCTCGTCCTACATCTTACAAATAACGTCAATTCTCCACCTTAATCTATTGCTCTAATATGTGACTGTAGTGTGGGAGGTGCAGTGGTTGTGGCGGCGGAAAGTGTCGTATGGCCACCGAATAGAACCGTTATCGCGAAGAACATTCCGACACCCGCAATCACTGAGAGAGCCTTATAAATACCGCCGCGATTTATTGTATGTTCAGAATTCGACGAATGTAGCTCCGCACTAAGCATCTCAACACACGCCACGTATATGAACGTACCGGCAGCTAATCCTTCCAATATGAAACGGACAAGCAAGGAGCTCGAAGAATCCAGCGAATTCACCTGAAAAACAAAAGATCTAATAGAAGCCAACAGCCTGAATACTGGCGCCCACTAAATATACTATTCACTTCCGCTTAGAATTCCGAAGTCAATAAAATATTTACTCGAACCACCTGAAGCTTTATATAAAAAGTGATGAAAAGCGATCGCCCTCGATCAAAATATATCACATTTATACTAAACATATCTCGCAGAGGAATGATTAAATCCAGAGACGAAACAACATTCTGATTCGTTCTCCGTGCAGATCTCCTCATCTTTCCCCAGCAGCACCAAAACATCAGCCCAAAAGGTAGAGGATGAAGAAGTGAGGAAAGCGGTAGCATTATAAGCATTTCAGGTGACCTAATAATACCACCACTTAAGTTACCACTCACGTCATCAAAGAGGGATTAGACGATGACACAAACACACCAAGATGGAGGAGCACATTCCCACTGGAATGCATGCAGCAAGCATCGAAGCCGCAACGAGGGATGTTCCAATAGGCGTTTTCTGCTGAGCTAAATTCACACCGAATGCCACCGAGCATAACACTTCGTGCAGCATTATTGCCAACAATAAACCATAAAACTCGTTCTTTTCCGTCTAAAAACATATTTATGTAAGACAATGAATGCAGTTTGAAAATCGATGAGATTCAGCATATCAGCGGTTCTAGCATTAAATCCCACAGCTGATCAACCTCTGTAGGATTATGTTAACCAACGGCATAGGCAAAACGTCAGGGAACCGAAGCAGCACTGGAGATACTCTCTACTTACCTGAGCGCCAAACAGGCTTGATACGACCGTTACATCCAGATTTTAAGCTGTTACCTGAGCGTAATCATATAAATCGGGTTGTATCTATGGATTCTGGCATGCTAGTTTAGACGTCTAAGTTGCCGCACATGGCAGGTATAAGAACCCTTATTTATACATGTTCAGTCGAAACAAAAAATACATCAAGCTCCGACGTCACCTAATTTAAAGGTTGCAGAGCGAAGTTCTTTAACACCAGCTCGACCAAAGACGTAATATCTGGGATGAAAATAAGAAGAATAACATACATTTCATTTACTTTAACCACTGTCATCCTATCAACATCTCCACCTACCCACAATCGAAGGGAAGTAGCATAAGTAGGAAGAGATATATCGCGTAAAACGAGCAGAGCCTGTTAAACTCAATCAAAGAGGGGTTTGCAATATTACAGGTGATTTCAGGTAAACCTACGGGAAATCTTTTAGGGAAAAAATAATGTGCCTAGCTTGCTCGAAATTCCTAACAGCATTTCATCAAAGCACTACTATTATTAAACACTCAAAAACATATGGGAATTCCTTTCGAAGAGGCCAAAAAAAGAAAAAATCGGCCGGGAAAGATGTCCTCGGCCATTTAAATTACTGAATAATACAAACAAAACTACATGAATGGTCGACAACAGATTTTTTGACTTGTCGGGTAGGAAAGGTGAAATGCTTTCCTCTTCCACCTTATAGGATGACAATCAAAAATCATTGAACCACTACTATTTAGATTTAAAGTCGACAGAAAACAAAAAGTTACCTAGCTTCACCACAACATAACAGTGTAAGTGGTGAAATGTCACCTCAAGTTATCTGATCCCGATCATTACACCTTATCCTAGCAAATTACCCAATAAAAACAATGCAACAATGCATTAACCCTCTTCTCTTCCCTCTCCTCTTCCCCCTCCCATCTTCTCTTTTCTCAGGTCCTTCTCGCTAGAACGGCGCCTTAATGCCGCAATCATTCGTCGGAATCTCAGCAAAAATATTTGCAGGGAAGTACAAGATGAGCACGCTGCAGGGGCGCTATCATCATAACCATGTGATCACAACCACATCGAGTCGGAAAATACTTTAATAAAAAATGAAGCAAGAGAAAAGCTCTCACCTGTACTCCCAAAGCGATGCCCTCGAAGAGTGAATGGGTAGTGAGCCCGAGCAAAAGCAAGCACGAAGGGAACGTCAACCTGCCACCAGATGCCAATAATACATTCAAATGTGAATGACCACTGTGAGCGGTTGCTCCATGATGCTCCTCGAGCTGAAAGTAATTAATGCAAATCAAAAATGAAGTGCTCATTGGTCAATGAAAGTGATCAAAACCATTTAAAAACTAGCCAGGAGCCAAAGGGAGGTGATTGCGCTTAACGATTCCGAGGAATGGAATGGTACGCAGGATCGGGCATAAACATCGCATAGCAAATAACTGTCATCGCGTCAGTTCATCAGCACATAAAATAAAGTCTACGAAGAACCCTGACGAAATTCGCTAAGAATTACTGCTTTCCTCAGGTGAGAATAGGCAAGTAATCAGGTTGGATGGGCAATAGCTTCACCTCATCCCACATAGGCACAAATACTCTCGGAGAGGATTACGCTTACAGAATTTAAGGATGCGTACTACACGATCGACCATCCACCGACAACCGCTGCACCATCCTCCCCAGTCCACAAGGCCTGTCCCTGTAGAGTTTTCCAGCAACCTTCAACTACGAAAAGTCCTCGGTATCACGTTAATTGCCTTCAGCTATCAGAAAGCGATCGCTATGGACAGCTCGGGAACCGATATAGACGATAGCAAAACTCTCCGTGAGTTATAAGGCAGAAAATAAGTAATAAAATAGTGACTCATAACGTTATCGATTACCCAAAACGTCGTAGTCGCATTTTCGACCCATTTTATTCTTCATCGTTCTACAAATCGAATGCCGTAGGCCCTGCCATCCCGACTTTTGGAGTACATCCGCCATACTTCAGATATATTTCACCGTCCGCCCACTTCAACGAAGGGATCCGAAAAGTGACAACAAGAGGTTCCTTCTTCTTAATATATGAAGGGACTCAGCGGGAATCAATGTCCTGCAACCATAATATGCAGGCCTGTCACATCAACCTTTGAAAACAATTGAAAACATACGCCATCATCGATACGTCTGAATTCGATCGTTGGTGCCGAATTAGCTCCATCTCCCTGAGAATCATCCGAGTCGAAATTGTCCAAAACTAGCGGCTCCTCATCACCATCAATCGATAGTAATGCCGTCGCAACTGTACCTGTCGTATTGTCGCCTTCCTTACTGCCAACTGTAGATGACTTACGCCCTGCTGGTGCATTTCTGCAAGCGTGACCACGAGACGACGACGAATGATGGTGGCCGCAAGCGCTGAACACCTTCAAAAATGGAGAGTTGAGTATGGTGTCCGGAATGATGACCTCAAGATTTGCAATCTATTTCATCCACTTCTTCATTGCCGCCATATTCATTGACCATAACCACGATAACGGTTGTGTTGAAGAGGAGAAACTACGAAGAATCTTGGAGAGCCATCAATTTCCACATCGGCGAAACGCTGGCTCTCTTTAATTGCTACCAAAAGGTAACAATGTAATCACGGAACGTTGATATCTATCTACTCAACGTTTAGCATTCACGAAACAACTAACTGCACTAGAATCGACGATACGCCGAAGCATCAGATAACATTTCCTTAATCCTAGAAAAAATTACAAATCACCACATACCATTTGAAAAAAGAAACCGAATTAAAGAGACTACGCTACAATACTAAAAAACAACCATCATAAAGAATCCACAACAAGAATAACGCAATAAAAAATAACTAAAATAAACTGACTAATATTCAGAAGAAAGTACCATAAAGAATAACTGCCATACCTGCTCAACAAGTAGAATAAGAAGGAATCCAATCAAAACAATCATTTCCGTCCTCATAAACACTCGAGATATTTGTGAGCTATCCGTCGCCCGATCGGTTCTCCATAATATCCACAATTTTGCTTCCTGCTCACGAATATGTGGCATCAATCCCACGAAGCATGTGGACAGAAAAATCCCGCATGCGAAACAATTACATAACGACAGAATCGTACTCGATCTCCTTCAAAAACAAATAAATATCAATGAATAGAATCATTTATTGCTCAAATAAAACGCCCTCAGATTATATCGAACTCCCTTCTTTCTCTTACAAACTCGACCAAATAAACGAGCCAATCTATAGGAAATTGATGCTAATATGATCGTATAAGTGCACTCCATCGACCCAATTATAAACTCTTTTATGTATGAGCAATTAATGAAATTGGCTGGAATAACCACGAAGGAAATGAGCGGATGTTTCTGCAGAGTGCGAAACATCGTCGAGATAGGACGTGAACACAAACGATTTCGGCGAATCAATCGAAGAGAGAAAATCAAAAAATCCCTCAATTCCCTTTCCCCTCTCTTTCACCTTTCATCCATTCGTTAGAGTGAACTTGAGCTGTACTGAAGCCTCCTCTAGTCGAGAATGAATCAAGCAGAAAGGATTCCACACAGCACCTCCCCTCCCGCAAATATCTTCAACTACATCACTAATGGGAGCACCACTGAATGAATACTTTATTCTAATCAAATGAACAGAGGCAATTCAACAATTAATTAATTAAAACAATAAACAAACTGAAATGACTTAATTAAAGCAAAATAAGAAGATAAGAATGAAAGTACCCGTTCCTTGATTGTTGCCCGATAGTCGATCGATGAAGAGCGCAATATGAGCCAAGCGAGAACGCAAATAATATACAGAAGATAAGTGCCGCCCAAATCACACTCAATATGATCATTGTCGAATGCGAACAAATCGAAACGCTTCAATGGAACGCCAATACTTCTATAATCGAAATATGTCAATTAATCCATAAAGATATCCAATATCGATCGCAAAATATCTCATAGATATGAACGCTAAATAGACGATATCCAATATCGATAGAATGGTACTTATCTTCAAAAAAAGGCTGAATGGTACTTCCGCTTACAGGTATAAGCCTCGACTTCAATAATCCACTAAGGGAAAATATGACTTCTACAACATAAACTACTAAGATATCTTTCCAAACAAATATGGTGCTACCCTCGACGTTCTGAAGATCACCTTAGTCTAACCTCATTGCTACCCCTCTTCTCCCATCCAAGCCTATATACCATACCTTATTCAATTATATCTGCATACGCTATATCTATCGGGTCCTTTTCATTATCCATTCTATTTGTGCCCGCTTGCTCCTTCTTTGATAGTCATTTCCTCGAGATGATTCAACCACCTTCTAAAATGCAAATATCACAGTAATATGCTTCCACTCTTATGTTTTATTCAATATATTCCCTCCGGCGGAACTCCCACTATCAATTAAGCTCTACAAATATATGAGAAACAACGAATAATCCATGGAGGAATCCACAAATCCAAAAAATACATTGGAATTCGCTGAATACATTGGAATTCCACAGAAAAATGGCATCATAGTGCTCGAAAAAACTGGATTTATCAGCTTCGCATTCACAAATCCATATTAGAAGCTCTCATCTTCGATTTCGACTCACTCGATTCCACTATCTTATCCCTTTATCAAATTCTTTTCTATGTTGAAATTTCTATGGGGAAAACAAAAAATCCCTTCACCTCAATAGACGTTCCTCTTCCAAGTATCCCTCTAAGTGAAAATCTCATCAAATTTACTCCTCCCGAGGTTTCTCCTAAGGAAATATAATACAAGGAAAGTAAAAGTGATTTATTTCTGCAATCTATTCCCCTCTAGGCGACTAGAGCTGAGTGAGTGAGCAAGGGAGAAGAGAGCAGAGAAAGGGAGCTACAAGCCTGCGCGATTCGATCCACCAGAAATGGGATTTCGAAGAGAGCACTCAGATGAAGCGATCACCTTCGCTTCCCAAAGGAATCGACGAAAAAATAGCGCCCTCGCCATTCCCAATCCAACAGCTCATTGCTGCACAAATCGAGGCAAAAAAGCAAGCAAAAAGAGAAGAAATCCCTCAGTAATTATTGCTGCAAATATTACCCGAGTAATACATCGAGCCGAAGAGGATCAATGCGAATAAACGAGAGAAAAAGATCAATAGAAAAACGAAGTTGAAAGAAAAAGAAACCGAAAATCCAACCATCTATCCGTCCTCGAACAACAACAACTACTCGTTGGGGAAAGAAACCAACTCGATCTGCTGCAACCCTCGAGGCTACGAGGTGAAAGCAAACATATCAAATAAGCTGCAATTCCAAACATATTCAATCCCAACCAACACAGACATACCCACTCCCGCAATGAACTCCAACCTGTAGAGGCAAGAAGTCCCTCTCATCCAGCTCCAATCAGTATAGACTTTTAGCCTTATTCAATGCTAACGAACATAGAAATAACGTTCTCTTCACCACATTCACAACCAATCGAATTCGCACATGAACACGACATACAGATAAAGGAATTAACGCCAACCAAATGGAACAGAAACCAAACTTGAGAAGAAAACTATCGAACACCTTAAGAATATTTTATTTATCCTCCATAAAACATATCGATCTATACAGTCATTGAATGCAACATCACTGAACAAATGAACAAATGAAAACGATCTATTAACTAAATAAACCCCTCCCTCAGACCTCCCCAACAACTCCCTTCCAAACGCCCAGAAGAAAAACATCGACGGGAAACGTTAATACAATTCTTGTGCCGTGACATCCAGCAATGTAGTGCTTTGCCAGAATATGTAATCTGCCAGTAACGGCTTGCTACCAGCCACTCTCGGCGCTTGCACGACTTTCGGCTTCACAATAAACGCATTTGCTCTAAATTACACCGCTCAAGAAATGACAACTAGCTTAATGTTAGATCGTAAGATCGGGACAATCGCGAATTCGTCCTCATCCCAATGAATGCGACGATTCAACTATCGGATCAGCAATTCGCTCCCTCTGTTCGTCAAGAACCTGAGTGGTCGAACAAGTCTGCCCACCTCTTCTTTCTCCGGAACAAGAGAATACTCCACATGAAATATACCCACATCACAAAGCAACGACACCGCCCCACCATCGCCATGATCCCACAACCGAAAAAGACATCCTGCTCCAGGCCCTCTCGCTCAATGAAATATACAGTATATTATGCTGATGAATCTTGCGCTATCCTTTTTTAATACATAACATCAGCCAACGCAGTGCAAAAAAAACTTGCAAGATTTCTGATAAACCCTCTCGCTCTGATCTGTTTGCCATGCACCCTCTGAAAAAACTCTAAACGGTTACGTTGAAATTCCCCTTCGATTTTCAAAATGAACCTCAAATCGACTCCCTTACGAAAAAACCGATTCTGAACTGACCAATGGAAAACACAAAATAAGCAATAACGACAAAGTATACCAACGTTTCGCAACAGCTTTTTAAGGAAGCGGATCAACGACGTTTAAGGCCCTTAAATCGTCGACGACCTGAGGTAGGTTTACCACTGCCGCGTCTCGAGTTCCTCATTGCATGTGACGCGAATTCGTTGAAACTGCAAAAAGCGCCCTCACGGCTAAGAGTGGGAAATTGCACAGAACTGATGAAAATTATTTCTTTGAAATAACTGCCTCCCCTCCCCCTCCCTCTCCAAATTCTCAATCAAAAATGTACATACTGTCAGATCATGCAAAGCATTCATACTGAAAACCTCTTCGGTTCCGGTCCACTGCTTAGCAGATCGCCAAATTTTTAGACCTCGTCCACCTGCTTCATCGTTTTCTGCACTAAAGATCTTCCCTTTCAGTATTCTTGATCTGCCAAATGCACTCATCACTACTTGTGACACATCGAATCCCTAAATGTACTCATGCAATATTATATGAATCTCATAGCAGCAAATCTCTAGCTAACCTCTGCTCATTGTTTCGTTTCGAGCGTTTCTTCTGCCCACCAAACCCATATTTCTTATCACGTGCTGTTCTGCCCATTCGCTTGCCCAATCTCACAGATAGGTGACCTTTACCCTCTCGCCGACTGCGTTTCTTTGCTTCTCGCTCTCGTCTCATTTCGTTTTCCTCTTCCGCCTCAATATTTACTTCTGAATTATTCATGCAAAGTAAGCAAACTTTGTAAAACTTCCGCTTAAATTCCCAACTGTGCAGTTGGAGGCTCGAGTTTCCGTCTATAAGTTCTGAGGTTGAGGTTTCAGGTGGAGTGGAATATATTCTGCCTCAATTTCGAGGTTTCACGTTTCCACTTATCGAAGCAGAAAACTTCCAAATGAATAAACGAATCGAATAGAAGAAAACGATTACGTTAATTGCAAATAATCCTCATCCCTCCCATAATGAACATCATTTCATATATTACACTACATTCCAAACAGCTCAATTTCGGCTGTCCATAGAAATAATATATGTTTGTATCACTTAATTTCAATTTTATTATGTTAGCTTATTTACCTATATTATCAACTCATATTACTTAAAAGCAATACGAATCGACGACCGAAGTCAAATACGAAACGAAATGTTAACTATGCAAGACCTGAAAACCAAGAAGTGAAAGGAAACATAAGATAAAAGTGCAATCTAATCCAAATTTCGTGATCGTCATTGAAGGTATCCGTTAATCTCCTTCCCCGCCGTCCCAAGAAACCTGAACTGATCGATTTCTTAGTTGAGGGCAACTAAACAATACTAACTTCATCGCGCTGCAGTCGTTTCGCATTATTCAGCATATCCTCGAGTTGGGATTTCATTCCTTTACGATGTCTCTTAACCGCCTCCAAGAGCTTCCTCTTTTCAATCTGCCTATTTTCCAGTGCCTGAAATTAATTAAGTTTCAACAAACAATGAAATTGACTCGAAAGTTATCCGAAAAACAAATTTAACCAACTTAAGCATTAAATGAACCTTGAATTCGAACCTCCAATATATATACTAGTCAGATATCGGATCAGACCTGGGCTTTACTTTCCTATATCCAGAAGCCGACATCCTTCACAGCTCTCCGACATCGATATTTACACAATATGCAAATAAAATCACAATAAGAAACAAAAAATAGGCGTTTCATATATGAAAGTAAATAAAAAGTGCATAATTAATAAGTTCAGAAAAAAAACAACTCAATATGAGAAATTCTATCCAATAGCGAAATGGAAGCATGACAGTGGAGAGGGAAACAAATAAGGTAATTTATTACTTACCTCTTTTTGAGCTTTCGCAGCGAACTTCTTTTCCTCTCTAAGACGACGAATTGCCTCTTGCCGCTCCTTTCCCTGCTGCAGATCTAACATTCGCTTCCGAACCTCAAATATCGGAATTTCGCTAAATCTCCTTTAGAACCGAATAGTGATCACAGCGTCGCCTTACCGAGAAAAATCTTCATTCAGCATGAAAAGTGGACAAAAGTAGGGAAAATTCTCAGCACGAGTAACGTTCTTTCTCCACACCAAAAATCCTCAGAGCTAGACCAAAAGGTGTATACAGTTCCCTACTCGATCACTGACAAATACCCACACTCGCAGCTATCGATCTTATGTGTCACGCTGCTAACATATAAAATTGAGGTGGTAAATGCAGAAAATTACCCCCCCTCCCCCCTCTACAACTTACAATTGATTTCCTTAAAAAAATTCATTAATAACAAAAGAGAACAGAAGAACTAACAAGCAGTCACCGAAAAATATAATCGATATATCTCCCATCGCAATCGAAACGGATCAGAGAACTAATAGGTACAAGCTGCGACGAAAAGAGAGAAGTTCCGATGAAAATCGGTATATAACCCCCTCCTCCCTTCTCCAGCACCTCCCATAACAGTCTCACGAACAAACCCGGTGATAATTTCAGGAAGGATGAACGGCAAAATAAGTGCAAACTTGAACAACTCGTTGATTTTCTACTTGAAATATATCAAAAATGGACTCTAAAAGAAAAATTTGAGGTTTTCCCTTCAATTCAATAAAAATATACGAATAATATTTTCCTTAAATGCAGAGGAAGCTTTCAAAAATAGCGAATAAGGTGACGAATAATTCATAAGGAATTCAAAGAGAAACAACATCTCCAGTAAAAGATCACAAAGAAACCTTCTGCATATGCTCGTCACTTTTCGCCATTTCCGCATAATAATCCGACGGTCGAAACACTTTAATGCCCATTTTCAGTAGACGTGGAATCGCCGTTTGCACCGCTTCCTCTGCCTGCTTATAGCTAAAATGACCTCAGTATGCTCGTGCACAACTCCTCGTGCCATCATTATCACAGAAATCCTGAATGACTTGATTCCGAAGGAATGAGAACGTGGAACAATCCTTATACTAGAAATCATCATCTTCCATATATTCCCAAAAACATAGATCCAACTCGGATAGACGGAAAATTACCACAAATAATTCTATAAAAAAGCTGCATTTCTTAAAATTTCCTCTTAATCGTTTATCTTTTCCACGAAAATCCTCTCTTCCCCCCAAATTCAAACACTCTCCAGCAGAGAACTACGAGAGCTCTATCAGTCTATAAGCGCCATCTCGAAATGATCCACATCGGATCTCTTGTCTCATCTATTGATGCAATGAGTTCGAAGAAGACAAAAGTCTAAGAAGTTCAATCTGACGCACGAAAATATATAATTAGAGGAATTTCACTGAAAACTCAACGCCACATTGCTTCTCCTTCATAACCCTCTATCCGTGATTGAGGAGAATTCTCCAATTCTATCAACTACATATGCATCCGGTCAAATAGAGAGGACAAAAATAGAGTAATCTGCTTCCAAAAAACTTCCAGAAAATCAAAGCAAACAATTTTCTTCTTAAACGACGGCATATTCCCAATCATAAGTTACAAATTTAATCCTCCTTCTTTAAATGGACGAAGGAAATATATTTTTATACCTCCATAAATAATCTGATAAGTGAAATATGTGACAGTCAGATGACAACAAGATGGAAGCCTAAGATGCAACTTACAAGACAATTTCTCGCTCGAAATCATCATCCACTGCTTTCGGATCCATTGTATCGTTTGCCACTGTCACGTCAAGTGTCTCCAACCATGGTAATTTCTTCTCCACTTCAGCTAGCTTTGCCCTTAGCTCCGCCTTAAAATAATTCTCGACAAGAAGAGGAAGAGCAGAGCAAAAATCAGCACGAAACTTTGCGGTGATCGCCAAAGGATTTCATCCAATCAACCAAAAAATTTCTATATGTATTGGCGATGTCTCTAATGATCCGTTTCCGGAGTATAGCTTAGGATTATCATGGCCAAAGCCAAAGCCTCTAAGCTACCAACAATCTCATAATTCGAAATTGCTCCGCTCAAATAATTCGGCAATCACAGTGTGCTTAGAACCGAAAATTCCAACAATATATAACTTCATCCGAACTTCAATGCGATGAAAAACGATGTGTACGGACCCCTGTGAGTTGAAAAGCATCCACATTCTGCTTGTCTCATCATACAAAAGCTATAGCAGAGTTCCATCTGGATATGAAATAAGTCCATCGACTTCATAAGGTTTTTTTTTCAGAACATCAACATATCCGCCGGTTTATCGAATCGAGGTTCACGTGAAAACGCCAAAACACAGTCTATTTCCACGGTAAACCCCTCCACTGCAGAGATATTCCCTCTTAGAAATTCGAAGCCCCTTCTCCTTCCGAACTTAAGGTCGAGGAGCTGAAGAAGAGTGAGTTCATCAGTGTTTTGCATACTTAGCGCCTCTTATAACTGAGGCGCCTTTGAGATTTTCTTCTCAAAGATCGGCAAAACCGTCCTTCTGAGGTATTTTTTACCTCTAATTCTTCCCCTCTTCCATCAGAGAGATCACCAAGAACGAATAACTCAGACTACTTCTACCGATACATAAGGAGATGATTAAAACGACAAATGCGAATTTAGTGGCGGAAAATCTCTCGGAAGAACTCCAATGACGATCACATATATATATTGCAAAAAAGGGAAGCAATGCAAAATTGCTCGAACAGAGACAATTTCAAATTGCAGAAATTCAGAGCAATTCAAGAATCATAATAAAACTTGCCACTTTATTAATTAGGGGTCTTCTCTTCTCGACAATATAATTGAGCGTATCCGATCTGAGAAGGCCTTCTTTTAGAGCGACTTGAAGCTGTAAACACCCTTCATTAGAGCATGACGCTCGAGCGGACATTGGGCAGCCTCTGGCGATGGACATGCACTTAAAGAATGTGAGCTTCTCGAAGGTATGAATACTTTCCGGAGAAAAAACGATCCAGCATGTTCTCGAAAACCTTCCAATCCGTCAAATGCTCAAAAACTTTCATACCCGCTATCACTCTTTGTGAAACCCTCTATCCCTCGAAGCTTTCCAAACTTGCCGAAATAAGAACTCTGTTACATGGTACACTTTAAGGAAAACCTTTTGACCTATCTTCTCCACGCTGACAGACCTTCCAACCTTTTCGAACAAAGATTAACCTGGTTTCCAAGGGGACCTCTGGGTCTGTTATATCTTGATTATGTAAGACCATCCTAGAGGTAATAAAACCAGAGGAATCGACCGATAATGCACAATGAATTTCGCGTAAGCGAAGTGGGCGCAGCTCGGGTACGTCAGAGATTCTTGGTCATTTGCTTCCTGAGCAAAAGACGATCTTTTTGGAAAGTTTACGATGAAATCTGATAGTAATCAGTAGATGAATTCTTTTGATGAGCGCATTGATCTTGAATGAATATTTGCCAAGGTGATAGGTAATTAATGTGCCGAAACGTTACTACATTAATTTAAGCGAACAATGAATGTATACCTGAACGAGGGCTTGTCACTGACGCTTCAGAGTATCTCAGGAAATTTTATTAAATGAGTATTATTTGAAAAATTGGCGAATCTCTTAATGAAGAGCTCAAAAATCTAGATTTGCTTCATCGACGTCGCCGGGTTCGACTCGAAAGCGGAGTTCAAAGCAAATACCTTAAGTGAAATTAGGGACCCGAGGTAATACTGCAGTAATTCGGAGTCTTTTACGAAAACGAAATGATCGTGCTTACCTCTCTGTCGGAATCTTCTGCCTCATTGCTTTCTTCAGAATCCGAATTTGTCGCATCTAACGGCAAATATTGTTTCTCCTCATTGTTATTTGCTTCTACGTCTTTGGATTCCTCCTCACCATTCGACATATCCTCATCTGGATCGTTAGAAGATGCGACAGCCACACTCCTATTCCACTTCTTTCCCATCGGACCTGAAGTTGTGAAAGTGATCTGGCAAAACCACTATATTCTGATGTTTTGTATGTGATCCGCTGATTATCTTAACGCATAGTCGTACTCCTATCATACGTGAAACTTAACATATAATAGAACGAGAGCAGAAGGTTCCGGATCGTCGAATTCATATCGGTTGACGAATTTCCCAACGTGGATGGGGGGGAAAGACCCTCTCACTCTATGTGATGGTTATTTTTTCCGCTTTCACTTGATGTTCAGCTTATCTCGGATCTACTCTCAACGACGGATCGTAGAATCTAAATATTTGATTGATATTAAAGCCGTTGATAGAATGTCGTTCATTATCATCAAAGAAGTGAGACTCTCTCAAATTTTTTAGCAATTCTCTCACTATACTAAATAATATTATGCGTTTGCAATCGTCTTCTTCTTTTCCCGTTCTTTTCGACGGATAACGATCACATTAATTTCTATATTTGCGGGGGGGAGTTTTCCTTCGGGAAGCCGAGAGTTATCTCGACGATCGAAAGAGTTATCTCGACCTCCATATCTCGTTCCCCGTCATGATGGACCTCATGAACCGCATTAAACAACAACCGACCAAACGCGAAACACGTCAAATATCAACCGAGTTCGATTATTTCATTCACGATGGAACACACTTTGCTTGGATATTCAATTGTAGGGTTGTGCAAACGAGTTCTCGATCTTTAAGACTAGATATAAGCAAGGAAGAATGACCTATGACCTCTCCAATATGAAAAAAGCGGTCGAAAAAGTTTAATCTGCATTTCACCTAACGCAAAATAATCCATCAATTCCATGCTCTATTCCGGGTATCCACGGATTTATGGAATATGTCGTAGAGTGATGTACGCAGCACCATCGTATCCTCATGACCACTATATGTAAGCGTAAATGCTAACCGAAGGAAGGGAACCACATCCTAATCGATCGATTATAGGTGATATGCAAAGAAGATAAAATGATAACGGATCTAACGAATCGACGATGAGGTGCAACGTCCTTCAGGAGTCCAATATTATCTTCCTGAGCTTTCTCCTGCACTCGAGCTTGGTGCAAAGTTCGACATGAAAGTGCGACCAGGTGTGTTGGTGCTGTACCTGAAGCTTTTTTTTGAAGGTCAGGAACTGCAACCTGAGGAAACGCTAAGATTTCGACATCCTGAAATTAGAATATATATGAAGTAATTCATGGATATCCAAACAACGAAAGCGCGATAATAAAAATTGCAAGAAAAAATTCCTCTAATTCGATTACGAATTTAATGTTCGATTTATTCACTTCTTCAGCGCAATGTTTAATAATGTTCTGTTTTTGTAATGATAAGCCGAGTAATGTGGATTAAGTATTTTCCGGATCGCCGGATTCCTGGATTTTTCAGATCGTCGGATTCCTGGATTTTCCGGATTCAATTTTTAAGGTAAATATTCAGAATATAGTTCACGTCATGGTTCAGTGGTTATCCTTTAGAAAAACAACAAGTAGATTCTTTGAGGATCTTTGTGGTGCAACAGTGGAAGGTATCGGGTTCTTTGAGGATCTTTGTGGTGTAACGATGGAAGGTATCCGGTTCTTTGAGGATCTTCGATGGAAGGTATCCGGTTCTTTGAGGATCGTGGTGTAACGATGGAAGGTATCCGGAGGATCTTTGTGGTGCAACGATGGAAGGTATCCGGTTCTTTGAGGATCTTTGGTGGATGTAACGATGGAAGGTATCCGGTTCTTTGAGGATCTTTGTGGTGTAACGATGGAAGGTATCCGGAGGATCTTTGTGGTGTAACGATGGAAGGTATCCGGTTCTTTGAGGATCTCGATGGAAGGTGGTTCAAACGATGGAAGGTATCCGGTTCTTTGAGGATCTTTGTGGTGTAACGATGGAAGGTATCCGGTTCTTTGAGGAACGATCCTTCGTGTGGTGTAACGATGGAAGGTATCCGGTTCTTTGAGGATCTTTGTGGTGTAACGATGGAAGGTATCCGGTTCTTTGAGGATCTGTGGTGTAACGATGGAAGGTATCCGGTTCTTTGAGGATCTTTGTGGTGTAACGATGGAAGGTATCCGGTTCTTTGAGGATCTTTGTGGTGTAACGATGGAAGGTATCCGGAGGATCTTTGTTCGATGGAAGGTATGGAGGATCTTTGTGGTGTAACGATGGAAGGTATCCGGTTCTTTGAGGATCTTCGTGGTGTAACGATGGAAGGTATCCGGTTCTTTGAGGATCTTTGTGGTGTAACGATGGAAGGTATCCGGAGGATCTTTGTGGTGCAACGATGGAAGGTATCCGGTTCTTTGAGGATCTTTGTGGTGTAACGATGGAAGGTATCCGGTTCTTTGAGGATCTTCGTGGTGTAACGATGGAAGGTATCCGGAGGATCTTTGTGGTGTAACGATGGAAGGTATCCGGTTCTTTGATCCGATGGAAGGTATCTTCTTTGAGGATCCTTGTGGTGTAACGATGGAAGGTATCCGGTTCTTTGGGGATCTTTGTGGTGTAACGATGGAAGGTATCCGGTTCTTTGAGGATCCGATCGTGGTGCAACGATGGAAGGTATCCGGTTCTTTGAGGATCTTTGTGGTGTAACGATGGAAGGTATCCGGTTCTTTGAGGGTCTGTGGTGTAACGATGGAAGGTACCCGGTTCTTTGGGGATCTTTGTGGTGTAACGATGGAAGGTATCCGGTTCTTTGAGGATCTTTGTGGTGTAACGATGGAAGGTACCCGGTTCTTTGGGGATCTTTGTGGTGTAACGATGGAAGGTATCCGGTTCTTTGAGGATCTTGTGGTGTAACGATGGAAGGTATCCGGTTCTTTGAGGATCTTTGTGGTGTAACGATGGAAGGTATCCGGTTCTTTGAGGATCTCGTGGTGTAACGATGGAAGGTATCCGTTTCTTTGAGGATCTTTGTGGTGTAACGATGGAAGGTATCCGGTTCTTTGAGGATCTTCGTGGTGTAACGATGGAAGGTATCCGGTTCTTTGAGGATGGAAGGTACTTCTTTGTGGTGTAACGATGGAAGGTATCCGGTTCTTTGAGGATCTTCGTGGTGTAACGATGGAAGGTATCCGGTTCTTTGAGGATCTTTGTGGTGTAACGATGGAAGGTATCCGGTTCTTTGAGGATCTTTGTGGTGTAACGATGGAAGGTATCCGGTTCTTTGAGGATCTTTGTGGTGTAACGATGGAAGGTATCCGGTTCTTTGAGGGTCTGTGGTGTAACGATGGAAGGTATCTTCTTTGAGGATCTTTGTGGTGTAACGATGGAAGGTATCCGGTTCTTTGAGGATCTTTGTGGTGTAACGATGGAAGGTATCCGGTTCTTTGAGGATCTGTGGTGTAACGATGGAAGGTATCCGGTTCTTTGAGGATCTTTGTGGTGTAACGATGGAAGGTATCCGTTCTTTGAGGATCTTTGTGGTGTAACGATGGAAGGTATCCGGTTCTTTGAGGATCTTTGTGGTGTAACGATGGAAGGTATCCGGTTCTTTGAGGATCTTCGTGGTGTAACGATGGAAGGTATCCGGTTCTTTGAGGATCTGTGGTGTAACGATGGAAGGTATCCGGGGGTGGGGGAATTCAATTCAATTCGAATGTTCAAAAATTCGATTCTATTCAAATTCAATTCAAATTCAATTCAATTGAATTCAATTCAATTCAATTCAATTGAATTCAATCCAATTCAATTCAGAATTCAATTCAATTCAATTGAGAATTCAAATCAATTCAAATTCAATTCAATTCGAATTCAATTCAATTCAATGCAATTCAATTTCAATTGAATTCAATTAATTATCAAGGAAGAGTTATCAAGAAAGAGGATGACGAGACGCGCGGTTAAAAGCATCACTGAGTGCAAAATGCTTCGAAAATCCTTTAAAATTCCAGGATAAATATCCGGAAAGCATCGACGATAGAAATTCCCGGGATCATTTTCCATCGATCAGTCATCCATTCAGTGATCTTTCCTTATGAATCCATCGAATGCCGAAATATCTTCTCAATGGAGAATATCGAACGTATTGGCATATTGCAAAGGTTGCTGCGGAAATCAGCATAATGCCGAAACTGCCAACGGTGTCATGGTAACGACAGGTGTATTTGCGGGGTGTGCTTCGTTGCTATGACTTCTTCGATGCAATTCACATTTTTTCGTTCACTTCGCTCGTTCGACGCTTCACTTCACTATGGTTCGATTTAATTGCATTATTTTCTCTTATTGCCGATTCAAATCGCTCTTCATCGCTTCTAATCGTTCAACTTTTGAGTAATATGCAAATGAGTTCTCGCTCGGATAAACTATTAAATATTGATCGAGTGAACGTACCGATAATACTATGAGATCAGTGTCTCTCCTTATCGGAAGCATTTCGTTGAAAGTCCCTTCCGATCGGATATATGGAGATAAGATTAATTGATGTGGCGCATCCTCTATGCTAAAAAATTTCAGCCAATCTAATCTCCAACGAGGAGAAATTTCCTCGCAAGCCAACTTATCGGTTGTAAGCATTGTTGATCCATGGAAATCCAGAAGGGGAAGTTTCCTCGCAAGCCAACTTATCGGTTGTAAGCATTGTTGATCCATGGAAATCCAGAAATCGCCATATTGGCGTTCGTTTCCTCTCATCTCGTATTTTAAATTTCACCGATATACTAAAATATATAGTCACTCTATCGTCTATCATAAATTATTCAATCTCTATTACTCGTTGCAGTTTACATTCTCCACAATATAAGGCTTAATATTCCATTAATATCGTTTATTCTTTCAATTATTGCGTTCAGCTTCAGTTATTAAATATAACTATTTAATTGGTGATAAGAGAAATTTAAAAAATCCATTAAAATTGTAAATAAATAATTGAAAGGTAATTATTTTGAATGATTAATTCTATTTTAGTTACTCTCTCGCCTTCGTCCAGCAAAGAAGAAAGCACAAGAGAAGGTGAAGCAACGCAAAATGCCCGAATTAGAGGAATTTCTCGTTAAGAGAGACTATGCGGGCGCTATGTCTCTCATCGAAGTAAGTAATTACTTATACTTATTAACTGAGTGCAACAAAACATCCTACAAAAGTAGTAGGTTTATTCGTGAAAGACAATTGTATTCGATGCAACCATAAGTTCGACCTTAGGTTGCACTTAGCTGTAGTGGATGTAGTGCGACCTGACCTCAGCTTCGCTCGTAAAGTTACTCCACCTTTAGTAGCCGTGTTCGTTCTCCCTTCGTCGTTCCCTATCGCTAATGCTTTCATTCAACTCTACTTACTCATTTCATATCGCAATACATTAATGAGCATTTATAGATGCAATATAGAAATGAAATTCCCTTAAATATAGGTGTTACGATTCAAAGTTGTCGGACCCCAGCAAATTTGTTTTCTTCTCCTCATTTACCCTTGAAGCTATCGATCTGAACCATCTGCACACTGATTTCTGAAGCGTTTCGGCATTTTTGATGAATATTATCGATCCGGACATAGATATCGGCGATCAGAGACATGAAAAGCTTGAAGTTTATTTCTTTGCCGAATATTTTCGACGAAAAATGAATTTTTATACGATTTTCTATCCATTTTTCATAAAATTTATTATTGTTTACTTAGAAATATATCGTAAGGAAATTTCAGTTCCGCCAGAATGAAGGTCGCAGAGACGAATTGATGGATTTATGGCTTGGACATTGTGCTTTTCATGCGGGCGAATATAAAAAAGCATCGGAGGTAATCGCTTCGGAATTTCTCGCCTACTCTTAAGGAGTCCATAAAAGCAGCTGGATGCTATCCGAAACGTTCGTTGCATACGAAGAATCACAGAATCCAGAAAACGAGAGGAACGGGGGCGAATTATAGCTACGTACGCGCGATGTATCGGGTATTTACGGCCACCCATTCGGCGCTGAAATATTTTTTTACTCATTCTGTGCTCATCCTTTCTCGGTACACTCAATTCACATAATTTATTTGCTTGTAGCGGACAAGTCGCCCTCCTTCTAGCCCCTCCTTCACTTGTATATATATATGGTTGCCTTAGTTGTGCATAGATTTATTTATTCGATGCAGGTATATCAGAGAATGCTGAAAGAAAAGGAATGTCCTCCCGAGGTGAACGTCTATTTGGGCTGTGCATTCTTCTTCCTCGGCATGTATGTGGAGGCGAAGGAAGTGGCCGAGAAAGGTTCGTCTATCCGAGGTTTATTTCATTTTTCACGCAAATTTTATTCGTATAAAATTCTCAGAAACAACTAATAAATGGATCCGGAAAGGGGAAAAAAAGCCTTTGCCGGTTTATTCAGTTATTTGTCGAAGCCATTAGTGTCGACTAATTTTAATATTTAAAATCCAGGTAAATTCAGGTATATTCAATTCAGGTTCATTTAATTCAGGTGCAAAAAGCCCTCTACAAAATCGACTATTATTTCACGTCTCACATAAGCTAAACGATGAGAAGCATCTAATGCATTATCATAGTCATCTACAAGATACAATCGAAGATCAGCTTTCATTAGCGTCGATTCACTATTTACGAATGCATTATCAACAAGCGATTGAGATCTATAAGAAGATACTTCTCAATAATAGATAAGTTGAAGAAATTTAAATTTTCTCTTTCAAAGAATTTCCGAATTTCTCAAATTTTGTTTCATTTTTTTGCCGATTTTAAGGAGAATAATCATTTCAAAGGGATAATAAATCGTTAAGATTGCAATTTAGAGTCGTTTTTTCCATATATTTCGATAAAAATCATATAAATATTCCCATCATAAGACGAATATAACCATAAATAATAATTTATTTTATTGTTATTTTATTATTGCAATAATATCATATAATATATTAAAATTATTTTTTTTAAATTAAGAACGTCTAAATTGATTAAAAATCCGAAAAATGAATAACGCTTCACTTTGAGGGCATTAATCTTCATTGATCGAATCATAGGGGGTCAGATAAAATTTCCAAATAATCGAGTGGCATAATTTTATTGTCGGCACCGGAAGTGGATATTATTGCGTTCGGTAGTTGAATAGTCTTGGTACTATTAGATGATGTTTGAATGAGACCTCAAAGTGTCCTCAAAGTACCTCAAAGTGTCACCTCAAGCTCTGACACCAAAGCGGATAGTCGTTTCATGATTCAGATGCTCTATGTTTTGTCTATCATTTTAGAAATAATTTTTATTAATTTCAGGAATTTTATCGCGCTAAATGTATATCTCGCATTATGCTATTATAAACTTGATTATTATGACATCTCGTTGGTGAATTTATTTAATCACTAATTGATTTTCTAGGACAAAATTTGAGGGTTTATTCTTAGAGATGATTGGGAAATTTATTCGTTTCTTCATTTTTCCGTACTTTAAATAATTAATTAATAATTAAATGATTAAATAATTAATTAATAATTAAATAATTAAATAAAATAATAAATGAGAGAAAAGATGAAAGAGGTATTTCCTTTTAAAGTAATTAAATATGTGGATACTACATTAGCGGATAAACGATAGAAGTAAATTACTATTTGTAACAAAAGTGGAGATACAACTGCAGGTTAAACTTAAGTGGTGCAGTGAGTGAATCCTATCATCGCCTCTTCCAGACTACTTCCCTTCCCGTCGAAGGTGGGAAGGATGGGGAGGGAAGGGAAGGATAGCGGTGGATCCGCCGATTTCATTAGCGACGCTTCAACGTGTTCTCGAAATCCTAACTCTTTCGATACAACGAAATTCTCTATTTGAGGAAATTATATGGGAGAATTTCCAGGCGACTTTATAGTTTCATTTCAGGAGATTCTACAAATATATTTGTCGCAACATGCCGATAGCGCGATCGCTGTTAATTTACGAGCTTGTAATCAATACAAACTCTATAATGGAAAAGCGGCCGAGAATGAATTACGTACATTAAGCGATCAAACGACGTCGAGTTTTTTATTCGCTAAAGATCTGATCACTCATAACACGGTAATTATTATGCATTTCATTTGCATTCTACTTAGAAGATAGATAATTAGACCTGGACTTCTTCATGAGGTGAGAATCACCTCCATTATGAGATTATTCATATTTTCTGGCTTTCCAGCTGTCTTGTATCAATTAAATCATGATAGAGTACAAAAATATTGCTTACTATCAGCTAGTGCTCTTCAGAGTCACAAATCGTATCCATCAATCCACTAATGGTTCATTTATCTTCATTTGTGGATATTCTGTACGTGATACAGTTGGCAATTGTGCTATCCATTTACTCGTAGTTTCGATTCGTAAAAAGAAAATAAAAACCTTCAATGATCATAGTAAGTGAAGATATTTTCAATCAGAACGATATTTAAGGTGGTATTTCGTGACGGTGACGCGGCACTACAAGTACTTCCATCGTTGATCGATACGCTTCCAGAAGCACGTCTCAATCTGATTATTTTCCATCTAAGAAGAGGTTCTCTTCATTGAGATTTTCTTCCTTAAAGATTTATATTTTTTAGACTTTACTCTTTCCTAAAGTCAACGAAAATATTGCCGCCTAGAAGATCGGTTTTATTTAATTCAACAATCGTACGATGTCGGTAAATTAATTTATCCCCCCTCTAAACTATGAAAACAAAGGATTCTCTAAGTGCCTCTGAACTATCTAACCCTCCTCCTCTCTCTGAACTATAAAAAAGAATCCTCTAAGTATCTCTGAACTATCAAACCCCCTCCCCTCTCTGAACTATAAAAAAGGATTCTCTAAGTGCCTCTGAACTATCAAACCCCCTCCCCTCTCTGAACTATAAAAAAGGATTCCCTAAGTATCTCTGAACTATCAACCCCCCCTCCCCCCCCCCCCCCCTTCTAAACTATAAAAGGATTCTCTGAGAACTTGTGATGATGAATTCCCTGCCCCTCCTCCCCGGCTCAGAAAAAATCAAAGTGGGAATTAGATCATTTAGCATAATAAAAATTTTCATCTTATGCATTGAGTTTATTTTCTCTAAATATATATTCGAATTATTTCCAATTTGTTTCAATTATTTATTTATTATATTTAATATTTTTATTTTTTTTGAAGTTACGAAATAAATATTTATTTATTCTAATTTATATTTTAATTATTATTCTCGAGATTTATTTATTTTAAGAACAATTAATATTTTAGTTGGTTATTCGTTGGTTTATTTTTTTTCTTCTCTATTGAAACGATCGAAATATTCGTCCGATTTGAAATCTTTATATAATTTTTATATTCGAAGAACTTCGATAGCGAGTAGAGATTCTTCAGGTTATTTAAAGATTTATAGATTCTATAAAAATGAATTTTCATCGACGATATTTTAAAACTGCGGAAAATGAAGAAACGAAAGAGTGAAGGGATATTTAGCATCTATCATCTCTTTTTCCTTCTTCAGTTAACTCATTTATTTATTTGTTTATTTATTTATTTATTTATTTATTTTTATTTATTTATTTTTATTTATTTGTTTATTTTATTTTTTCAAATATAATGCATCATTATCGTACGAGTGCTTAATTATTAATTTCTTTTCTTTGCACCGCAAATAATTAATTAAAATTTTCATTATAGATGATATAGAAGCCGCATTAGCGTTGGTGGCCGATCTTGAACCACAAATTCCTCAAGAATTTCTCCTAAAGGCGATCACCTATTGTATTGTCGGCTATCAAAAACATTCGGTAATTCGATCATTTAAATATTGGTGAACAAAGAAAAATTCCATAGTATTATATAGATCATTGAGAATAATTTTCTCATTGCTTTTTTCTGATCGTTTAGATTCTTTATAGGTAACCGTTAAGTAGTAATTTATGGGTAATTAAATCAGATTAAGTGCTAGATATTTAATGCATTGAAATTGAAAATGTAAGATATTATGACCTTAAAGATCTTTAAATTACTGCGAAAATAATATATCTCTTTGAAGAAATACTGATAGAGGATTGCTGAATTTCAGAAGGAACACTTAAAGACAGCTGAACAATTCTTTAAAATAGTCGGTGAATCGGCCGCCGAATGTGGTGAGAGATTTCTTTATTTATCTATTTTTTACATATTTAATTAATAATTATTTTAATTATCATGCAGCTTTTTTTCTTGTTGAATTGAATTGAATTGGAAAAGAAAATAGTGAAAAGAATCGTTAATATTCAAAAAAATATGGGGAAAAATGAGAAATGAAATGAATTTTTTGCTGAAAAATATGAGAGAAAGAAATTAAAGAATATCCAATAGACTTTTAGTCGAGCAAAGTTTAAAATACAAAAGAAAGATCATTTATCATGAACGGCTTTCAACTAGAGGAAAGAAAGAGGACGAAAAAGAAAGTGAATCGGTTCAGAGCGATCACTCAATAACGATCAGTGAATATGAACCCCATAGGAGGTATTTGCAACTTTCCATGCCTACGGCATTATCCTGAATTAATATGAAGATAAGATATTCTTTCCGGAGGATGGGATCCTCATTGTTTCCGAATAAATTCACTCAGAATTGATAGTATTCAATATAGTGAAAAATCAAAAGTGCTGATATTTAATGATGAAAAATAGTCAGTAATATAGTGCTGAGAATGAGCTTATAGGGTTATCCGTGAACAAAATGAATAATACATTGGAGAGTAATTAAGATACGATTGCTGGGCGACAAGCTATGGCGTCGGCTTATTTTCTTATGAAGCAATTCGAAGAAGTATTAGTCTATCTTAACTCAATAAAGGTAAGTACATTATCTCGTTGAAGTTTCCTCGAAAATTACAACATTAGCGATCACTTTTATAGCATTTTTTTGTGATATTTTATAGTAGATCATATGGTTCTCACTGATATTTCAGTTTTCAGCCCACTTTAGAATTTTCGTACTCTCTCTTAAATTTCTTTGAAATTATTTTGCAGTATATTCTAAAGAAAGATCTGAAAAACGCTTAGAATATCTCTCTTAAAAGCTCTCGTAGTGTTCTTATGGGAGATCACTCAATCTCTGTCATACGAGCTTTTTGATTGATTATTTTCATCTCTATATCTAATTTCATTCGAAGGATTTGTCCTCTGATTGTTCCTATACATTGTGGATCTTGCCGTTCCCTTTCAGTAATGATTCCCCCCTCATAATCATAAAATTCTCGAACTCTCCTTTTATTGTCGATTTATACTGTTTCTTTCTGATATGGTGAAGTTTATTTTCATAGCGAAAATATATTGCAGTCGTATTTCTACAACGACGATACATTCAATTTCAATATCGGTCAAGCAGTTCTTGCGTGTGGCAATGCCGCTGAAGCTGAGACGAGTCTTTTATTGGTGGCTGATGCGCAATTAAAGAAGCAGTTACCTTGGATTCTTTGCCTTACTCGAGCGTGTAAGTTGAATCGACAATATATCTCATTATATGGGAGCTATTTTCCCGATTACTTACTCATAGGAAGGTATCTAAAGCAATTTGCATCGGAGAGTTATTTCCTTTAGTGCGGTCTTATTTCTTTGAAGTTTCAAAAGTTAAAAGTATATCGTAATATTGGAGAAAATATGATTTATATATTTTCGAAGAAAAGATTAATTTTAGAGTCGGAAATTTCATAGTATTTTGCCAATTTTCGATGATTTCCTCGATATTTCGAGATTTCTGCTTACGACTAATAAAGTAACTGAAGAGATGTAATAATTATCAGGCTATAGATAGGGAGGCGGTTTATACAATGATTTTGATGATTGTATATTATTGCAAAATATTGTAGAATTATAGTTATCGAGTAAAAAATTTGAGAGAATGAGCGCCTCTCACTTAGACGTTTATTTATTTCGGAGCTTGCAGAATTTTCCATATATTTATACTTTTATCTTTCAGGTAAACATCTCATCTGACTTCGTAGGATAATTTCTTTCGTAATTTCAGATTGTCTGAATAAGAAGGGTAATTTGGCATGGGAAATGTACACAAAGATGAAGGCGTCTGATGAGAGTTTCGCTGTACTTCGTTTAATTGCGAACGATTGCTATAAGGTGAACGAGATGACTCTTCAATCGTAATATGGGGGAGAGACTTCAACGTTTATCGAAGCCGAAACGTTACTGCTTAGAAAATTTGAAAGTAACATAGGATCGAATCGATGATTTGATTTTGATTCTATAGAAAGAACTGAGTGAGGCTATTCTCATACCGAAAAAAGTACCCTGCTTTGTTTTTAATCCTCCTCTCTCTGAGTACTTGATAGTTGTGGGGTAACGTCACTCTTCGCCCTCCTGAAACTGTCAATGATAGATATTAAGTGGTTTGTATAAATACAGCAACAGACCTCAGGTGAAGAGAGCCAGGCACTAGAATACTGTTTCTAGTCTACAGTGCTGTGTAATGCAGAACGACAACCAATAGCAGTTAGAGTGATGATATTCTCAGTGTCTTAGCTGGTTGAGTAGCAAATTAAGATACCGAAGATTATGTTTCAGTGAATAGCGCTTATATGAGCATATATCAGCTTGGAGTTCATTAACCAAACGAGTGGTTAATTTTAAGGTTGGCGATTATTTCCATTCAGCGAAGGCATTCGATGCAATGGAAAGGATCGAACCGAATCCGGAATATTGGGAAGGGAAACGTGGTGCCGTTATTGGCGTTTTCAAATTGGTTGCCGAACACAGTGCACCGCCGTATGTGATCATTATTCAGCTGAAATACATTCTAGTGATTATGTTGCAATGTCGTTTCCCTTCTCATCCTCTTTCTCCTTATTTCGCCTAATCGCCGGGTAATCGTCGGGGAATTTTTTGATAGTTTACTTGAGTTTTGTGGCATAAAAATTTCCAAAAAACTTTTCTAAATCAAAAACTTTCAGTTGAATATTTTTATAAAAGCTGCGCTAAACTATAAAAAATTATTTCTTTAAAAGTAGTTTATTTTTCTGTCGTTCTTTTCTGCTCATTTACTATATCGGACATCAGAAGAGAATTCTCCTCCGTCTTTTTCTGAGGTCAATGTTCATCTTCTGCTTCAAATTTTAAAAAAATACCCTCTAAAATATGATAGACAAGAACAAATCCATTATGCTCTGGGGCTTGTTTTTGACCAACAAGGATCTTATCAATAAAATATCTGACTCTCTTTCGTCAGATCAAGTCCCACCTATCATTTTAGAGATTGCTGAGATTTCTATGGCACTATTAGAAATTCTATAAGAGCCGTCTATGCCTTCTGAAGTGTGACTTCAACTTCTCTGTCTAATTTAACTTCCCAGCTTTATTACCACTGATTTCCATCCATGAATATAAGAAAAATTCGTGGAAGCAAATCGAAAAACTATGCTTATGGGCAGATCGAAGGATGAAATTATAATGATAAAATTTAGCGAGCAACTGAAGGAAGCAATGCTTCTACTCGAGAAGAGTCGACATCCACAAGTCGAATATATCGCCACTGTGATTCGACGCTTTTGCAGACAAAATAATATCGGCATATAATTGTCGCATGATGCAGGAGCGTTCAACAACGTAACATTATCGATTCTTTTAATGATCAGACCTGTGATCAGGCCGATTCTTCTAATGATTAGACCTGTGATCAGATCGATTCTTTTAATGATCAGAAATGTGATCTGAAGAGTAGAAAGAAGGATGGAGATGGTGGGGGAGGGGATATCGGATGTCTTTTCCTCGTCAAGCATTTTCAAATCAAACTGATTATAAATGGTACTTCTTGCAGAGTCCTATTTCAATGCAATGGCTGATTCGTCGGCAACATAAATTCTGATCACGGCTCTAGTTGATCTTTTTTCTATATAAGATTGCAAGAATAAACTAATTTTAAATGATATTATATATTTTGTCAAATTCCAAACAACTTATTTCCCCTCTATACTTGATACGATGTTTAATATAGGTCCTGCAATAGTGAGGGTAAGAGTGCTTAGTGGATAACTCGATAGACAAGAGCCTCTTCGACCATGACGTTCTACTACACACCGAAAACTTCGATGATTGGAAAAATTCATAAGAAGAATTGAATTTGGGATCGTTCCCTCTTCCCTCATCCCCCTCCAACAGGCTCCTTGCCACAAATTTAATTCTTTCGGAAACTTCCATGCAATAAAGCTTTTGAAAAAGACAGCGTAGCGTGCAGTTCTTTATTCAATGACCGGTTACGGATCACTCTAAAAAGACTTCTACAAATCATTGCTTTTCGCTTCGCAACCAATTTATTCTCTTCAGAAGGTCAGGGGAGGTGTTTTCAGGTTTGGGGACGTTTTAGTTGTCGTCCTCATAACCGCTTGAGGTCAGAAACTCTTTAGCGGTTTGGTGCTCCGGAGATTAGGAGTCTTTAAGAAGTGTAATTATTGGGGAATATATCCGACTCATTAATTGTCGGCTGGTAACGGATACGATGTATTCGCTTCAGATAGGTGGTGTCGCTCTTCGTGAAGGAGGAATTTTTTTCCTTGAGGAAGCTACATTTTGTCACCTAATGCTCATTCTGAACTGGGGAAGTGCTGATTTTCTCTACGCATATGCTGAGCAATTTCGTTTCATGTTAAGCGGTTTATAATGCTCAGGAGGTTGGAAAATTTTCAGTATTACGTTTTCTGGGTTGAAGCGTTATGATGGGAATGTGCTGAGCGATTTTATCGCGGAATTTGGTCCGATCGGCTGTGTATCGATGGCCTTAACGGTCAGAGAAGCCTACTAGGCTTGATGTTTGATGCGGATGCCGTGTCAATGAAGTTTGCTATCCTTCCTCGTGATTATGCAAACTGCTGTTGTACTCATGCCGGCGACTATTTGCTGGAATATGATTGGGATTTTGCGTTCACTTCCTGTCATGAGAGGAAAACTAGTCAAACGGCAGCATTCGAAAATCGTCTCACAAGACATACAACGATAGGTAAAATGCTGTAAAGCACGAGTTTTTGAGTACCATTTCTGCTTATAATCTCATCTCGGAGGATAATCCAAGATCGGAGCAATTTACCTCATTTTATGTCGTCAGGGTAGATCGGGAGTGATCCATAGAAGCCATGAGGTGTCTGTCCTATGCCTGCGCGATTCATCAGCAAAACTGCAGCGGGCCTTTGTTAGTGCTTGTGCCTCATGTGCTGTATTCGTATCGTTTCGAGTGATGACCTGTTTGGCTCATCGTTCCAGCTGCTCAGGTCCACTCTTTTCTAAATCTTTATGTGCATAAATATTCTCTTATATGGCTTCATGTGACTTTTCCATTTCATGTTATTTTATCTCTTTTCTCCTTTATTATAGCATTGATGAATAAAGATAGTCTATGACCTGATATTTCCCATAAATGCTAATTATGTTGTATAAAAGCAATGCCCACATCTTCTTATCAATGCAACTTCAAACTTCGCCGATCCTCCATTTATCCGCTGGCAATCACTTTCCGGCTACTCTATAGGTCGCCCCACTTCACTGAACGGAATGCCGAGTGGAAACATGCGGATCTATGAAGGAATAGAGTGGCAACCTTCGGCGACGTCACTCTTGAAACATGGATTGAAGCGCCAATTATGAAATTTCCCCTTCAGCTAAAATTTTCAGCCTTACTAATTTTGCTCGGCGTTAGTAGCATTTCACGTCATCACTGGGACGGTTGGGTGGGGTGGTTTCTGAGGCGCTTAGAGATGAGGTGATGTGTGTTGACAGGTGAGGTGATATATAGTGAGTATGTGAGCAGTGTTGGGTATCATTTTGCTGGTGTTTCGAGTAAATTGTTGAAAGTATACCTCCCCAAATAACCTCAGTACTATTTCTTCTTAGCCGTTTCGTTAATCACTGAGAAGTCCCTCTGAGAAGTGCCTATCGTGCAAGGTCTAACGTTTGTTGAACAGTTCTTATCATATTTATTTATCGTTCCTTTCTATTATTTCCCCAATAAGGTCTAAAAAAGTATCGACCTCTTTGGTTGCATTTAATTTTCAACGCTTCACTTTATCATAATGAAATGCGTTTTCCTATTCTAAAGGGCGCTTCTTTTAAAGCCTTTGTGGTGTTGGTTGTGTCTTCAGTGACTCTGAGATTGCCTCAAATCTCGTCTTATCGGATATGAACTTTCACTAGAGATATAACTCCTTTCGAAGTTGAATATATCGATCGTTTCACTTTTGTGAGATTCGTTGGCCGTCGCGATTTGACTGATGTTTTCTTGTCATTTTTGCTCATATTCATTGCATCATATTTTTCCTCATTGTAGTTATGTTTTAGACTGAGAGAATTTGGAAGTGTTTGAGGAATCTTTGGTTCGTGTTTGATAAGTGAATCCACAGCGGTGTTGATTTTCCGGTCGCATGAAGAGGAAATGATTTGCAGGTGCGATGGCACGTCGAGCGAAATCGAGAAATCACCAATTAGCCACTCTTCTTCCTGAAAAGACAGTTGTATCGGATTCAAGAAAGCAGAATTTCGTGATCGAGAAAGAGTTCGCAAGGGGTGGCTTCGGTCGAATCTACGCCGGTCATCAGGTGGGTTATCTTGCCAGTTTTTTATTCATCACTTATGGCGATGGTTGAAAGGAGAACAGCTTCATTATCACTGATGGATGCAAATTCTCTATTAACCATTCACCATTACATTTCACGTGATCGATGCAGTTTTCTCTCGAAGTTTGAGCGAGAAATTCTCGGTTCTTTTGTCAAACATAGAGTCATGCGTTCATGGCCATCAATCTGTAAAATTCTCGAGGAAACAAGTCATAAACGGGAATAGTTAAACGTCTTAAAGTTTCCAAAATTAAAAAAAGTGATTGTCTGAGTTACGAGAGTTTTGCAGAAGAGTAACGAAGAGGTGTTGTGCACGCTTGAAGTAATTGACGATTGAGATTTATCGCTTATGGAGCCATAAAAGTATTGTATCGCTGTTGTTTTATGATGCAGTTGCGAATTTAGTGAGATTTTTGGATGATCTCTGAGCCTCTCGGTTAGTCGAGCACTACTTTTTCATCAAACGCCTCCATTGCTGAATCGAAAATTGCACTGCTCGAATCTAATGCAGAGATTTCTTGACCGTCCGTTGAAACAAATATCGAAATATGATTGTTTTATGTATATTCATCTACGAGAGTGGGTATTCTTCCAGCATCTTTTTTTCGTTTGCTTTCTCCGACGCGTATCGATAAGTTCTGCTCTGAAAGCACGCCGTGCTCTAGCCGGCTGTTGAGAGCCCAGTATTTCGGCTTGTGGCGCAATGCAACCACTTTACGAATAATTTTTTCTTCGCATCGCCAAAGTTTTACTCGTCTCCAGGAGTGCGTTGTTTAATGATGGTCGATGAGCACTTACTTCAAAGGCATGATCGGTATACGTTTAGAGAGAATATCAAATCAAATTTTCTCTGATTTCAGGAAAATAGCAACAAATTCGGAAAAGATAGCTGCTTGGCGATCAAAGTGGAGCCTTTCGATAATGGCCCACTTTTCACGGAAATTGCCGTCTTCCAGAGGATTTTAAAGCCGGATTCGTTGCGAGAATGGATGAAGAAGAATAGTTACGTTTTCTGTTTTTTCCTTGCTTTTCTGAGAAAATTCTCCTTCAGTGGATTCTCACCGCATCTGTTTTTGTGCTTTGCCTGCACTCTCTTTATGGTAATTGTGTTCTTGTTCATTGTGTTGCTGTACATTCGCATTTCAGATGTGAAGCATCTCGGGCTGCCGCCACATCTTGGTAGCGGGATATTCACTCATAAAGGCGAAAAGCTTCGTTTCTTGGTGATGCCGAGGTACGGAAGGTCTTTAGAGAACTATCGCGTCGAGGTCGGCGGTTCGTTGGGTACATTCGATGCGTTCACTGTTGCAAGACAGTGTTCCGACTGCCTATGGTACATGCAGGAGCAGGTTCGTTCAGATGCTACTGATAGATTTGCGTGGTAGAAGCAGTATTGGAACATGCGGAATAGTCTTTATTCAGTAGTGTCGAAAAAACTAGATCGCTTTTATTTCTCATCTCTGTCGTGAATTTTGTTTAGTTCTATCTATATACCCATTTTTTGTTTTAGTTTCTCCGTTCGTTTAAGAAGTCTGCCAGTGACAGCTATGGGCTCAAAGAATTTTTGAAAATTCTCTTGGAAAGTGGTTGCTTCCGAATGTACATTCAAAATTCAGTATATTACCTTATTTCGAAAGCATAGCATGATGAAGAATTCTTGAAACACGCGTTGGTGCCAAATATTTTTATCATTTTATTCGATCTTCCACAAAAAACAGCTCTGATATCAGACGGATTCTGCGGCGCGGTGCCATTCGACTTCCTTAATCTCTAGTCGTACAAACGCACCTAGGATGGTTGCTTTTATTGTGTTTGATAAGTTCTGCTAATCACGTCCTGAAACATAGAAAGCAGTTCTTGATGTTTTTAATATTGCTTTGACTTGAAAGGCTAGCATACCTTAGCGCCTTATGCTGGCCTGCCCTTCATGTTCTCCTCAGGAGTTGAGTTCTGATAACCAATTTTTTGGATCTTTCCTAACGTAGGAGGATAGCTTCAATTATTAAGATGTTGTTATTATGTTGCTTGTTTACCTAATGTACTCGTCACCTCACGAGGATCTGCATGTCTGTTCAAATCCAACCCAGTTCCAGTGATTTAAGAAGTCGATTTTTTCAGCACAGTTCATTGTTGGTGTTTTAGAGGATAGTTGCTGTGGTGTCATACGCTGAAGCTACCAAAAAGTCGATTGAGAGAAAAGAGGGAGGGGTTATAAAGTAGGAAAAGTGATGATTTGAGAATCATGGAATGAGTTCTATATTTGGGGAGATTATGGAAGAGAGTCAGCTGAAGAACGGGTCTGCAAGCGCCTTTTCAGGTTGTTGTTGAGACTATGGTCGGAAGTTCGAAGCGGCCTTATTGTGATGACTATGTTTTAAAATGTATGTTGGAGTCCGTGAAGCCAAATATATGTAGGATATGGCAATCCAAAGTACTATATGAGGTTCTGTGAAGGCGAGGTTCCGCCTTACCGTTACACTCTTAAGTGTTGGGCGAAGAAGTGAACTACCACTTCTGCAGAGGTGCCTTTCGCTCCACTTGCAGACGAAGTTCTGGGAGATGCATCATTCTCAGGTCTGAATTGGCCTACCTTTCGTAGCCATTCACATGATTATGTTAATAGAATATACGATTCAATAGGAAGCACCGACTTTAGAAATTCGCACAAGTAGTTGCAGGACTACGTTCACGCAGACTTGAAAGCAGATAACATTTTGTTGTCTTCCTCTGATTCGATATCGGAGTGCTATCTGGTGGATTTTGGTTTGGCTCGAATAGCAGCTGGGAACGTCGAGAAAGCGGATAAAAAGAGAGGTAAATTTGTTGATTGAACATATTTGAAAGGATTCAGTGCTGCAAGTATCATTTCATGAGAAATATTTTCACGTTGTAAAGTTTTTTATCCCAAATTCCCTTCGAACTTTTATTACTGCCTGAATTGTTGCTCGTAATTTCGATTACAGCTTGAAACATTATTTCGGCAGATTAATCAGTTATTTTTCGTCGTCTGAAGGAAAAGGTTTTCGTGAGTGTTTGCGGATGACTTGAAACATTACTCCATATCGATATCTAGGTGACTGCCTACGTTTATCCCCTTATAATTTACATTCAAAATGTTATTTTTTGGTGCTTTTCGATAGAGTTTTTCTAAGAATTTCTTCCGATTTTATGCCTCTTAGCAGCTCAGAGGAACGATGGAATTCTTCAGTCGTCATATGTCTGTGGATTCTATTGTTTCTGTAGAAAAATAGCAAAGAATAATAATAAACGGCGTGAAAGGTGCAGTTATTAATCACGATTTTGCGGACCGAGTGAAGTTTGTTATGAGTCTTCCTTTAAGCGACGAGTGGTTGATTTATTCTCGTATTATGTTACCCTTTTTTCTTTCCTCTTTTCCATACTCCCCCTCCCCCCTCCCTCCTTCCCCAGCTAGACTTTGATCACTATAATGGGTGATTTCTGTGTATTGGGAAAAAGGTTGAAAAATCCGGATTATCTCAGTAGATTCGAGGTCAGTAGGGAGTTTATGTTGTGTGATATTTCTATAATACGAAGTTGCAATGCCTGTTCTCTGCGTAATGTACTTTTAGTGATTGTGAGCACATAGCTGCTGTATTTTCTGCCGTTTGAGGCAGCAATTGCCTTGAATTGCGCGTATCTGAAGGAAACTTATGTTGTAGCACATAATGGTACTGCGATCTTCACCTCATTGGATGCTCATAGCGGCTTTCAACCTTCTTGGAGAGGTGATCTCGAGATTCTCGCTTATAATATCTTCTTCTGGATTACCGGTTCACTTCCGTGGCAGAAGTTGGAATCCCAAATTGAAAAGGTCTCATGCGACTCGTTTTTTTTATTGTTGAGTAGATACGAGAAACCTAGAGAGTAGTATGTAGGGGGACCGAGTACAGGCAGTCGAAGAGAAGAGAGGCAGCGAATTAGGAGAAATTGCATCATTGTTCTAGGCCACCAAATTATGCTTGAAGGCTTCAACGTTTATGTTGAGTAGACGTTAGGTTACTGAGCTGACTTATGCTGTTGAGCCATTTCTTGCTGTACACAAATGTAAGCAGCTTGTTTCTTTCGCTTTAGTTCTAGAGGGGTTCTTAAATGGATTAGAGGTAGTTTTTTTTGCAGAATCTATTGCATCGAAAACAATGCGAACTGTTACTCGACTGACAGATTGTTATAATTGCCTTCCACTCTATATATCGGTAAGTGGAGATCAGATCAGATGGTAGAACGAAGCAAACGTTAATCAGCATATTGCTGCGATGGCACATATGAGTAGTGATAATCTGATTTCTTTTCAACATCACTGTTCACCTCATTTTGCTTGCAATAATTAGAAGGAGTTTGGCGATAGAATTTGATGGAATCATAAGCGAACGACATTGATGAAGCCTCTAGGTAACTAGCAACACTGTCCGAATGTAAAGTCGGCAAATGTGAAGTCCCATGCGTCTCTTTGGGCAGTCTCTTTTTATGCAGAGGATGCGGTTTCCTCCTTTGCCATCATGCATCGCCATCTAGCCACTAGAACGATCTTCTTTCATCTTTACCTCGCCCTCCTCCCCCTCCCTTCCTCCTCTCTCATCCCTTACTTTCCATGAATCTAAAGCCCGATATGAAACAGCATATAAGACCTGCTATATAAAAGAGCGGTGCGTTTTCATCCGTCATCAGTTGTCGTTTCCTCGTGCTCTGAGGAACAGTTGGCTAGACCTGCCATTCCCGTTATCAGTAAGGTATAGAACGAAGAGGGGGAAGACGGTATTACCTTTTCAGCTGTTCCATTTAGCCCGCTCTCCATCATTTCTTTGCTTCTCCCACTGTTATATTGGTCATATTGCAGTGAATCTTCTAAACAATTTGCAGTTAAGATAGTTTCCAGTTTTGCTTCATTCTCGGGCTGGTATATGTTTTGAATCAGCAGCCTGAGAACAATGGTGACCACTTATTTAGAGGCTCTGAGCTAGCTAGCTACTAACGAATAGTTTAAACTTATGTGCAGTTTCAACGTTGTGTAAAAGTTATAATTAAGGAGAATATTTTATGTTCAGGTATTTGCTGCAAAAGAGCAATTTTCGAAGAATTATGAGGAGGAATTAGCACCGTTACATCAGGATATGTGTGGAGAGTATCTGGTGAAATTATTTAGAATGGCATACGAAACGTCTTATTTAAAGAAGATCAATTACGAGGAAGTTAATAAGGTTTGTAAGCCCTCTTCAGAGTTTACTTGAAGTCCATGCGATGAGAAATTGGTTGTTTTTATTTATTTATGTTCTCATTGCAATTTCGAGATTTCCACCCACTCCTTAATGATAAATAAACTCATTGTTGATTCGATCATCTTCGATGTCCAACTAAAAATCGTCGATTTTTACTCGTTCTCATTAACTGATATCGACAAATTTCTTATTTTATTTTTTAAAGGCCTTCAATTTTACTTCAACTTCCCGGAGTTGGAAAATACGTAAAAGTACGTGAGCATGGGCAGCAAGGGAGTGCAAGACGTTTGGAAGAATATCATTCGAGCGGATAGATTCCATAAAATGTAAGCAGCAATAGTGTGTTGGTCAAAACAACTAAAATATACAAATAAAAAATGAAAACTGAAGGAGCGAAGAATTTGGCGATATTAGTGGGAAGCAGACTCCAGATTTTTAGCATTGCCATACTTGAAAAGTACCAACGATTTCGTCGTTATTTCAGATCCTTGATGATGCGCTGAAATCGTGCAGTTCTTTAATACCTTCCGTATCGAAACGAAAGTTAGTTACTAGCAGTCCAAAGAAGTGCGTGAAAAAGCTTAGCGAAGTGAGTACGTCGAAAGCCGCGGAAGGTGCTACTCCCGTAGTGCAGCCGATTCGAAGAATTCGGAAGACACCCGTTGTTCGAGGAGCACATAAGGCAGGTGTGCCAGCAACGCCGAAGCTGGTCAAATCGCCAAGGATTCCACCGGCTTCAGTTATGCCATCAAGTGCTGCATCCAAGTCTGCAGCTTTGGAAACGTCCACCCGTAAATCTCCAAGAATTGCCAGAGTGAAAATTGCTCCAACGACACCTGCAAAAAACAAAAGGAAATGTCTCGAGAATGAGGGTGAGTTCAGGTTGTTATTTTATTCTGCTTTTGCACGTGTAGGTCCAAGTGCTTCCGTAGTAGTTCCAACGCAGAAACGTCGTGAAAGTCATGAAATCTAATAATCGTAATGTGCGCCGTGGTCTAGTAGAGAGGTCATCCGGAAAGCTCTCGATGCTCTCTTCCGCTTTCGGCGGGAAAATTACAGAACAATTGGAGGTATTTAAATATCTCGGCTCACTTTTATACATCATGTAACTGGTCACAGTGGCAGTTTACAGCGGTCGATCTCGGTAGCGTTTTTTGTGCTGCAGATTTGCGGAAGTAGTCGGTCCGATTGGAATGTTGCAGCGCTGCAATTACAAAATTATCTGTAATGCAAATTGCATGGGAATATGTTTGCATTCGTTGTGTCTTATTTAAGGATGATTTAGTGATTATATCTTTTATCGATTACCGGCCATATAGAAATGTTATATCACATAAAAAGCACTCCGTTCCTAGTAAGTTTTAATACCGGTAACTGACTTCAGTCATTGTTCTTCACAAGTGCATCATTTTCTCGAGCAAACAACTTGACATTTTTTCATAATTTTCACTAAAGAGCTCTCTTGATGGGGACTTTTTTTTCGAGAAATTCTCATTTACATTGATCTATTCATTCTTCCAGCGTTTTTTTAGTTCCTGGTGGTGGTCGAACGTTGAAAGGTGCTGACTTTTTACTGACGTTAGTAACGACGTTCGACATCGGTCATCTTTGATTGTATGCTATAGCTGAGGTGAAGTAAGCGACGGATGTCGTGTTTTTCGTTTATTTCATTTTTTAGTAATGCCTATTGATGTCGGAGATGGGAAGAATGAAATAAAGTCCTTCAACGACATAAATAGCTGCAGGATGAAACAGTTCTGTTGGTGAAGTTTTAGGGGATAGTTGTTGAATGTTATCGTGTGGTGAAAATGATCTTCAAGGTGATCGGAGGTCATCCTCGATAGTGACATTAATAATGCTGTAATTAAAGGTGCGCAGAGCGTCTCGACAAAGCGTTGGAGTCCAGAGAGCCGTGAAGGCGATCACGAAGTAAAGTTCGAGGGCACTTTTGAAGGTGAATGTAGTGTATCGACGAGTCATCTGCGGCAACCAAGTGTCACACTAAAGAAAACAACGAAATCATTGCGCAAGCCAGCAATACCCAAATCGCCGCTCCATATCAGTCGTATGTTTTTCTTTAAAATAATCCATTCAAAGTCTGCCTTTATTTCGTTTACAAGTTTAAATCTCTCGGGTTTTTTATGCTGGGTAGAGATGCTTCTAAAGCCCTATAAAAACTTCTAAAGTCCTATAAAAAGAGTTCGTTCGAAGGAGGGGGAGGGAGGATTTATAATTTGCGAGTTGATCTGTTAATTTTTTGCTACTCTTTATCAGCATCGTTTGAAGAGTTATTGGATGCTTTTCAAGATTGTAAAGGGCCCTTTTTAGATTTCTTTGTGAGAGTCATGTTTGTTTTTTTTTGTCGCCATCCTCCTACTGTTCGGCTTGTCCGTTGAAGTTTATTGGGTTCACTGATGCTCTCCCTCATCGCTTTCCTTCGGGAGTTTTCCCTTTCAGAGAATATTCTTTTACGGCACTTGCAGTCTGCTTTTCATCTAGCTCCCTCATCCAATCTAGGTCGTCGTACCTCATAGCATTTCATGAAATCAATCCTCTACTTCCACTTTGCACGTTGTACTCGTCAGTCTCACTTTTTCACAAACTTCTTCCGCGCGATGCAGTCCCATTGTTCTTCGCTAGAGTATCTGTCTAAGCCTCAGCCTGAGGTCCTTTACGCACGGCTTATCGTTCAAGTGTCTTACGAGAAGCCTTCATTTACCTGAACGAATGGTGATGCTGACTTGCTTAGAAAGCGTTCCTATGATTCTAGCCTTGTTTATAGTTTTTTTCGGGGAGAGCTGTGCTGATACGGTTGACTTATGTGTGGGCGTAATTTGCACATCATGTACGTCTTCTTTGTATAGCATAATGCTTGTTGGAATTTCCAATTTTCAACAATACTCTTCTAGTATATTTGTTGCTTGTTAACTTCCCTTTCCTGAGGCTTGGATTCGGCGATGAATCTACAATTAACTACCCATATGAATAGTAGGAGTAGTTATGTTTATTGCTTTTAGTGAATATTGGATGAGCAGCCACTCAGAGAAGAGGAGGTTGTAGTTCCATAAATCTTCATCAGCGTTGTGGCATACAGCTAAATCGTATGCCTTTGAGGAATGGGTGATATCGTTGTTGAGTATTGCTGTGCTTGTGAAGGGGCACGTCTTCCAGTTGTTTTTAAAATCATCATCATTTAGCGCTATTTACATTCTTATCTGTTCTTTTTTTCGTGTTTACCATGTTTTTGCACTCTTTGTTCAGCTGTTATTCATTATTTGGATTTGGAACCATTTAAAACGACTTTATAAGTGTGACGGGTGATAAATGGAAAATTCCGGTGCATAGATCGTTCCTTTTGTGTGGTGGTGTTTATCTTATTTTGCTGCAACCGAGAAGGCTAAAGGGCCTCTGCTGTCCTCTTTTATGTGGGATCAGAAGTTTATATTTCATATTTTTATATTAAAGCATAGAGTTATTGACGTTAAGGTTTAAATGGTATTTTATGCCTTGCAGTCTTCGTTTCTCCTCCACCCCCTTTGGAAATGTCAAGTGTTTTTTTGAAAAAAGTGCTTTTATTTTCTGGCGACCAATGCCTACTCGTTTTCAGCCTCGGGTCGTTCACCGGAAGTAGCCAGTCAGTCAGCTATTGCTGCACTGATTCCTGGTGTGCGCAATATGAAAACCATTCGTCGTTCTCTGGGTGCCGCGCTACTCAAAAAGTATATCGGTATAGCCAACCATCTTCAACAGCCCATCCATTGATTGGTCTTTATTTTCTTTTCAGTTGGCATCCTTTCTAAATTTTTCAGCCTTTCATATTTCTTGTTCAGTCATCAGTCTGTTGCACTCTCTACGCTGTATTTCTTGTATGCATCTTCAGTGGCATGTGCGCCCTTCTCTTGTGTGTTTACCTTGCGTTCAGCTACTTACCCTCGGGATTTAATTGTTGGTTCCCTTTGTTGGTTATCAGACGAAATTGGTGCTCTTTTAGAAGGAATGAAAGCGGCGGTGGTGAAATGTTACACATTTTCTATGATAGTCATTTATACACCAGATTCCTTTCTTTATTGCACAAGTGTGAGCGATGAGCTTCTCCTATGCATTGTTTGTAGCTGAAAGTTCTTAAGCATTTGACCTGAAGAAGTTCAGTTATCGATCATTCCTATAACAAATAGGTCTGTTTCATGCGCATTAGGGTCCTTAGCACATTGCCAGTATTAAATATTTTTCTTTTATTGACTAAGCTTATTTTTATTCAAAGAATGTTCTCAAAAAGTAGTGGAAAAGCAGCCCTGATAATCCGGCCAGTGTTATTGATTTCTTGATAGAGGTATTCCACTGGTGTAAAATTACTGACCTGCAACCAAGACGGGATTTTATTGAGGTATTTTGAGAAGGCGGTGGAATAATCGCTCAAGAAATATGGATCTTAATGGATTATTGCCTTCTGTTATTTTGTGTATGCACTACTGCATACTATTTGACTTCGAGCTAAACATTGATTCTTACGTTGCGCCTGTTTTATTGCTTTGATGCTTTCAGGTGGATGTATACTGTTGAATGTTCACTTAGAAAACTGTTGGAAATTCAGCGCTTTATGGGTCTCTGTTGTCTCATGCTAGGGCAGGTTTGAAATGGTCTTGTATTGGAACGCTGGAGGAAAATGAAATTTGTTGTGACGAAATGGAGCGTATTCGATGTGTGGAGGGGAATATACTAGATCAGGTTACATCTTGGGACACTCGCAACTATAAAATATTTGGATTGCATTAAACCCGAAAATATCGCTATCGGTACGCTTGTGGAATTCGGCCTTAACGCTGTGGTGATCTTTTGTTCCACAAATCGTATCGTACAATGTATCGATAGACCACTGGGGTTCTGTCCTCCCCATTTTTTGATATTTAGTTTGTCATTGTTTTGTTATTCGTCTCATTTTTCTCTTTGCTCTTTATAGAGAATCTTCATTGGAGAACTGTGTTGAGGGGGTTTTTATTCCGCGATATACAGTCTTTGAAAGGAATTTTCGTAGAAATTTCCATTATGTGAAGTGAGTATGTCAAAAAAAGATGAGAGGGGTTGTATTTCAGTGATTGATAAAAACGATAGCATCAGATATTACTATTCGTATGTTCTTTAATCTCTTTGTTTAGGTAATTGAGGAACGTTTCGTATATAATTTGTCGTGGTTATGGAGAGCATTTGAGGCTTTGCCTTATGATGTTTTTTCATTCAGAGATGAGCTTGAGTTTTTTAAGGTCATGCATAATTGTCTGCCGTGCTCATGTGGATCGTTTTTTACCTTTGCTCGATTGCTCGATTTTTTTTATTTGACCTTGAACTCGATAGCATAAATCTCAATGAACTCCTAAACGAACCGACGTAATGGAATAATCATAACAGAATATAAAATTAAATGGCAGTTTATGAAATGATGTAAATTTTGGGAATTCGCGAAATTCTCAGGATATTAGTTAATGTCGGATATGAGGTTGGAAAATTGAATGTAGGTTTGATGTCAGCGAAGAAAAAATCAGTGTTTTAGTTCGTTTTGTTGATCTCGACTCATTCATTAATTGTGGAAAGGATGATGGAAATATTATCCTCTCCACAATTAGAGGGAGGATTAGGACAGTTGATGTGAAGTGTTCTTAGTGGCTGTATTAGGCGATAAAATGTCGAAAATAGATGATTTGATCGTCAGGCATTCGGCTGTACATCGACAACATCATCAGCTATATCATTAAAGTATCATTACCAGAGATAGATCTGTTTCGATACTGCGAAGAGTAACCCGTAAGAAGTTCCACTTAATTTATCGTGAAAAATTTTCAAAGTGTTTACCGTTTAGCTCTTTATTACTCGCATAGGTCACTTCTGGTATTAATCATCGATTCAACGCGTAAAGTAAAGGTCAAACAACTGCCGGACGCTAATATTTCTGCTGATGCAGTTGAAGTTGAATTTACAAATTGTCTTGTGTGTATATATGAACGTTCGACTATCGCTAGAAATGAGCAATCTAAAAATATTGCTCGTTGGCTGGTTTTTGATTTTTGTGTTTATTTTTAGCTATTTATTTGGAGTTTTTCATTGATCATCAACTGCTTTCACTTGTTTCCGGCAGTTGTTTGACCTTTACTTTATGCGCTGAATCGATGATTGATACCGGAAGTGGCCTATGCGAGCAATGAAGAGCTAGTCGGTAAACACTTTGAAAATTTTTCACGATAAATTAAGTGGAACTTCTTACGGATTACTCTTCGCAGTATCGAAACAGGTCTATCTCTTTTAATGATACTTCACTGATATAGTTGATGATGTTGTCGATGTACCGCCGAATGTCTGACGACCAAATTATTTATTTTCGACATTGTATCGCCTAATGCAGCCACTAAGAACACTTCACATCAACTGTCCTAAGAGGTGTGCTAGGGTGTTTAGTAGTTACTATTTGCAAATTCGAGAATATCGTTCAGAAATATAATCGTAAAGTGGTTATTGAATGCCACTTTCGGCTTTCTCTAGCTAAGTTCACTTTTGATGCTTTATTTGAATTTTTGTGAAAACTTTTATGAATGTTCCACGTTAATGTAGAGATGTTTCACTTTGATCGATTTAAATATTTTATTCTTGTGGAGTTTTGTTGTCTGTACAATTTGACTCGTCTCGATATTCGTCTACTGAATAAATCTTTATTTATTATTTCGTTAAGAATGCAGCAATTCATGCTCTTCAAGTTGGTTTATGTTGCAAGAGATTGCAGCCGCATATATGTGTTTTGCCTCTGTTCACGAATAATGCGTCAGAATTTACTCACAACTTGCATTCCGAACGATTTCCCCGCAAGACTGGCTATGATTAACATGGATAAAGGGGCGGAGTCATATATTTCGCTTAGTGCTTTTGCTGGCCAACTCCTTTATTAGTGTATATCAAATATGCGAAAACAGAGACGTTTTCTTGGCTTACGGGTGGTTTCATTGCACGGGGTGTGATGTTTTGGCCTGCTCAGCCACCGTTTACGATGGTACAATTGTGCGCATGAAGTACGTAAATAGTGCACTCAACAATATATGAAATTTTTGCGGTGGCAGCATTGATAGGAGCTGGCATTATGGGTATATAGGCATAATTAACATTGGTTGTCGAGATGTTGTTGGTTCGAGTACGAGCAAAGTTTGGAAACCGGTCCTGGTTGTTCTCATCATGAATGCGAGTTAATCCTCAATCTTGAAAACCGGTCTGTAAGCGAAATGATTTCCGGGAAAGCGCTGAACAAGAAAATCTGATGTTTTGATGAAACATGAGCTTATTAAACTTAATATAGGACCCCATCATCATCTTATCTCCTTAAATCTTTCGCCTTTATCATTTCTTTTCACCTGGCGGATTTCTTGACCATTTTTTGACAAGGTTAAGGCATATTTCCCCACGAATGAGTTCGTTTTTTGGGCAATTTAATCCGTTTGCTAGACTCTTGTTATCTATTAAACTTTCTCGCCAAAAATGCATTTCATATGTCAAACACTGAAATTTAATTTCACACTTTCAACATTCGATGGATTCTTATTAGTGACATTTCATGCAGAGGAAAAGTACTCCGAAGATACTCTTTCATCGATTGACTCAAACTTTTATTGACTCCAATGAGATATTGACACATCAACGAACGTATTTTGCATCGGAACTGCAATTTTTTCTATCTTCTACTGGAAATCTACCGCCGAGATCATGTCGAACAAATCTCTTGCATAAGGAGTAGGGCAAAAATGAAGTTCGTTTGCCCTCCACTCCCCTCCTCCCCCCCCCCCCCCCCCTCCTCTATGCCCTTCGCCTCTCTCTTTGCACGTCTCATGCGAATTGCACTCTCCACCTCTAACGATTAATATAAATCCTTACTGAATAAGCGAGGAAACTGAACATGTAATGTTTGGTGTAACAGATGAATCAATGCTATAGAGCGTTTCGATGCATTCTGTGCAGTCATCGAACTCATCATTGCACTGTAAAAAATCCATCGCTGATATTTTGATGGATGATCGTTCACATTGCGTAGAATCATTCGATATGTTACATTAAACATAGATTGCAACTTCGTGAAAAATTTGATTTACAGCAAAAATGCTCTCTGATTTTAGTGATCACTTTTACTGATCTCTAGTAAGTATTACTGACATATATTGATAGTGATAAATAAATTTTCACCATTTATAATATTAAATTTAGCTTATGCCTCTAACTTTATCACTTTAATAAGAGCTCTCGAATAGATACCGCAATATGAGTGACCAAAAAGACCTCCTTAATAAACGATCGCATTCGAGAATCAAATTCATCCCATATTTTCGATATGATAAACGTTCAAATGTTGTGCTTTTCTCCTCATAATAGCTCTTCTAGCATAACGTTTCAATAATGATTCATTTATACTTTTCTAATAATATTCTCAATGTTTTCGGGATCTACAACATGGAGCTCTTTAGAGCTTCGTGACTTGGATATTATATCATTGCTTCCTCCTCCGAGTTTCTGATTTAGCTATAAAGCATTAAATCAATTTAAGTATTTGATGCACTTTTAATCGCCTCGATCAGCATATTTTGGCAGTGTTCAGTAACAGAAAAGAAAAACTTTTCAACCTGACTTTCATCGCATGGCCGATAAGAGTGCATCAAAAATGAGCTGTAACTTGATGATCGGTGATTTGATTACTTTCTGAGAAAACCTGCGAATTCACATTATCGCTGAGAGGAACAACTAGTGATTATTGGAAGAAGCCTTATCCAGGTATGCACAGTCTCTTGGCGAGATGATTAGCGATAATTTGATAATGTGAGGCTCTTTCATGATACAGATTCTGGAGGGCCATTGTGGCGTTCGACGCTAAAGATATTAAACCTAAATCATAGAGTTCACTCATTCGGATATGTTGCAGAGAAAGATGCCAATCAGTTGATTAGGCTTATGATTAAGCTTCAAAGTTACAACTTGTTTGCTAGTATGCATTAAAGCTGCATTAAGGTATTCACCAATGGAATTAACCTGCTACTTACAACTGTGACTTCTTAACGAATCTTCTTGGACGGCAGCAGTGTTATTTCAGTTTATTCTTGTCGCTCTATCTAAAGCAGTTAATTTAACAGAATAAATACATAGAAATTTATAGAATTTGCCAAATGCATATGGTAATATGTATTTCCCAGGTTTGTACAGGAAAAAATTGGTCGATGAATCTTATCCAGCCGGGTGTCACTAATGATAATATCAAACAATATAAAAAAATCGGTGATTCCAGTCTATTTCAATTAATTCAAATGCTAGATTATAAACGATTTGTTGCAATCATGAAGTCAAAATTCTTTCATTTTCTTTTATGGAACAAATCCAGCTTAATTGAAACTTTTTTATTATTCATTTCGAAATTCTCAACGGCCGATTGATCCGATTGTGCAGCTGATCAGCCTTGTTAATTTGAATCGAAGACATTACCTCACTCCTAATTCCATCCTTTTCCGCAAATAAAAATTACTGTCTTATTTATGATGCTGTCAGTCGGATATCCAACCGACTTTAGGATTTACAATGATCCTTATTCAAGCTGAACTCACTTTTAGATACTGCACCATTCGATTGATCCGGTCATTACTTATCAGTTATCGGAAACCATTCCCTTATTTGATTTTACAGTAATGTGGGTCATTAAAAAAACTCAAAATCTTAGCTGCCATCTTTCAGCATCAAATGTAAGTGTACCGTTTTATCAGAAATAGTGTACTCATTGGTACGATCTCACTAAGGACAGCGTTTTTAATTAGAATATGTTAAATTAGCTGAGAGTAACTAAGAAAGAGAACATAAATGAGTAAATCTGCGTCCCTTTCTGACGTTTTAGAGAGTCGGGAAATTGTGAGTGATTAAGTTTTGCATGCGATATAAGACTGCAATACGCGTTGCTTGCATAGCGTATATATTTGTGATGTGTATACGTCAGTATAATATGCACAGGTGTTCACATCATTTTTGACACAGGCACAACTATCACTCGTAATGCTTTTAGTGACCATACGTCGTCTTTTTTCCCGACATTTTTCCGCTTTCCTATTGCAATTTCTTACATTTCAATTCAATTCATTCAATTCTTGCAACTTTTAGAGCAACAATTTTTCGCCATATTCAGGTTCATTAAATATTAACCACCCGAATCGATAGCAAAAAAAGTTCGACTATTTTCACCATCGAATAGATGTCTTTTTTTCAAAAATGTGAATGCTGTCAATCCCAGGCTTTACTTCGAAGATTTTGCAGTAGCTTGCCTACAGTTGTATTCGTCACATCTTGATACCGGTAAACGGCTATTGGATTGAAATAATATGTCGAGTAAATACTTAATAACTGCTTATTATATAGTATAATTGGAAGTTAGTAAGAGTAGAAATAGCAGATATTTAACGAATTTCCTCTTTAAAGTCATTGAGATGGGGTGAAGATTTCGGTTGTTTGCTTCCAACGAAAATTTTAGAAGAAACGAAAATATTTGACGAGGATAATATGCAAACATATCGTTTATATGCGTCGTCTTTCATTTTCTCAATTAAATGAGATCGGATTTGCAAAAGACAATTGTATACACTCCAAAATAAATGTTTAAAGAGGATAAATATTTGTGGAAATTATAGAAACTTTCAAACTATTAGTGATGATAATATTTTAATTTAATCCTGATGATCCAAAAGGTTCATTTTAAGGGAGAATTTCATAAAATTCTAAGGCTAATCATTAGGTGTTGCGCATTATTCTTTTATCCCACTGGCCAATATGAGGAAATTTTAGATCCGATTGATCATCGACTGATCACGATTGGGGATTTTGCTTCAGCCCTTTGTTGTTTACTTGTTTACAAAGTCCTTTAATGCACTCATTTGTTTAGTTTACGACCAATAATCACCTTAATGGCGCTTGATGAGCGTTTCTTAACATAAATAATGTGAGATGCTAAAAAGAGTTCTACAAGAGCGGTGGGCACAGAATAATTATGTAAACGAGGAAATACTTCCATAATATTTGTAACGGCGGTAATATGACGAAAATACTGCCATCGAGTTGACATAAAATTACGTTTCGAATACAGAACGTGATATTCAACAAACAAGCGCTATCAAGTATTCAACCTTAATCATGCTAAGTTATATACGATTATGTGTATATACAAAAATGAGATTGGCGGATAGAGAGGGGTTGGGAAGAGAGGGGGATTTGGATTGTAAGGTAGATTAGCTAAAAGATTCGGGGGACAGGCATGTGGTGGCGCTTATCGAATGGGGTTTTTGTTGAGGATGATCGATGTCTATTGCACATGGCAACGCATCCCCCCTGTTATACTAACATCAGCCATCATTTTTGCATACAACACAGCAACGTTCAATCTCCGAAACCAACTGGCCTCTTTTTCACATTAATGTTCCATTATTTCTGCGAATTAATCAAGCTTTTTGTAATGTTCAACTTTTTTTTTCTCGTACTTAAGCGAAAAAATGAGCTTTTTTTAATTTTTTAATACTTTATTAAATTCAAATATCTCTCAATAAAAGGTGACGATTTGCACTATGAACACAACGTTTATTGCTGACAAAAATCGACGAGTAATTAATGCTTCATACTGTCCCATACTATATTACGCTATCTGACATAATTTCATGCCAATCTATGCAAATTTCGAATGAAAAGCTTGTAGTGGAACTTGAGGTAATTTTAGATGGAAGATTCAGTGAGCACAGTGTGAGAGCGAACTTGCGATAGTTTTTAACAACTTGAGATCGCAGTTAAAGGTTTTCGATCGTGCAGTTGCTGAAATTAACACCGGGAGAAAATAAACAGGCTTTTGAATTTGTCCATTCCTGTTATTCCACCTTCTCCTCTCTCGCTTATGACCCTTTATGGAGAACATTTCAGTTACGAAGCTATTTGCAAACTATTTCGTTACGCCATAAGCTGTCGATTGCCGATTCCTCGGTCCGACCCTTGGCGAGAGCAAAAACCTCTTTCCGCTCGAGGGTAATGAATTTTTTGCGCATGATTTACGATATGTGATAGTATTCACTTTTCGATTCAAGAAAGGAGCAGCTTGAAAAGTGCTTATACATCAGCGCCTTATTGCAAACCACTTAATAGAGTTGAGCTCGTTACAGGAAGCACGTTTTGGGATCGGCTTTGCAATGTCACCTGAAATGGTTGCCTAGGGCAAAACCGTAAAGAGGAAGGGGATATTACAGTGAAATCGTTTCCTTCCCATTTCTGGAAGAAAATATATGCCGCACAGGATATTTCTAAAGGTGACGCGAATGGGGTTCCATTACGGAGGAGGGAAAAGGATATACGAGGAGGAAAGAGAGAGGAAGGCGAAAGTTAGGTTAATGGACAACCAAATGACCTCCTAATATCATTTTAATGGGTAGAATATGAACGTAAATTGCCATTCAAAAACAAAAACTTATGGCTAATACTTCTTTTATGCTGTTTTAGGTCTTAGCCTCATCAGTTTTTTTCTTGTATCAAAGCTGCTGAAGTTCCCTTCGACAAGTTAGTAGAAAAAGTCTCTCCCTTTCGAGTAATAAGCTGCCCATCCAGGAATTTTCCAGTGATATCCGTGACGTTGAAATAAAGGCCACTTCATGCCTTCAGGTGGTCGTCTTAAATTGCGATTTCTTAGTGCGAAGGCAATGAAGGAAATAAAGATTAGGCAAGATGTCTATTTCTAAATTTTGCTTTTGCACTAATCAGTCCGGTTTCTCAAGTCGACGTTTCCTCTCACGCGATAACCAACGAAAAAGGCCATTAATTCGAAGTGGGAAATAAAATAAAAGTGATATAAACACTGAAGAAATCGCCCCATTGAAAATAATGAAAATTAATGAAATGATCGAATAGGTGGAAAAGTAATTCCGAATCTTTGATCGTAAAATTAGCACATTAAGGTGAAATATTTTGTAATTTTAACGGAAAAAGTTATCTGTTAATGAGCAAAAACAGAAAAAGCAAGGATGCATGTATTTGAGCTCGAACCGGATTGACAAAAAAAGGATCGACCGGAAAAAAACAGAAAAATTCGATCGCCGCAACCGGTATTTAGAATGGAACGAATGCATGATCTGAAATTAGAATAGCGATTAGTACCGGAAGTAAGGAAATTTTGGAGAATTGAGATATCCGGTCTTCCAAAATGATATGTAATCGATTTATTTTTGCTGAGCTTTTTCCTTTTCTCCGAAACGATATAATTTTCAACAGTCGATTCATTGTGAGAATGTATGTTGTTATATTCTTTTAATAAGCAACGATTGCAGTGAATTAGTAAATTTATAGTAGTTTTTAATTAATTTCAACATCTATGAGTACTTGACCAGGAAGAATGAGCACAATTCTTTTCAGTGAATAACTACTAAGCGATATGGTGACGTCAGTTGAAGATATTGCTTTGAGAAAGTAGTATATATTTATAAAATTATATAAATATAAATAAGTGAATAAATAAGTATATATACCTGTAATTTCTTCAATGAGTGGAAAAAGTCTTAAATTTTATAAGCTTCTATAAAACTTGTTCATAATATACCAATAAAATAGCACTAAAAATACTTTTCCTCTCTCAACAATTAAGATTATTCTATGTCTTAGGATTAATACTTCCTTATCGAAAATTTTCCTCTTTTATATGTGAGTAACTTTTTTTTTTGAAATAGGACAGGTAAAAGTCTTGGAAGAGATCTGAAATACAGCAGAACAGTCTTTTCCACACGTTAGCATCATATTTTAGTCCTCAATTCAGCCAGAAAGGAGGTGTGGGAGAGATTGATGGCTCACTTCTTAGTCTTTAGCAATCAGTATAGATTCTTTGACGAAAGTAGTGTCTATAAGTTCCCCAATCCTTCATGATCCAAAATAGAAATTATCATTTTCAACTTTCTAGAAACGTACAAATAAATTACATCATGTTGTCTTTCTCTTCACATACAAAGAAATGGGGCTACTATTAAGACGGCTAGGAAAGCTTATGAAAATTGTTAGCATAATATGTACGTTGTGAGCATCACACTGAGCGTTCCCAAGAATCGCTGAAAATGCAATAAAATATGAGCAATAATGCATTCACATTTAAGCTAATTCCATCGCTTATTAAAATACTCCAATTAAAATTCAGTTTTCTGCTTTCAAAATCCAAACGGTAGACTCTAAATTCTATACAAATTTCCAGGTTTGGGCAAATTATCTGGAAAGATAAGGAACTCATTCCTTTCGACGTGAATATCGATATGGCTCGAGTTTTATGTTGCCGTTCCCAATTAACGACTGCAGATTGGAATGATCACAACGATGGGTACGCAGATTTGCACACATGTGGATGCGTGCATAACGTTGCAAATAATATACTTTAGTAAATATGAATTTATAAAAACGCATATTGACGACTCGTTTTACAATGCTTTTTTGTAAACTACATTGAATAAAACATTCGAAATATTTCACAGATATGTGAAAGCATTAAGCGCTCAAACAAATTTTTATGTAGAGAGCAATTTTGAGATAAAAATTCCAATTTTTTTCTTCCAAAAGGAAGCCGACTGCCGTTTATAAGCGGTTACAATGGGGCCCGACCCCCCTCCTCTCACCTTACTGCTGATAAATGCTTTCAATGAAACTTTCATCTTGGCAATGGTTACAATGGGGCCCAACCCCCTCCTCTCACCTGACTGCTGATAAATGCTTTCAATGAAACTTTCATCTTGGCAATGGTTACAATGGGGCCCAACCCCCTCCTCTCGCCTTACTGCTGATAAATGCTTTCAATGAAACTTTCATCTTAGCAATGGTTACAATGGGACCCAACCCCCCTCCTCTCACCTTACTGCCGATAGATACCTTCAATGAAAATTCCATCTTTAGCAAGCAAGGAGCTTTATTACACTAAATGTTATCTGTCTATGAAAGAAAAAGGCAAAAAATGAAGGCGGCAATTTAAAGAGCACATTTTTTTAAATTTAAAATATATATGTGTAATAATTCTCAGTGGCGTCCTCATCTTTCCTAGCAGAACAAAAAAACTCGTATTACTGTAAAATGATGAAGGTTTTTTCGTTGTTTTATTACAATATAGCTTTGCACTGTATGTCGTTACTCGATTCAGAAATACAGTCGAATTAAATTAGCGTTAATGACGGTGAAAATGAACGTCTATAGTCGTAACCGATTTACGGTAGATCGAGATATGCCGCCGCGGCTCTTCACATAGATACTATATTTTCACCAATAAGCATCCGGAATGCAACATTTCAGGCAAAGGCATCCGGAATTGAAATTCGTCGTCGTTCTTGAGCATGACCTCAGGTTAAGCAAAGAAATATTGCTCTAGACAATGCAAAATAGTAAGAGTTCAACGCTCCTGCGGCAATGTACACCTCGGCCACCACCTTCATAAGCCAGGTGGGCTACTACACCATCCGACGAATGCAACAAGACGTTCTCTGTGCGTCGAACAAGAACGACATCACCGCAACGCTTGCATTAGACGAGTTTTAATGTTGCTGCACTCTTTCGTCTGCTTTCCATTAGAAATGTCGCTCTTTCTTCGATTTACCTTATGTCTGTTACTCTCTACGAGACGTATACTCAGTATGAAAAAGTAGGCGTGACGCGTCCAGTGATAACCAATCAACGTTCGAGGCGGACTATCCGCCCCACAAATCGCAAGCGTTACAGGAATTCTTTGTGCCATTCCACGCATTCCTGCCGTCGTTTGCGTGTGTGCGTGCAAGCTGCGTGATCGAGAGAATTTTTGCTCTCGTTAGTGCCACCCACTCTCGGATTTCTCCTCTCTCGTGTGGCACTTCGTATGTTGGGAAGGTCAATCGTCCTTACCGACCAACAATCGACCGACAGATTAACAGACATCTCTTCTATCGTGAACCTCGCTTATTATCGCTGAAGTAGAGATAAACGAGAGGTGATATGTGAAATTCGTTTTTAAGAGGCAAATTTCGTTGGCCATTGCATGTTAGGGTTACTGCGCGTTGCAACGTTTAAGTGCAATATATATACTTTGAACTATTCAGACACACCTCGAAACTTAATTGTGGGAGAAGTTGCACTGTAAAATGAGCAAATTTATACATATGAGAGACCTAGTTTGTTCGTTTCTTCAACTTCTACGTCCAATTATTAACTCTTTTTTTCCATAGGCAGTTAATTATCGGTCGATCGAGTGAAGCGACTTATTGCTTTTTTTGGCGTTGTTCGTAAGAACATTGAGCCATTTCGACCATAGTGTTATGCAAGTAAATTTCGAGTTATTTTATGTGAAAGTTATGTCATTATCAAATATTATTGTAACTCGATGTGAAAACTGTTCAACTCATTCGCTCTGTGAATAGATAAAGAAGTAAGTAAGTATTTACTTACTTACTTACTATTTATAGGCAAGTAATTGCTTACTTACCTATAAATGAATAAATTAATTAACAAATATGCGTGTACATATTCATATGCTTATTCATATATTCTTTATATATTCATATATTTACGCACGTCACATCAGCTTGAAACTTTTTCGAAGGCAGACCCCATATTGTGTAACATTTGTATTCGTTTAATAACCTTTTCACGTCGAATTTTCTGAGACTTTAATTTTTTCTTTTTTCCGCTACCACCTTCGTCTCATTGTAAAAATATTTGACAAGAAGTATGGGTGCTTCGATATGAGGTTCCAACGTCGTTCCGGCGAATTTGTCGTTATAATTCAGGGGCTATTGTGGACTTGTGCTAATTTAAGGTAGGCGAAATACCTAGCATCGATACGGTAATTAATGAATGTAATGCGGCAATAGTGGACGTCGTGAGAAGGGTTAAATTTTTCTGGTTAATAAACCGGAATAGTGACCGCAATGGTTGTGGACAATTGCATTGATGTTCATGTGGTCCACTCGGCCCCGAACGGCAGCTGCGTTGCATACATACAAACACAAACAGGCACACTATGAATGAGCATATCCAAGGGATGATTACCATGCATTCTATCCCCCTACTGTACGAACCCCCTTTTTACACTCTCGTCCTGCCCGTTCGCTCGGTATGAAAAGCACTATCGCTTATTCGATCTTGTTCTGTGTTGATTGATTGCCTCGAATCGTTTTTATTTCGATCTGATACAACAAATTTCAGTGATTTTAGTGCAAACAACATTTATTCTTTAATCTTTATTTTTAGAAATATTCCATCGTTGATTCGTTTTTCAGATCCAGAAATAGTGCTATATTCATCAATTTTCGTTTGGACATTTCCGCCAAAAAATTTATGAAACGAATTTTTAGATGGAAAAAATGGAAAAGCGAAATCTTTCAGGATTTTTAAGAAATCGAGATTTTCAACAGATTGCTCACATAAGGGACGAGTAATTTTTTAAAAACACATGACTAGTAACTTTGCTAGTTACTTGATTTTAATAAAAATCTAATATAGGTTTCATTTGCTTTGTGCTAACGAAAGAAAACAACCAAAAGCGACTTTTGGCGATGTTTCAGAAGTGTTTCTCTCCCGCCATCAACTAAAAAATCCACGTTTTTCATCTCATCCATCCTCATAGTGCGTAATCCGGCTCAACTTGTTATAAATGCCTTTTTTCCGCTCAAATAATTCCTTTTCCTCAGCGGATGAGTCTTCCCTCGAAAACAATTTTTTCCATAGTTTGTTGAGAATGATTAAATTAATTTTTCTTTGCTATGCATTTAAAATATTTCGATCTGTAATAAGAAATATCGAACAGTGAAGGAGTTGAATGATATCCAGTTTGTGAGGCGTTTCAATTCCATCAAAAACTTCTTTATCATAAAAATTAAGAAGGTAAATTTCTATCAATTGTCTATTTCCATTTTTTGTAATTCTTCTTTATCGCATTCAATCTATTAACTAGTAATTTCTTTAACAGTAGTAGTATTTCTTTTGCTTTGGTTTCATTTTATATTTGTAAAAAATGGTACCAATTTTACCACCTAATCAGTTATTAATTATTGCTAATCGATAAAGTATTGTTTCTCATAATGCTGTCATAAAGTGAACGCAACCATTTTTGCGGACTGCGCAATCTGTGGAATCGGCGCGGTCTATGCGATCGTGCGGTCTGCAATCCTGAGTGTTTTGTGTTTTCTGGATAGATTTTTATTTCACGAGTACTTTAAACGTTTCTGGTATCATCATCCATTTATATGAATTTCATTGCTAGCAACAACTACAGATTACTTTCACTCATTTAACATTCCTCCGTCTTTTTACAAAATATTTTGAAAGGTCCATGGTTTTTTTTGAAGCGCATTATTCATAGGTGCAAAAAAACACACTGTCGTTTTCTTGCTTTCCCAGGCCGTTGCTATGCCGTTCGACAGACATAATTTGCATATTGGCGGGATCTCTCGTAGTATCTCGCTTGACGCTTGTATTGTGCGCCTAGACGACGCATTGCATGAGTGCGAGGGATCTCAGCGGGAGGTAGTTTATGGCCCATAGCATGGATTTTTTTGGAATGACTGACTTTACTTCCCTGCACTATTAGTTATTGTATCTAAGTTGAGCAGGGTGGGGTGCGGATGCTCTTTTGATGGAGTGATCAACGAATTCTCCTTCATATGAGATATATATTTCGAGATATGAACGTTCGGGAACATTCACTGTTGCACAGAAATTCCCATCGACCTAAAATTTGCGTCCTCTTTCTCCACTCACCTTCGCTCTTAGCTTAGTCTTAAGCATTGCATCAAATGCTAGTTTATCATACACATAACTACAGCTATATGATTTAAATCGATTTTTTGGTTTAAAAGTCGTACGCACTCCTTTTTCGCGCTTTTCTTATCATCTTCCCATCGAGAGTCTTACTGCTGCTTGGACGGTGCTCTTCATATTTCGATGGCACGTTAAATGCACTTATTTTCTCTCGATTCCGCAACGTCTTGATTATAACTGTAATAACATTAACATGAAAAAGCAAATTCCCATCTGGACCTGAGGGATATACGTATTCAAAGGTATAAAACCACTGAATACCTACCTTCTTAGAGTTATTATCTATGCGATATCGCATCAGGTTAGAAAATGCTGGAAAGCGGAAAATTTGCTAACGAACGTACCTGCGATGCGATTGACATGATACGTGTGGTTTTTCCGGCGCCTTTTCCATACAGCTGTAGAGCAGGTTTTTTGTTTGCATCTCAACGTGCATAAAACACCATAATGTGGGTGCAAATATACGAAAAAACTTACAGTACGTGAAAATCAAGATAATGCTTTTACATGTTAGCATATTTTTATGCCGATTCATTCTTCCTGACGTTTAATATTTCGAGGTACCTCACCTCTATTATTTTGAGGTAGTCGAACTAATGATGCTACCTCACTATCTGACTTTTCCTCTGATTCTGATAACTTCAAGTGTAGCTGCCTATAAAATATCTATTCAGAGGGTTGCAAGCAGAATTGCCAGCTTGGGCTGGCAATGACTTAAATTTTCAAGCAAGTTATAAATTGATTAATGAAAGCTGATAATAGCATAGCATTTTGTGCCCACTTGTGCCAACTTAATAGCGCTCATTGTTCTTCACAGAAGTTGTCGACAGGTATATTAGCAAAGGTGAGGTCACCTAGCTGGCGAGAGTGAAATAAAGTGAAGAGTGGCAGGGTTGTCACAGGCGAAAGTGTGGCCGTTACGACAGTTGCTCGCTGTGTGTGTCTGTGTGTATGTGTGTGTTGCCGTGCAGCCGTTCAACATTACAAACGATGCGTCGTCTCGGGACGTCTTTTGAATAAATACGAGAGAGAGAGAATTGTGCTGCTGAGGGCAGCCGACTAGCGAGATAGACACCCGACTGATTGAGAGGGGACTACTCGATGAATACAACACCTTTCAATTTGCCTTCAAATACAGGTGTGGGAATGCGGTGTATGCTGCACCAATATAGTACGGTGAAAATGTGGTATTCGTTCAACGATTTCTATAATCGTATCGGAAACGTTTCCGTTACATTTCAGTTAGATAATCAATATATGAATTCATTTTGAATAGCTCCTCTATATATCATTTTAATGCATTCAGTTAATCAGCATATTTCCATTATAAGCCGACTATTGTATAATAAACTTGAATTGAAGGGGAAAGAGAACGATGATGAAGAAGAAATGAAATAGCGAGCATCGAAAGAGTGCTTTTGATAGCGGCAAAAGGATGCAGTATAATGAACATGATTGATATTTGACTTGAGGTGTTGCGTTGCTGCACTTAACATTCATCTGCTGTGATGTTCCCCTCGAACATACCAATCATCCTCGCTAAATCGACCAATGTTTGCTCATTTTTTCTTTCATAAGTCGAAATCAGCTCTTTCTTAAAGTGGCAACCAGCTAGAGACCTGATAAGAGTGATCGAGAGGTGGGGGGAGGGGACAGAGGAAGTGAGGTGGAAGTGGCCAAAGACTACAAAGAGAATGCGAAATTTGGAGCATGGTGGGTTTTTTGAACGCCGAAATTCCCCGCTGCAACCCTCCCCACTGCCCCTCCCCCTCGCCCTCCAAGAAAAAAGTACGCCATAGCTGGTAGAAGTTTTTTTGGCTTAAATGTCATCTAAGGCTGATTACTGGTGTGCAAATTTTTGTATATATTTACGCATATCTAGTGATATATACGTGATCAACCAAAAAAGTTATGGCGATGAAATTAATGAGTAAACTCCGTTGCAAAATAGAATCGTAGAGTGAAAAATATGAGTGATCTCTAAGAGTAAGTGGATTTGCTGGTGTCTGCGGCTTCGAAGACATGGTTTATGGTCGATGAGTGAGGTGCATGGGAGTCATTCTCGTTCTTGAAGTTAGGAGCTCTTATGAATTTGGAACTAAACTAGCATTTGTCAGCTGAATTTTATTTTTATGAATAGAATGAAGCGTGTTTCCCACCAAGTTTCACAAGTCTTCTCTCAATCAACCATCCTATAAAGAGAAGATTACTTCATTTCACCTTCATGCAGCAACCTGAAATCCACTAATCCATGGAGTGTTTCATCAAATATGATTCCACAAATGGAGAAATTATATTTTCAGCATTGTATAGATATTTTTGAGTGTACTGCACAATGAAAAAGAAAATATATGTTGCGTAGTCCATTTCTGAGAAAAGAAATAAACCAAATCTTATCTGCGAAGTAATTTTAAGCAATGAATGAAATTTCCAACGTAAAAAACTGCTCTTCATTTATTTTATTAAAAATTTTTGTGGAAAATTTTGTCTCAAGGGAACCGTTTACGTCACATATTGACATAGCAACCATTCTATCCAGCGAAGAAATTCAGTTGTGTTTGATAGGTGACTTTAGTTAATGACGCCTAAAAACTGTCTCAAACTGATAAATAAAAATTGCTTTTCCATTGCCCTAATGCACCCTGAAATCAGTTTTTACTTTGTGCTTTGTGTAGTCGATTGATTTCATGGCAATGACTCATAGGTCCCATATGAACTGTAAATTCTGCTCATTGATCGATTGCTACGCAGATTGCAAAGAAATATAAATATACATACATCAATGTGATTTTTAAAAGAGTCTGAAACATATTTGTAATTGATAAATTATGGATACGAAGTTATGTTGTTGCTTGTGCGAAATTTATAGTCGTGGTACTTGTCATATACAAATCGTCTTTCATTCATTGTCTTCAAAGTTTCGTAAAACATTTTTGGTAAGGTGATGCGCAAAATATATAATATGATTCGTTTCTCCGCAATGATGGTTGAAAGCGTCAGCTCACAAATCTTTTCATATCGATGCATTTTACCAATAATTCATTGCTTTAATAGTAGCGTTGCCTAGAGAGATATACGACCACATATGCAAATTATGGATTTTTTACGTTTCAACACATTATCTCTATCATTTCTGCCATCACTGACGAAATAAAAATATGATCGTTTAATTTCCGATATACGGTTAAACATTCGCATAAAAGTATTTCCGCTACTTCCGGCAAATATTGGCACTTCCGATGTTAAGCATAATATCTATAAATTTGAGGAATCTTTAGTGCCGACAAGTCACATGATGAAGTGATCATCGAATAAACGAATAGATGAGCGTTAACAGTAATTGAAATCACTCCTTAGTATCAAATATCAGTAAAAATTAACTAAAAATTATCTTTGAGGTACGCACTAAGAGTTCAGATCTTTTTCAAAATTTATTTTGTTAAGTAACATTCGCGTTACGTTGATCTGCATCTTTGCAATTGTAATCACATCATAGTCATCGCCTTGAAAAACGTGCATATGATACGTTAGGGGGTACGTTCATATCAATTGAGTGAGACTAATGATTCGATATTTTTCGAAGTGTAATTAGAGGAAAACAGTGATAAAAGTTAAGAAATTTGATGGATTATCTCTCAGTTACGATTACATCCTCCTCCCTCCTACATACAATATTGCTTCTTTAAAATTCATTTTCAGTAAAAAAAGAGTGCTCTCGTTGAAATGATATGAAAGTCCCATCTATCGTTTAGTGTTATTAAGGATCTGATTGATATATAGTGCTTATTTAAATTGCTGTTAAGCACTTCCCATTGCTTGCAGAAACTTGTAAATATGATTATTTGGGAGCGGAACGTTGTTTTGCAATAGCATGTGGATCTACAAGGAAAATTTGTACTTTTGGTTCACAAATTTGGTTTTCCTCTTAAATATTTCAAATATTCTCAATTTCAGCTCTCCCATTTTGTAAAAAAAAGCTCCTTTCTTTGAAGATGGAGAAAAATTACGTCCGTTTCACTTATTCCTCCAAGTAGAACACGTTTCTCGTATATATTCATTCATTAGAGGATATCTTTATGTATCAACTTACATTTTGACTAACATTACTGCAATTATCTACACTTTCATTCTTACTTCTTTTACTGCATATAGAAAATATTTTGGCGAAGTATGAATAAAATAGGAAAAGTAATTTTTCTTTTATAAATCGATATTCGATTATCATTTCTCGATTGGGAAAATATCAGTGATCGAAGATTTAAGATAAGCTTGGCTTTTTCGTCGCACATCAGTGCCATATAGAACGCAAACGTCAGTAAATACAGGCGCCTAAATGAAAGGTTTCCGATGCTAAATTATTTTAACGCCGAAGGATTTCGGTGCAAAATCGATTTCACCGAAACGTCCTTGGCCTCTTGGAGTTAACGTCTCAAATTTATTAAGCATGATTCCCACTTTACAGTGATCCGTATCATTTCTCCTCTCCTTCTTCCCCTACCCCCCCCCCCCCCTTTCCTCCCCTTCCCCCACCTGCACGATCGAAGGCGGCTTCGTTTGCCATAGAAATGAGCTGGCAATGACGGTTTGCCCGCTGACTGGCATATTTCACTGCGAAGATTTTTTTAATTTAATCATTAACAGACTTGTTATGGTTGCGTCGACAAAGTCAGTAAACATTAAGTGCAGCGAAAATTTGCATAAAAAGTTATAAGTTAAGGAGAAAATTCACAAGATGCTAAATGTTTGTGGCATTAAAAGGCGTATTGATGCTGCAAAATTTCTTGTACATCAGAGGGCTGTTGAGAACTCTAGCCGTACTTTATTTGAAAGGACTACGCCATTACAGAAATAAAATGAGCTCAGTGAGGTGGGTAGCAACGCTTTGAAAGAAAATAAGGAAGTTCTGGCTCTCTTTATTATAAAATTTTCATATTCCAAAATTTCTAAATTTCCAATTTTCGTTTGCCCGCAAATTTCATAAAATCGTTTAATTTGTCCAATAAATTTTTCCATTAATGAATTTTTCCATCCGAATGTTTAGTTGAAAAAATTCGATTTTATATGAGGAAATTCGATGAAATTAATAATTGCAAAGGAATTTTTGCAATGGATTTTTTCTCGGCTCGTTGATTAAGTGCTTAAGCAAATTATTATCCTTTAAAGTGATGCTTCAATAATTTCCTCTATTATAATGTGAATCGTTTTCGAGAACGGAAAAAAATGACATTGAAAGCTGCAATTTTAAATTCTCATCTGAGAACTTTTAAAGTAAGCTGAAGAAAAAGAGAGTTCTTCAAATTAAAGATCTTTACCGACATCAACTCACCTCACAAAGACATCAAAAAAGACTTTTGCGCTCCCGATTGCCATCGTAAAGTAATTCATCAGAGGACGAAATCTCAAGCAATTAAATGATTCAATGCCGACTTTTACAGCATTGTATTTTTTAATTTCTTTTTTTTTCTGACCGGAGTGATTGTGGTATAGAGGCGGAAATTTTTCTTCTCGTTGCCACTCAACGACGATTCAACAGCGGGAATATTGTGATAAAAAATGAAACAAGTTTGCGTGCAATAAATAGTTATCTTTGCAAGCGTTTAATTTGTAAACTGAGCAGAGTCTTTAGAGAATCAAAGTCAGACTGTAAATTAGAGTACAACAAGTATGCGAGCAATCTGTTTAAGTTCGAGTCAGCCGGATGGATTCCATAGTCGACTATGAAGTTCGTTCATTAAGTGCCTGCTGATCACTGTGCCAGTGCGTTTAACCGCTTGACTATTGTAAGCGTAAAGGATGCGATGAGTGGTTAACGTTGCTCTTGCATTTATCCATCTATCACAGCTGCAGTTTGCAGTTACCACCAATCTTCATCATCGCAATTTGCAATATGCAATAGCAGTGATAAGAAGAATTCATGGGACAAAATTTTCGAATTACTGAAGTCACTTCATAAATTCAATCTTTATAGCCGTTTTTTTGCGTCGTATGTATAAAATAATCTCACTTAATAGTCAAACGTTGTTTAGTTCATAAATATAAGCAAATGACTTGTTTTAAAGGAATTTCAACCCATCCAATATTATTTTAGTGTTAACGTCAACAAAAGAAGTGCTAAGGTTAGAGGTTGGCCTCTATACTTTTCTCAGTATGCTTAAAATTATGAAAGTTTCTATCTGAAATTTAGAAATTTTACATAATTATTTCCAATTAAGCGCTAAAATATTCGACTCGTATTTTCTATTTTTCATTTCTTTGAGAAATTTTTCCCAATCAGTGTTTGAAAAAAGAACTTCCTTCAAACTCGACTTATAACTGAAATTTTTAATGATGGATTTAGAGGTGGAAGTTTCGTCGGTTCTCATAGAGTGTTTGCAATTGTGTAAAATTTGTACACAGTAGGTGCGTTTGATTTGCACACAGCAGCACTTTGATTGATTTATTATTTGACTGTTGACAGTCACTCAGTTGGTAGGCACAATGCCTACGGAAGGCAACCAACGAACCGGTCGACTCGATATGAACGCCGCCACTTGCAACTACTACACCTTCTACACCCATTAGTGCACACACACCCACACACCTGTGATACCTTCCTCTCCCTTCTATCTCTCCCTCTCTCCCTGTGTCTCCATCTCGGTCTTCCCCACAATCTATACGATAAAACATTAAAGTCGTTGTTGCAGCGTCGACGTAATCACGATGTATGTGGAAATGGCGCGCATTCATTTAAAAAAGAAGTGCAAATTCATAATTAGATACCGTGTTGCGTTAGAGCGATGCGAGTGCGCAAAAAGTGGAACGGTTACCTCTACAAAGTATCAGCTGAGGACCCTCGTTGTGCTTCTCATTGCAGTCAAGAAAGTAGAGGCTGTGCGCACATAGACCACTATGAACTATGAAGTTAAGAAAAAATGCAGACTATGAAACTCAAAATGACGTCGTCAAATGAGGGATGATGATGTGATATCTCATTTCTCGAAGTAATTTGATAGTTCTAAAGGAAATATGATATTTTTTGCACAGGAATTCGCATTATCTCCTGCAATGGGTTGTTCTTCTAAGCTTCCGTTTCCGGTGTAGTCACTAAAGATTTTATTTGAAGGATTTTAACGTTATTAAGGTCTTTCCGGGAATTGTTTCATTCCTTCTCCTCTCACTTCCCCTCCAAACTTGTATATTTTTCCTCACTTTATTCTCCTACAGCCATTTGATTTCACAGTCAGTAATTTCGTTATTTTTACTGGAATGTTTAGTGTAATAGTTACTAATTTTCACCCATCCATTTATATATGCATATATTTGTCTGTCTGTGCACTTTTAACCACGCGGGATTTGAGTAGAGCAAGTCGAGTTTCTCTTATTTCCTCTTAACAACGAAATTTACATATTCAATAACATTGAACGCAATGACCACTGATTGTTTCATTTATTCCCTTAGTTATGTATATTTTCGTATATTGGAATATCGAAATGAATAAATCATTGAACAAATAAATAATGAAGAAAAACTCTTTAAAACGTATCATTTGATCATTTAAATACTCATTCGATCAACATAAAACATTACTTATCCAAATGATTCATTCGTTTTATGCAGAATTAAAAGTAAAAGTAAAAGAAATCGCGCAAATTAAGTTTCAAAGAAATTCCTTCTCGATAATTTTTGACGGAGGGTGATTTATCTCAATTTTTCTTCAAAATTGAAACATTCAATATTTGCATTTCATCGACTTCAAATTCGAGTATAAAACCGTGTTATACCAGTTGTGCTGTTATTGAGGTGTGTTATATTGGCGCTCTGTGTTATATTGCTCCAGTTGTGCTATATTCTATTACTGATCGAGGTGTGTTATATTCGATCGAGATCCAATTGTGTTATATTCAGCGCTGTGTTAGCTTCGACGTTTGCATTCTTTACACTAAATATGTACATTCACAATTCGTTTATCCATCGTACATCGATGTTACATCGTTCATCATTTCTTTGCCGACTATGAAAACGTTTTTTTCCTTTCATTTCTTCTAGATGAATAGAGAAGAAATGATCGATGCACAGAGACGATTAATGTCTTCGGCAGCTTCTTCGAATGATGACGTCACCTCAAATCGGTATACATCTATATTTTTAATTCTCAAAATTCAGATAATAATTTTTCCACCTTAGATTCAAAAGCGGAATTGAAACTTTACAACGAATTCTCATATTTCCGCAATCTAATGCTTTTTTCCAATTTCCTATTATTTTATTCTCAACAAAAGTACTTTATATCGGTCATTAATTTCGCCATTATAGTAAGTAAATGTATTTAGTTTTAATTTCTGCCTTTTACCCGCAACCTCATTCACAAATTTGCATTACTGCTATAAAATGAGTTCACTATCGTGCAGTGTAAATCTTAGGGAGATGAAAAGGTGGAGAAGATGGGAGCGTAGCGACATAGAGAGCACAAAGTTTAGGAAGCAAAGAATAGAGGTAATTTATAATCTATCGAAGAATATTTTAGCTATACATTTTGTCGTCTACTTGCATCAATTGTATCTGCTCATTTCCTATTCCGATATGACCATATATTTATGACGAATCTCAAACGTATTCTCGAATATGTGAAAAGATTCTGAAAATTGTTTCAAATTGAAATATTGCACTAGCTTATTCGGCGATTCTCCTTAAACCGCTTTCCCGTTTGTGGTTTTCATTGCATTTTCAGAAAAGTATTCCACCTTTTAATGTTTTTATAGTGATCCGAATAAACTGAAATCAAATTATGGCTAACTTTTTTCGGGTGAATTGGTGTGTAAAAATTTCCACCACAGTCGGGGGGTGTCGACTGTAAAGGTCGATTGCAGTGGCAATTCCCTCCGTTGTTGGAACCATAGATGAAACCCATCACAGATACCTTTTCCCATTATATTGTCTCATCAACGCAATAGAGTGACGGCTCTTAATTTCGAGAAACAGTTTAACATTTTAGACAACTGTGAAGAAAAATCGCCTCGATATGACCAGTTTCCGGCGCTTTTTTCGGCCAAACTGACACATCATCAAAGGTCCCCATTTAGGTCTTTAAAGCAGAATAATTCCTTATCATTTCATCGTTCAAATTTTAATTTCTCTATGCAAGTCGCATATGGCTACGTACATAATCAAAGCCGTATACTTTGTCTAAAAATAATGAGGAATCGAATGGAAAAAAAACGACAGTTCCGCCGAAAATAACAACAAAATGACCAAAAAGCGCAGAGGCTATGGGTAAATATAATGGGCGATAAATTGATGTCCCTACTCGCTTACTGTTTTAGCCATTGTCATTGCATTTATTCATCTTTATTGCTATTAATGGATTATTGGTTTTTCAAATAATAATAACGAGAAAAAAAAGTGGAAAATAAAAGGGAAATGTTGATTTTCTTTAAAGATTTTTGAAAAATCTTCACATTTTTATAGTATTCATTTCTATGAGACGACCAAATGCGACTATATTTTCAGTATTTTTTTTTTCTACTTATTATGTGACGCGACGATAAAAATAATGGAGGAGGAAATTTATTTCCACATTAAAAGTTTACTTATTATAGCAAAATAGTTGCATAGTTGGCTTTGAATTGTTGTGCAAAGGTGCTGACAACAATGGATTTTCGTTAGCCGTCTAAAAGTTCGATAAAACAAATCCCCTCACCTCTACTGATTCTGTTACTTTGAATTTTACGGTCGATTTTTCGGTTATTTTGCGGAAAACTTTGTATCGCTGTTAGTTTCTCGTTGCTAATTGTTTGGAGTATTGTCTTAATGAAAATAATTCATAACCGTGGATCACAAATTATATCATCAACTTAATAGTAGACATTAATTACTTGTAATGAAATAAAATTAATTAAATATACCTAAAGAAAAAATTTTCTCTCAATCTTTGAATCGATTAGGTGGAAAAAAAACTTATAGAATCCGAAAATAGAGCGTTGAATAATTTAATATCCAACAATTATAAAGATTTTTTGATATTGTATTTCATCTCTTTGTAATTTCGTCCTCTTTAAGGCGAAGCATAGCATAGTTTGGGAAAATTTTTGAGGATTGCCGCTGGCACCAGAAACATCCGATCGCATCGAAGAAATGTCTTTTCAGAACTATTCTAGGCACATTGCATTTGTATGAATAGAAAGTGATGCTTAATAAGCTTTCATGAAAGGAAATATCGTTGAGAAATTGAATTTTTTCCTAACTATTTATTTTTAATGTTCAATAATTAATCGAGAAACTAAATTATAATTTAATTCATATTCCAGTGGTAAACAGCATTTTAACCTGATAATGATGGTGAGGTAAGAGAGGAGGGAAGGAGAACAATCCTGAAGGATTCCAGCTTATTCATTAGTTGTTAAATGTTTGTATGTAGCAAAAGAAGTGAATTCTATGTCTTTCCGAACTTTTTCCATTACTTTACTTTATTTCCAGTAGTCGTTGTTGAAATAATTTCTTCACATTTTCTAAAATAGCGCTCGCATCAACGATATAAACGTTCCGTGATTATCGTCATCGTTGTTTGCAACAAACATTGATGGATATTTTCGCTGTTTTTTGAGATTAAAGCAAAAAATAACTGTTGAATAGAAGCGTTTTTGCAATGTTTTATTATGACTATGCGCTTTACACCTTTTGCAATATATAATGCAAAGAAATTCCTCAAAAATATCAAATGTCGATTGTATTTATATTGATTCTTATCGTCGATTCGTTGAAATGTTTTACGTTAAAAGGAGTCAATTGAAGGGGTCAATTATAGCATTATTAGCACCTAAACATTCGATCGCAATGTATCAGAACATTTTCGATGCGACACATGAGCGAAAGGAAATAAAAGATTATTTCTCAAGGTTGTTCCAGTACTCGAATAAAATATCTTTGCAAATGAAGTAATTGATTTCTCAATGAGAAAAATAAACACATACTTTAATATTTCCATAATAAAGATTGTTACTGTTATACTAATAAATTAACAAAACGGAAGGAAATTATTTGTATAATATTTCAAGTTTTTGCTTTGAGAGTTCTTCATATTCGATTTATATGAAATATAAATAAATTTTATAACAAAAAAATAAGCGAGTAATATTTTCGATTAATTTTATAGTTATATTTTTAGTAATTTTTTAAATTTAACTCGAATATTTCATTGATTCATTCTGATGATTCATTCATATATGAAGTAATTTGTTACAAATGAGATAGAAAGGCTTAGGAGATTTGCGCCTTTTATTGATGATAATTGAAAATTGAGCTCTGTCATGTGGTATACTGGCTTGACGCTCGATGATTATTAGTCGAATAGGATCAACACGTGCAGCAGTTGGCATTGCTTCTTTGTGATGTGACCAATAAATGACCCACACAGTGACCTTCACGTACAATCGAAAAGTCAAAACACAAGGGATTTAATTTCTTTTTTTTTTTAATTTCGTGTAAATGAAGTAATTGCCAGATCGGACAGTTCACCACTGGACCAAAAACCGACACTGTGGCAGGTTAATGGTCAACCAATGCTTAATCAGGTTAATTATTTATTGAAATTTTTTCATACTAGGTTTCTTATTTTTTTAAACAGTTGGGTAAGGATCTGATGATAGCATATCTACCAGTAATGGAATAAGGCGACTGTAGTTAGCGTTCGTTGTGGAGAACCATAGATAGAGAGGTTACTCGACCTTTATTGTCCGATTGGTCGCCCATCGCCAACCTACTTAATTAGATTAGGCGCAGTTAACAGACCTTCCAGACAACTTTGCTTTCAGCTTGAAAATTTTTGAGTGTCGGCGTCGAGTTTTTAATGCCTGGATTAAAAATTTAGGATTTTTTGACCAGTGGAGCACAAAGTTCCAAACGTAAAAACTGAAGAATTCGACAGTTTGAAAGATATAGGTCACCTACTGAAAAGGGAGGAAAAACTATAGTCTATGTAGTGAATAAATCAGCTAACACCAGGAATATGCGTGATTTCTGGAGATTCCGAATGCGGTTTTGTTTGTGCCATGAAAGGTGATTGATCCCACTAACCCAATAACACCGTTATGAGTGAATATTTTCGATGAAAAAGCAGCACCGTGTGCAAAAAAAATAAACTAAATTCGGCTGCAATCTTTTTTTTGCATATATTAAAGTTATTGTTTAGTATGTGACAGATTCTAATGTGCTGAAAACCTTTTTCTTCAGAGAGTAATACCTCAATTATGTAAAACCCCTTCATGATTCATCTCTTTTGATAGATCGTTTGAGAAAATTTTCAAATTTCGGAATAATTTCTTTGCAATTGGAGAATCGACATCCGTCGGCAACAACTTAACTTCTGGTTACATGAAAGCGTTATTCCAAATAAGAAGATAGGTCACGTTGGGAGGTTTATCCGCATCTGTTATTGCTGCACTTATAAGCTGCATAAATTTTCCGCACATTACGTTCAGCGAATGGGGAAATCTTGTCGTCCTGGAGTGTATTGTTCACAAAATAATCTAAAAAATTGATTCCGGTACGAAGAAAAACCAAATGTGCACCAATCTCACTCGGAGACAGACGAATAAGTCGGAACTTTATTGCCACCCGGACTTATTAAGTTCGCCTTCAGTTGTTAGATTTTTTTTAGTAAAATGATTTACGCAGAAGGTCGTCTCATTTTCCATTTGATTGGCAATATTACCGCAATACGATGCTTCAAACCTAACCAATCTCAATGGTTTTTGCTTAGATGCATTCAGAGATACTTTCGATGCACTTCTCGTGGTGCTTTGCGCATGGTGATTGGCTCATCAAAAGGCAGAGCACGCTTCTTAGAAAATACGATAGCTTTGGAATTTATGTGTCGTCATGGTAACGACCACTTGCCAAACAATGCTACAAGCTCCTTTGTTTATGTGGTAGGGATGAATAAACGAATTGGGAAAATTCCCCATAGCTGTTTTTTTTAGTGGATGGGCATCCATTATATACGATTATCCTATGATTAAACAGGCAACGAAGGGAGAGAATGGTAAGCGTCATAAGCTGATTTGTGGAAAAAGAGCCTTAGATTATTTTATCTAATTATACGAAGGGGGGAAAAATCTTCATATTCGATTAAATTTTTCTCCCATAAAAGTTCCTTTTAGTTGAGAAAATACAAGAATCAACTTTAACTATATCAACCGAACTTACTCGGTGCTATATGGTGCGCAGTTCTTTTCAGGTTTATATCGAAATTCCACTCATAATCAGTTGTAAGCATCTGATAAGGATGTCGTCTTTGTTGAAAACGTCTTTCTCGACTCGCCCCTTCACAGTTTCCACGTTGTCATTTTCCATGTGTAAAAGCTGTGGAATTAAAATCGATAAGTCCCCTACTGGAGAGGGATATCATGTTGATTAGAGTGGCATATTTTATTCATTGAAACGATGATTTGCAGTCATAATGAGTGTGTTATGGATGTGCGCTCATATTGCGAAATTATCCAAACATGCATTTAAATTATTCATTAGCCGTCTACGTTGAATATATCCAATTTGCTGCAATGAATTCAACTGCAAATATGCAAATTTAATAGTTATTTATTTAGCTGTCACCAACCGCCGGCGATCAAGCTAATGTAGTCGAACCAGCGCAAGGTAGCTCATCGGCGAGTGAACTTTCAGCCGATGCCGAAGGTGTATGGTCACCGGATATCGATCAGGTGAAGTTACTACTGCAGTTACCTTTAAATCATCCAAATGAAAGGAGTTTTCTGAATGCAAATGTTAAAAATACACTAGATTATAAGAAGAGGTTTTATGAGATGTGGAAGGTGGGAGTTAACCGAGTCAAACTGAGTGCAAGTCAACCAAGTATACCTAATGAAGCTTCTTTTTTTATGAAAGACTTCTTGCCAAAGAATGTGCAAACGGCTAATTCAGCTAAGTAGAACGTACGCAACTCTTTAAGACTGCAAAAATATTTCTCCAACTTCATAAAACATAACCATTATAATCGGACAACAATAACGTATTTGTATGTTAAGAATTAAATTATAGAAATGAATTTCATTGCAAAAATTCACTTCGCTATAATGCACTTCTTGAGAGGTAAAAAGAGAAAAAGAAAGTAGAAAAGATTTTAAAAAAGATGATTATAACTGCTGAGAAAATCTAAACGGATTATATCTTTTTTGCCTCGAAGAAAAAGAAATTAACGAATAATTTTCGTAAAAGAAACGAAAAAGAAATTTTGCAATTAGTTGAGTAATTGCTCCTTTGTTGTGAGAAATTATTTGAAAGTTATGAGTGAAGTAAGTGCAAAGAAGAGAGAGTTGTTGTTTCACTATTGAAACCGGTTTTCGCATTCGATTCTGCAATCTCTCGTTTTACTTACGAGTTCTCTTTTGTGATCCTCACACACGGGGGCAAAGTATCGTCGTCGACGTCGCCGTCGTCGCCGTCGTCGTTTTTTGCTCGTTTGCGAACGTTAGGAATGAATCATCGGCGGCGATATACACCGTGCAGAAACTATAGGCACCCGTCCCCGTTGTGTGCACCTCACATTAACAACATTACAACTGCGATAGTTGCAACCTGAAAACGCTGCATGAATGCGCCTATGTTCAATGACATTGAAAGATCTATTCATAAATCTATGATTTAAGCTTCGAACCTGATTTGCATTAAGTATGCACTGAAAGGGACAGTTGTTTGAAGAGTGCTTCTGTTGGTTAATATATATATTTTTTAATTTTCTGAATAAATTTAATAGTGATATTCATCTTTATAGGTAAACAGAAAAAAAAGAAATGTTGATGTCACCCTATTATAAGCTTCAGATTTCTAATAAAAATTTTTCCTTGCAATAAATTAAGTATAAAGTTTTATTTAGTAATAGCAAAGAGCTATTAGAACAATTTATTGAAGAGGAATTTATCCTGATAAAGTGTAACTTTGAGGAGTAATATGGAACTTAATATGAATGAGTATCGAATCCATTAACTTGCTTTTATCCTCCCATTCCGTTCCCACTCCCTTATCCTCTCACGTCTTTCGTCAAAAAGGAAAAGAAAGTCTACGCCATTGATGCTGCTTTTAAGAAATCAAAATGCGTTCATTTCATCAATAACGATTATTTATTTAGGCATTTCAAGAAGCGTTACAAATTTATCCGCCTTGTGGACGACGAAAGATCATTCTAAGCGATGAGGGTAAAATGTATGGTAAGTGAGTATAATCACTCTATTTTCGAATATTTCAACAATTAATTTAACTAATATTTTTATCATCAGATTTTCATTCGCTATCTGAAAAAATAGATTTTTTAATGGCTAAACATTTTAGCCTTTTTTTCCGCACAGTACTGAGTTCCTTTCTCAAATTGAAGTAATCAGTTGTCGACTGATTTCGAACATCACATCGACTTTTGAGTAGATACGAAAATGTTATAATGTTAAAATGTTATAATATTCTTCCTCAAACGCTGTTTCGTCCTTCATTCGCGAAAAATAATGAGCTTGTTGTTTGCTGAACTGAAGCACTAATTATGACGATTTATAGAAAAGTGCGTTATACATATCTGAAACTGACCTTCCCTCCTTGTCCCACCTATCCTTTATTACTTCTCCAATCTCCTAACTGTTCCACCTACCCTTTATTACTTCTCCAATTTCCTTTTGTTCCATTTTTAAAGTTTTCATTTCCATTTCCTCCTACTGGTCGCCGAATTTTGGGGATAATTCATATCAGCAAATAGCATCTTTTTATCCCTTAATAGGATTCAGTTCGTTTTTGTTTTTGAAACTGCAGCATCATCCGGAATCACTGGCTCAGTTTTCTATCTCTTAAGACGATAGAGGCAAATTTCAGTTTTTTATAGTGATGTGAGGGAAATAAAATAAAACGAACGCTGTTTAAATTCACTCGTAGTATTTCCATACCTAATATAATCCCCTTCGTATTGAAGAGGAAACTCAACCTTCATTTATGAATGCGTTATTAAACTTATTTCATATAAGCTGCAGCAATTTCATTTCAAAAAAATGAGACATTTTTTAGTTGCTGGAAGACATCGGTCAATAGGTTTTCATTCAGGCTTTCAGATCTTTAATTCAGATTTAAGGAATATTTTGTGTTTTTCGATTTCCTTTCCTAATTTTATAGAAATTCTTTATCTGATCTGCCTCATCCGTAATTAATTCGTTATTTCGTTATGGGGAATTTCAAGTCTCTCCACATGGATCGAGTCTATTTTATGAGTGTATATTTTGGAGTTGAGAGCTTTGATTGCGTGAGGCAGCTGTTGATCGGAATGAATGCCTTTATGAGGCTATGTGACCGCTAGGACTCGCAACTACGGTAGGGGCAGATGTTAGCAACGTTCCGTTGCGCACAGCATCACTCCATGCGTGAGCAATCAACCATTCGCCTCCCTCTTACTCACCTGCACATCATTAACCCATCTGCTGCAATCTGCCAAATCCCTTGCTCGCGCTAAATACCATCCGAATAGCACATCAGTTTATGATCTCCAGCCACACATTGCTTTAGTTCATGACCTCAGTTCATGACCTAGCTGAGGTGAACGAAGGTGACGCGAGAAAGAGCAGGTTTTAATTTCGCAGATCGGAAGTGTACTTACAAAATTTGATAGAAATTGTTGATGGCAAGATAGACTTCAAAAGTCTGTTGGATCCTTAAATTTAAACTTATGTACGCTAATAAAATATTCTCACTTAGCAGTAGTGCTATAATGGGAATAAAAGGCACTAACTATAACGTTGATAAAAAGCATTAGGTACCATAAAATTGAATTTCAACTCTTCTATATAAGATATTTTAATCAATTTTATAGCGCGAATGAGAAACCTAAAACTGCTAAGCCTAAAATTGCCATTTGTATGATCGAAATTAATTCTTTTATCATTCAATAAAAAAATGCTGAATATCCATTCTTTTCCTTACTATTGAAATTACATTTAAAAAAAATGACTTACCTATCATTAATTATTAGTTGGGAAGTTCCATTTCCTCAAAATTTCCGCATTATTTCCGACTTTATTCAATAATAAAATTCAAATTTTCTCGTTAAATAATTAGTAATGTAAGATTTTATATCAAAAATTACAAAATTATTCATTTTAATGGTGTTAATCGATCAAAGAAAAGGGGAAAATTCGTCATCATATAGCATCTTCGATCATAAATAAATGCCAACGAATTCGATAGATGTTTATCTTTGAGGTCATTTATAGGAAAAAAGAGAGGATATACATTCTTAAATTGGAGTTTATCGTAGGTGTTTCTTTGTTTTTCTGTTCAGAAAGTGGGGAATATTTTTAATTTTTTCATATTTTATCCTTATTATTGGATTTTTTTTTTCTTAAGTTCCATTATTTTATTTTATTCGATGATTTTTCTGAAAGCAAAAATATGAGAAAGAAAATTTTATCGTCGTTTTTTTTCCTTTTTTGTATTGTTTATTATTGTTAAATGCAAATTTTATATGAAAATTTTTTTCATTTATCTTAATGAATTAATTAAGAAAGAGCTAGGAATACTACCATTTGAAAGGAAAAAGTTTGGAAAGCGTCATTTTTTAACTTCAACGAAAATTGAATAGTTTATAGCCGATAGTTTCCGCTTTAAATACAGTGGTACTCGGTCGAGTTCGATAAATAAAAGTTCTAGTTTATTGTAATTTGATTTCTGCTCCAATTTATCCATTATTTGTTCTATTTTATAGTCTCTGTTGAGTGACACTTTCGTTTATAACTTATTTATACATATATTCTGAATTTTATTCACACCATTACATTTAGTTCATCGTTTCCTTTTAAGTATTTATATTGGGGTCCTCTCATATTATTTGACGAACCGAAATGTGCGATCATGTTGATCAGATACGCAAATACGACCGCATACAGCAGCTCAGTCGTTGACCTCATTAGGTGTTCTCGTGTTTCCGTTGCATAAAATTTCCTTCACTTTATACCGCATTTTTCAACGACGATGAGTCATGTGATGTGCTTCTGTATATGTTCAAGTGTTAGCCATAGATGAATTCGTTCAGGATCCCGAAGTAGTTTCAGTCACTTTAAAAGGGGCTTTTTGAGCTTCTCCAAAATGCTTGCAGGACCTCGCAAGCCGCATCTCAACACCATCAATAATGATAAGACCTGTTGAGTGAAACCGAAATTCTAGGAATTTTAGATATCTCAATGTTTAGTTTCTTGCCGATTGGTCAATCCTCTTTGTGGTACTGGAGCAAATTTTATGATTGCTTAATTATCGGATGCTGAAAATATCAGAATTCATACACCTAATTTTTTTAAAGCAACGTTTCTCGGACGTAATGGTATTGTTTTCTAGGCAAAAGGTTGATTTGATTTTAGAGGAAATTAAGTAAGTGAAGAAAGATGCAAAGAAAGCTGGTAGAATATTTGCGTTTGCATTCCGTTCCTGAGGAGTCAATCTTATAGATTATAGAAGATAATATTACTCGAACAAATGCTTAGAATAACGCCTCTATATTTCAGCTAATTGAACAAATGCAGAAAAAATATTCCTTCGAAAGAAAAGTCATTTTTTCTTCGATTTCCTTGATGTGAATGTTTCTAAATTTTTCATATTTATATCCTCTCTTCTAAGAGATATATCGATAAGAAATATCCAATCAAGTACGTAATGGCCACTAAATTTTGCATTTTTAGCTTCCCTAATTGCGTATAGTTGATTTCCGGCTCGAACTACCACAGAAACAAACACATAAATGCCTCGATCCCTTTAATGCGATAAAATGCGTTCATCGAAACAGGAATTGAAGCAATTTCTTGTGATTTCCCTCTTATAAATAACGTCGGAGACTATGCTTCTGATGGTTAGTATTTGTAAGCAGAACTTTTGAAGTATTGTCCAGCGCTATCGTTTAAGCGAAACAGTGACCATCGAAGAGAATTTCACGATCATTCAGCTTATCGAAATATTTTAAGTAATAAAGCAATAATCCAACGAATCCTAGAATTCATTATAATGCATCTTACAAGTTTCTATTATCGCTGTGAATGTTCCTGTCGATTCGATGAATTTCCCGACTTGCCGACTGACCTCTAGGAAGCGTAACAATGAACGTTTCACAATTATAGATTTGCCGAAATAAATTGTATCCATGTCGCAATTATCTTTTCATATGTACAACGCAAAGATGGAAATATAATTATTGAAGATGAAATCATTGAATGAAGGAAGAAAAATAGATCGGAGAATAAAGGTGAGAAGAAAGAGAGCATTGCAAAAACGAAAGAGAGAAATAGCACTTGTGAATGTTTCACCATCGAAGTGTTACCGCCGTCGATTCGTTGTCGTATATATTCTATCGATTGATCGATTAAAGCCAAAAGTGAGCAAAATTTAACGCTATGAACTTTCCTCGCGTTCAAAAGTTGAGCATATTTATTCGTTAGGGATGAGTAGACGACGTTGATGCATCAATGAAATTGGTTAATTCTTTCTTTTTTGAGCTGAAAGAATTTCTACACCCTTAATCTGAATTCTACTTAGCCTGAAAACCTTCATGACCTGAAAACCTTCATGAGCGTATCTCAAATTTGGAGAGGGTGGTAGAAACGAAAGTTAAAATTTAAGCTATTTCGTTGAAAATGGCATTATGAAGCATGTGAGATGTCCGGTCGCAATCGCCCCTTGCCTCAGCTTCGAAATACATCAGCGTTGCTTTGTGGAGCGGTTTTCACCGCAGGCACAAACTTATGATGTTGTCCCTTATTAATTCATGCAATGTTCTTTTCTCCTTACAATTTCAGGCTTTTCCCATAATTGCTGGCTAACCACTGTTAGCGACTAACGATCTTCATCTCCGGTAGTTTTCCCACCAGCCCTCCCCACTTCAACTCTAATCTCCTTCCAGTTCCGGTTTCCTATGTTGTAAATAATATGACGTGATCATGACGGGTTTTTCTGTAGAAAGGATATTACTGAGTGAGGTGTTTGAAAAAGCAAAAGAGACGCTTAAAGAGAGGCAAAGAGAGTGTCTCAGAGTACTTAAGTACCGAGGAGAGTTTCAAGTGTTTGTTGTATCAGCGGGTGGTATGCCACCATCACCAACACACATCTGCGTTATACAGCCGTTCTGGAAATATAGTATTTAAGAGAGGAGCTTCATTTCGATTTCCTCATCCACTTCTTAATTTTCATAGTCTAAAGAGCGATTAAATGAAAAGAAAAATGCAGCAATTTTTAACAAAAATAGAGATAAATTTGTGCTTTTATTATTGAACAGATTAGACATTAAGTCTACTATAGAAATGTGAATTACGGAAGTGAGCAACATATTGATTATGGAAATACGACACATGTGCATAGTGAAAATTAAAGCAAATGTAAACTGGGGCATCTTTTCCAGAGGTTGAGAATGAAGGATGAATGACTGGGGAGGGAGAGGATGGGGAATGAGGAGGATAGAGAAAGCAATAACTGTTCTGATGTTTCGAATGGTCAACTTCGAATAACATTTGCCATTCAGGAACTTAATTTAGTTGATTTTTTCCTTCGAAAGCATAAAATTTGCTTCACTTCGGCCAGCTTATGCCATATGAGAAAAAAAGTAACTCATTTTAAGAACCTGACCGAAAATCATTTTGACGCTTGGTCACCTAAAAAAAAATTAATTCAGTATTTGAATATTTCACTCATCGCATATATTCCACTTTCTTTTCAAACAAATAAGCATTGTATTATGATTGGACTCTCATGAAAAGACTATTAAAAGCTCTTAATTATCTATATATCATATAAAAATATATATTTATAATTAATCAGTGTAACGGCCGCTTTATGGTACAACGATACAATAATCGGATCTAACCATCGATATTCGCTTTTTTTTGCCGTTACAGTGAATTCAATGAAGTATTTTTGCGAAGCGATCGCAGTCGTTACGAGTGTTCCTTCAATTAACTAATGCGTGTTCATCCGACACAAAAAACTCTCTTGTGGCCTCTTAAATAAATTACTTAATGGTGTCTTTTCGTTGATTCTGTAGGTACCGTAGTTTTTTCGAGAACTTCATCGATGTTTCTGATCTATCTTTTGTGTTTTAATTAATTTCACTGATTCAGGGAACGGATATTTTCTGTTGAAGATAAAAAAAACCTGCTCTGCTACATAAAAAAAGGAAGCGAAAATCTATTCAATTGCGATCGGCTCAAAAAATATTCTTCTATTCAAAGATGTTATGATAGTGGAAACCCGAAAATGAATATATTTTACAATGTGCTATTGAATGGTTTAATTTAAGGAAAAATTACCCACTGTAACCTCACACGTGTGACGTATGAATTACCACCAAAATTACCCCAAAGCCACATGGATTAAATGTAACCTAAAATGCAGCATTTCTATAAGAAAACGCATCAATTAAGCGGTGAAAAGAGAGACCAGTTGAAAGATACTATTATCGAAGAGAGAAGTAAACGAGAACATATCACGCATTGAGCAGCTGATCACTTTTGTAGCGCATTTTGTTGCTCGTCTCAAGTTTAAAAGTCGCAATTCAATGTTTCCAGTGATTTATTGACACATTTGAGCAATATTTGGACAATTTAATATTATTTGACGAAACAGATTTCAGATTTTCAGGTTTCATATAGCTAAGTGAGTAGCGAATGGAATTTGCTGTTTTTATTGCTGTCATCACTGTAATATACTTTTGACTCTAGCAATCTGGATTCTTTTCAAATTTCCACATTTGAAGCAAGCTATCTGTATTAGTAGAAGAGTAGAAGGTTTCATGGTAATCTTGAAGCTTTAATGAAGGTTACATTGCTGTTATCCGAAATTATATTCCACTATTTTGCATTTGTGGTTTTTAGAATTCTTCTTTAGAAGAGAGGCATTCTCAAATGAGACGGAGGATGTGGTGAAGACGAAAAGGGTAAGGATGTTGCAAAAAAAGCAACGCTTTCAGATTTCGTTTTCATTTAAAAGAATGAGAAGTTTTTTTTGCTATTTATAAAGAAACGCAGAAAAAATCATACTAATAGAAAAAATGAGAGAAAAAATAGCGTTAGGAAATATATTAGCAAAATATATATATATATAAATCCCCTCCCCTCTTCTCTCCCTCTTCCCTTATGATCAACGTTTTTGGTGAATATGATCACTTCTTCAGGACGAAACGAGCTTATTGCAAGGTATATAAAAATTCGATGTGGTAAAACGCGTACACGAAAGCAAGTCTCCTCACATATTCAAGTATTGGCTCGAAAGAAAGCACGTGAGGCACATGCTAAGCTTAAGGTATGCTATATCCATCATAGTTTTTCTTTTTTCCATGAAATGATCAGAAATTGGAGGATCGAAAATGCCACTCTGCTATTGCGGCTTCAAATTTTAGCAATTCTTATTCAATTTATTGGCTTCTTTCTCTCAAATATTCTTTAACTTATCATATCACAAACGAAGAGGAATATCGACGTATTTGAAAGGATAGAAAATATGGAAAAATTAAGAAAAATTTTTGTTATATTGAATAAGCCCCACTATCGTATTATTTTTTAAAGTAAGAAGTTAAGGATTGCGTTTTATGATTTCATAGTTCACTAAAATTTCATTTATTATAAAGAATTTTTGCAGTAATTCCACGAAACGTTAGTGTTTCTTAGACGATATTTTATTTGATTTATGAGTGAAGATAAGAACCAATCAAAACTCTTATCGTTTATCAGAAATTCCTTTAAGAATTTTTAATTATTAATGCATTCCAAATCGTAATCGTATGAGATTTTTTCTATCTGAATGAAGTTTTCTTTTTGTTCTACATATTTATTCGTAATTTACCTCGTTCTACCTATAATTAATTTATTCTATCCAATTAATATCAAGCATTTATTATACTATCAAAAAGTTTCGAAAAAATTATAATATGCTATTGATAAATGATAACTGTAGTCTGCTGAGACATCGCCGCCAACAGTGTCGGTCGATAAAGAGAAGGCGATGCTTTCGCAATTGAATCAATCACCACTACTTGCGATGAGTAAGCAGAATTTGATTCCACGTGCACTCTATCCGTCGATGTGGCCGGCTGGATTCCCGACACCTACGAATCCGACAGCTCCCTTCCCAACACAGGACGATCTCAAAGCCTATCAGCGAATTGCTGAGTAAGTCTGTCTCATTCATTTTTGAATAGTTGGTGGTCATCGGAACTGTATGACTTGAAAGAGTCATCGTCGCAGTGTCCATTCTCTCCCCTCAAAGAAAAAAGCTTCTAAGATTTTATTTGTCGACATTCGTTGGTCTTTTATTTTTGTTTTACGGCATCATAAGATATTTCAGCAAAGTTAATGGTATGTGGTGAAGGTCTAATTGGCAGGTATTTGCTAGCGTATATCTCTAGTTTCATTCTGAACTATTTCCTTAAAAATAACAGGACTTGAGGCGGTTAGGAACTTAATCGCCTTCGCCGCCATATTTGAGCTCTACGGTAAATGATTTTTCTATAAATAGTAAGATTATTTCACCGAAAATCCACTCTCATGTTTCGTAACTTATAATCTCACTTTAATTTCGGAGATCGAGAAAAGATTTGCATATAAACGAATTTACGTATATTTACACTATATATAAGTTTAAAGTTTACATATAAATTTTTACGATGTAAGTGATAAAACTCTACAAAAAATAGGATAGAATTATTGGAAATCGATAGTCGACTCCCTGCATTCGGCTAGTAGTTTTTATTTTGGTGTACTTTTCAAGGAAACATTTTGAGGATAAACGGGTACGATGGGCTCACATCGCTGAATACGATATCGCCACATAACGGTACGATTTCACCGATCTCTGATGATCGAGCAATCGCATCCTCGCAGCTTACTCTTTGCGGCTTTACCGCATATGTCGAACCAATACCCAACAATGTCGCCTCGAGAGTGGACCTCGTTAAGATCCCTAAAGTTGCCGATGAACCTCTTGAGGTAACCTGTAAGCCTCTGAGCAGATCACGTTCCATTAACTGTTTGGGGTACTGTTAGTTCAGCATAGAATGCTTCTATATTGTTTAAGCTTTGTACGAAGTTATTCAGTTGTCTGTAGACGACATATTTAAGATAGCTAAATGGATGCTTCAGCCGGTCAGTTTATTTCCGCTGACTAAAATATGCGTTATTCAATTTTTCAAATGCTTCATTTAATTATGAAGATATTATCTTTTATTGGTGGCAGATGAGTGGGATTTTCTATTTTTTGAGCAGCCGACATTCCACTCCTCTTTCTCTCTCCTTTTCTTTCTCTCTCGCTCTCATTTTTGCCATTTGCATATTGATGACATAGATACTTAAATGTAATTTCAAATAAAAGATCGGTCACAAATAATTCTTACCTCTAAATAGTCAAAGAATGCCAGTGAACACTTTCTACTGTTTCTCATCCAAACCGCTTTACAATTATGAACCATAGAAGCAGTAAAATAAAATAAGCCTAGTATAAAGTAAAGAAGTTCCTCTCTTGCATTAGTGAGTGGACAAAGACTTTAGAGCGATTAAATTAAAAATCACTCTGTTTATATCGTTCAAAATGTTTAGATTTCTATATTTGTATCAGCAATGAAGTCGTTTCATTAAATATATAAAATTGGCTGATAGTTAAGAAAAAGAGAGGTGACTATAAATGCCCGCAAATTTCCAAATATTAGCCAATGATCACATCTAAAGAAAGATGAAACGGATTTTAGAAAATTTTAAGAAGAAGATTATTGAGAGTTTAAGTGAGCTGAGATTCGATTCTATAGTCTAAATTTTAGAAGAACATTTAATTACTTATTCATTTTTACATTTCCATCTATTGTTTTGAAGAGTATATCTTAAATTGAGTGATCCTTTTGGTTTGATAATAAGATAGAAGATATTGCAGAAAGGTGAAATAAATATGCATAAAAATGGATGGATGCATTCTACTGAAATATTTCTTATTGGAAGTTATATATATTTTTTAGGTGCATAAAACGATCTTTTATATAAAGATAAAATTGAAATTCTCATCACAATCATTTAATTTTTATTAGCGTAAATAAATTGTGATATTTATTGCAGACATTCAAATTGGAAGATATAGTTGATAAATATCCATCGGTGCTTGTCGAATTATTCACTAAGGGACCGCGTGATGGTTTCTTCTTGGTGAAATGTTGGGCAAATGTACATTTCACATTGCCCGATGATCGTTCAGCACTCTATGCAGTTGATAGCTTCTATGAAAGTACGAGGCAATTCGATATTTCCGTGTCGACGAAAGTTTGCTCATTTGGGAAACAGGTCATCGAAAAAGTTGAGGTAAATGAAAAGATATAATTTAAATGAATTCTGCAAAGAATGAATACATGATTTCCGTTTATTATTGTAATTCCATTCTATTCGGTTATAGTTTTAAACAAACCTGCTAGCTGTTTTAAGTGGGCGACATCAAATCTCACTTGGGGAAAAGGGGGGGGAGGATTGGTTTGAACTAACGTTTCTTTATCATCCATTCTCCGTTGTAACGATAGTATTCTTCTTTCAAGTGTACTTTGTTGGTAAGGGGGGAATGAGCGCAGTTATGGTCGTAGTCCAGTTATAAATTAAATGGAAATTGTTGCATTCGCAGATATGAATGCTATGCTGTTCTAGGAAGAAAAAAAAAAATAGTCGTGAGGTCTATGTGTCTATATTAGGGAGAAATCCAATCTTAATTCCAAAAATGTATATTTCCTTTGATGGAGGTACGCAGTGAAATGACCTGAAACATGATAAAGTCTCAGCAAATATGATAAACTATTTCAGTCTCTAGTTTATCTAAAATCTCAGTGACGTCCGACTCAGTTTTCATTTGTTTTATTATTCACAAGCCGACCTCCGTCAAACGGAGAAATCTTCAAGGTATTTAGAAGAATTCGGATTTATTTATTTATTTGCCAAGGTAGCGTTCATTTGAAAATTTAATTTTCATGAAAAATAAACAGGCACCATAGCAGGTATATTCGCCGGTTGAAGTGGATAGCAAATACCATTTTCGTCTCGAAGGATCGCCAATGTGCGAATATATGGTGAAATTTGTTGCCGAATTGAAGAAACTTCAGAATCACTCACTTATGAACAGTGTATTGGATAATTTCACCGTACTTCAGGTATGTACTGATTCAATTACCGGTGTCATTGATATGTTGGCAGAATACTGAGAATTCAAGACATAGAATCCTCGGTCCTCATTATTCAGCTCAAATCTCTCACCATCAAAAGATCGCTTTCAAAAGTCTCGGCTATTTATGAGGATATTTTTGGAGCCTCAAGTGATACATTTCCAGGAAATCGAGTATTTTGTTTATTCTTTATGTTTGACCCTCTCATACTCATTGTTTACAGCCTTAAAAGAAGTGTGACAAATAGCGTGACCACTTAGATGGTTACTTCAAAATTCCCATAAGTGGATTCTCATTTGAATGAGTGTTCATTCCACCAATTCTGGGCGATAAATTAAACGAATGCCGAACCTTTCTGTAATTAAAATGCTGCATTCTCTAATTATAAATGATTAAAATTGATAATATCCCCAATATGCAGATCCATCCAGATTTCCTGAATTTCTGTTTAAATTTAGTTTTATGATATTGAGAAGCCATTCACTTAATCATTAAGAATATTAACAGTAAAAATAACCTTTACTGTACTTGTATGCGTGCGGGGAAAATGCTGCTCTGCAGTTATATCCCACCCACTCATAACGGTGATAACTGTTACTCCTCAGAGTTAACTTTTTCACCAAAGATCAGCCACACCTCTCGCATCAGTTATTGTTTGTTGCTTTTTACCTCATGTGTAAACCTTTCAAGTGGGAACATTTCATCCTTATCATCTTCGAGTAGAAGTCTTTTCGATGCAATAAATGCAAAATGTTTTAGAGGTGAAATGTTATAGCGGTGAGCTTCGGTTGATATGTCTTGTGCTGTTTAGTTGTTTGATCAGACGCCTCCTTATGTCAATACTTCAGCGCCTACTCAAATGCTACCCAAGCATAGCCTTCCCATCGCCGTCGATTAACCTTTTCCCTAAATATGTGCACCGTTCGAAGAATCAACGAAAGTACATTTAATTATAGAATACGTTGATTTGTTGAAATGCTCAAACATCTATTAAACTATAGTGAGTAAAAAAAATGCATCGAAATGATAACTGAAAAAAGCGATAACTGGCACACAATAAGTGCAAGCAGAAAATATCGAACATTTATTTATATGTGAACATAAATAGTCGTAAGTTTATGAAGTTTTTTAACGTATTATGCAAACTTTGATGGAGATATTGACGCTTGGAAATTATTCTACGGAATTTTTGACGCGTTATCCATAGATTTACTGCTCCTAAGATGGTGTCGAGTTTTTCAAAAGCCTTCACTTAGAGTATCATCGGTTTTTGCGCCCAACGAGTTTTCTCCAGAATTGGTAAAATACGCCACCTCGTGTTTTTTTGGAAAGACGATATGCCCCCTTGCAATCCTCTAATGAATGATATTTTGTTCATTTTTTGCCGTTTGCCACTATTTTGTGGTAAAAATTTGTCATTCGTTCGCACTTTGCTGCGAAGTTAAGACAACCGAAGTAGAATTGCCGCAAATGATCCTATTTTGGAAACTGGTTGATGACGATGCGGTAGTTTAATCAGCAAGGGGAGTAGTGTGAAAATTCCGCGATAATTTTCACCTCAAAGTTTCATAAGTTCTCTGCTTTCAAAGAAAATAAACTTGTTCGCCGTCCATCGCGGTTCTCCTTCTAAGAATGCGGCTTACTTCCCCGAATTTAGTGGTTGAAGGCGATCATATACACATATGCGGTACGGATGCTATTCTCTGTGGACGTCATCACTGAAACTAAATGCGCGTGGATAGGGAATAATCTGAAGGACGCATGAAAGAGGAGAAGATTCAGAACCTTCACTTGTAACAAGAAAACTGGTCATTTTTCGAACTCACGGTTAAGATGGTTAAACTTTGGCCAACTATTTAGGTTTAACCAAGAATAGTGAAACGTTTATTCGCAGATGTCATCGAACCAGCATCATTTCCGTAAGTTCCCGGGTATGCTTCCATTGCGCTTCCGTGAATTCTTCCACTCGTTCCTATTCTTTACCTAGATTCCGTTGACTAGTGCAACGTGCTCAATGGGATCGCAAAGGCAACAAGCAGAATAGAAATGACGGTTGACGCATAGCCTGGAAGATTGGTTCCCCATACATATCAGAGCACTGTTTGATTACCTTGAAAAGTTTACTTGTAGAGTTCGTCCAATGACCGATAAAATAGTTGTCGTTGAAGATGTTATGGCACTACACATCTTCAGGAGCATCATTCCGACGAAACGTGTGATCATAAGGCATATTGCTTTATGCGTCCACTGAAATTGATTGGACCTATGCAAAAAGTAGCGGCTAAAGAATGCCTCAGTGGTGGCTCAATTGTACAGTATTTGCTCGGAAAGCATGAATTGGACAGGATCTGCGGATAAGCTTTTTTCATTAGTGGTCGATCAAACTGGTCATTATTATATAATCATTTGATTTGCTGAGGGAATGACTCCGATAAAGCTTAGTTTTATTTTCCCTTGGTAGAACTACTGTTTGATGAACTGATGGTTTCAGGTGGTAACAAACCTGGAGACGAAAGAGACGTTGATGGTGATAGGCTTCGTATTTGAAGTGTCACCCGAACCCGAGTCGACTTGTCGTCTCTACAGGCTCGTTGCTAACTAATAAAAGACATGAAATGCTTCGATTAAATCCTACATTCAAATATTGTTTCGAGTAAAACCCTCAGCGACAGTCAATTATGATCACTTCATATTAATACCCAGTTCTCACTACTTTTTGTAATGCATTTGTTTCGTTGAACTTTCCTTTTTCCATGTCTCAATAATGCAACGTTAGCGCGTTTCCTTATGCAGCATTCCGTGAACTTCAGATTTCTCGGGTAGCACTTTTCTGGATATACCTAATACCCCAAGTTCTCCTTTATCACTCCACTGGACGCTTTTAGGCCCCATACACTATCCTTCTGCTGTCGAGAAGTCGATTTTCCAGCGAAGGATTTTGAAATTGCAAAAAATGCGGAATGGACTTCATGGAATAGAGAATCTTTCTCATTGAAATAAGAAGGTGTTGATTTTATAATTCATGATCTGAGGTCCACAGTTGTGATTAATTTGGATCGGCTCATCCAGGACCTCACCTATCTCTTGCTTCTGACTTTCCTAACTTCCCATTTGCTTATCCTTACCACACATATTGCCAGACGGGACTAAATGATAGCTCGTTTTTCGTTGTTGATTATTGTCGTTGAAACGAAGGTAAGCAATATTTATGCTGAGGAAAGAAAATTCAGCATTACATATTTCATTGTCCGTCAAGCTGTGCTACTTATCGTGCGTTTCGTGTGATGCATCTCATAATCATCTAATTCAACAGCTGAATCAGTTAGTTTCTGAGCTAAAAGAGAAGAGCTTTATGGGTGGAATAATATAGGTGGAATAACATTCGTTGGTCACCACTATGGATGCAATAAGAGGACATGTAGTTCTGGATGGAGGTTGCTGAGAAAAGTAAGAAAGAAGAGGGGGAAACAATGTTTAATTTGATTCGTAATATGTTCATCATTCATGTTGGATCTTCGGTGAAATGATAACTTTGAGAGTTGTGGCAGGGATAGCTATACACTTAGAACCCCTGAAAGAAGAGTCTCTACTAGGGTTTTTAGGAATTCTTTCTTCACTGATTTTTTGTGGTTTGAGGATTTTTGAAGGTGAATAGCAAAAAGTGAAAATCGTTTTCTTATCAAAACTAAAAATTTCCAAAGATTCATTGATTAAAATTTCTTTTCACTGCTTAGGGAGCACACTGTGTTTCTCGAGTCATGAACTCATTTCATGATAAGATATGGGGGAGTTCAATTTCGGTTGCTATCAACAACGTGAAGTTGTTTTCTTGAGAAAGCGTTGTCGTTAAATAGTGATCTATTGGAAGTGCCATAAAGGCGTTTAATTTTATCCGAATTTCAGGATGATTTTGATTTTATACATTAATTCCCTTAAATTTCATTTCTGGATGTAATTTATAATTAATTTTTCTCAAATATTACTAGTGTCTTCAATGATTTTCGTTACTCTTTTTGTTGCATATTTTATTGAAATATTTTCGAACGCCATATCGCATTTTTTTTCTCGTTTTTCATGCAGAGCATTTTTTCTTTTCGATTTATATTTTCGACTATTTTTTTATCCTTCTATATTGATTCTATGTATGAGGAGAGATAGGGCGCCCAGTTCTATAGAAATCGCCAAATTTTTACTTATAGACACAAATGCGTCCTCTCGCTATTGATACGAGTCGACCACCGCCGTTCTGCTTCTTTTGTTATATTTCGATGTTGGCCTCTTTAATTTTTTTGTTGTCTTAATAAAGATATTCTCTCTTTGAGTAAAAAAGAATCAATTGCAGTTCTATTCTAGTTCTATTGTGTTGAATTTATTATAGATATGTGTTGTGGAGTAATTTTTCTTAAAAATTCAAATGAAATGTTGAGCATTTTCATTATATTGGCAATAAATTTCTTTGTATGAATAAAAAGTTCCCTTTATGCTATTAAGTAATTAGAGGTCTCATCAGCGGAAGTTTTATTTCATAGCTTTCTAACTACTAAACGAAATTATTGTAAGTATTTGACCGATTTCGATATTCGGTTACTGCACGTTATCCGTTGAATTATCGACTCATATAATGGATTCTCTTATTCTGTTAAAATTTTCCTCTTTCAGCGGGGACTCACTGTTGCGGAAATTCGTCCTTTCTGTTAAGGTGAATGTTTTTGTTTTTCCGGTCAGAGGTCTCATTCTGCGGAAGCAGACAAAAGACCAGGTCGTCATTTCATCGGTGGAAGTGAGTGGCGAGAACTGATCATTTCACAAAAAAGCGATAGTAGATGCTATATTGCTAAGCTGTGAATATGCTTAAATTCTTTATGAATAAAGTCGGCGATCTGCAAAAAAAAGACAGAACAAAGAGAACGGAACTTTTCAATCACAAACAATAGCAATATGTAAGAATAGCATTAAACTTCGAGTACAGTGTACTGACGGAGTGCCGGATTCAAATTTCCAGCTTTTCAAAGAAATTCTGCGCAGTTCAGCTCCTTTATTATATTAATAAACATATATGAAAGCAAAAGGTGATAGGAAATGACGAGTACTTATAAATTCGACCCATTGAGAGCAAATATAAGATGATGACGTCGACGATGAGAGTTTCTTTTTTTGCTGTAGTTGTAATTGATGCAACGATTGACTTTGTGAAATTGTGTTACAAATAAGCGCCAACCACTAGAAATATGATAATTCGACAATAATCATCAGATATTCTCATAGAAAATAGAGAGAAATTCCATGTATTGGAATTATTCTCACTTATTCGTTCCTATGCATTTTTTGAAATTTTTCGAAAATGAAACATTCAAATATATGAAGATAATATTTTGAATTCAGGAAATTTCCTCGCACTTCATACACAAATTATGAGCGAAATAAAGGAAATAATTGCGGCACTCCATTGAAGACCCTAAAAATATGTTATCATTTATCATTGACGTCTTCAAGCCATGTTTCACTCGAAATAAATTCATAGTAATTCTAAATTCTTACAGCATTGCTTATTTTGTTCTCTTCATAAGCTTTCAATCTAGTACACCATCAATTTCCACCAACTTTCGAAGGCGCACACTCAGAGCTTTATGAGGCGAGATAGGCATTCAAAAATTCAGCATTTATGAATTTGGCGAGTAATTCCCACTTTAATCATTTACATTTCATCTGAGTTGCCTTATTCCATTGCTTCGGTGCATAAATGAGCTATCAATAAGCTATCCCCACTATCAAAAATGCACTCAGTGCCCCACCAATAAAGTCAACCGCAGTCGGTCATTTGCGCTCTAAGGCGCTCATAAAAATTATACAATTTCTTGAACGTTCAGCAACCATATCCACTCTACTAATAAACCACTCATACCGTCGTTGAATAACAGAAAAGCCAGACCCCTTAGTTAGCTTGACGAGTAATAAAAATACTAGACCCGTTTCTGAAACACATATACCAGTCAAGGACAATATAGACTGGCTGATCAACCACCCCTGCCATACCAACACTCACCATAACGAACCGTTTGAATCTTTCCAGCCCTTCCAAAGGGATCATCCAATTTGTCCACATGAAAGCCGCCACCGAGAACAGTGTCAACAACAACTTCGCCATCCCTAAGTACATCATCTGCAAACGAGAAATTCAAAAAACAGTCGTAATGCATAAGTAACGACAGCACCTTACCTTACCTTACCTCCCCCTCCCCTGCTCTCCCTCTTTCCCCATGTTTAAGATAACCTCCTTTCTGCCTAAGAACACCGTCGACTTTGAAAGTTTGTGAAGAGCAGAAGTCGCTCGCTGTTTATAATCTTTTCCTCAGTGGACATGATCTCCTTATATATATATTTGTCATTTTTGAGGCGCCGCCTGAAAAGCGACTTTTAACCATCCGTTTCGTGAAAAACCTTCTCGAATATTTCCCATCGTTAACAAAGTAAAAAAAAGAAACAACGAAAATCTTAACAAAATTCCGAATTGAGAGGAAATCTAAATAAACATATTTAATAAAGTGAAAAACATACGAACGGTAAAATAGATTCATCATAACAGAAATCCTCAGCGAATTCGTTTCGATAGTCTTGCCTCATCTCTGAACGAATAAAAAGTAGAATATAAGCGATAAGTACAGCAACAGATGAGGTACATATCGATGCCGCATAGAGTAATGGTCGAGGTGAAGCCATCAAGATAGCTAAACTGCTTAGAAGACAACTCTGCAAAATTTCGTTCATATACATATATACCATTTCGCATCATAATGCATGAATACATCCTCCACTATCCTCGTAATTATTGAATTATTTGCCTTCTTTACCGCATATTCCCAAGGGGTACCTTAAGTTTTTATCCACTTCTTAAATAAACATATACTCTATTAATTTATACAAATGATGAGAGATGTGCAAGCGATACGCCTAGGCAATGAACATATTAGATAAATAGGCATAAATATATTCACTTATGCATATCGTTAAACGTTCTGAAGTGTTACGCCATAAACTGGAATCACAGATAAATCACAGATAAATTTTAAAGGAAAACCAATGATAACATCACGACCATAAGGCATTCGAGAAATCAGATACAATAAAACAGGAGTTAAACTGAACTAATACTTAGGGCAGAATCGAGAACAAATTATGATTACGGATCAGGTCACGATTGTGGGGAGAAAAGAATTTGGGTCACAGTATGAATGGAGTTTCTACAAAGATATGCTTTAAAGGGATTCAAAGTCAGATGATTTTTGGAAATGAATCAAGACTCTGCATTATTAGAAGCTTGAGAAATCATTCAATGATTAAAATGACAGCAGAATCACATCATCAATGATAGAAGGACGAGGTCAGACAATCCGCTATTTTTATCTCACATGTGAAAAGCAAAAAATCCAGAAAATGTTTCCTTTACCTTCGCAAGAAATTTGCAAATTGCCAATGTTTGAGAAATTCGTTTCCCGACAGGTAAGCAACTTCCCGATGATGAACTTGCATCGGGATGCTTCTCCCACCATATGGTTTTCGAAAGATGGTGCTAGACCGCTACCTGCGCTTTCTTCGAATTCCTTCGCCGTCAAAGTCGTTCCCCGTCCACAATCTCTACCAAAAGCGAGGAGTCTAGATGGAATAACAACTGCCATATAACCGACTAATCTTGAGACGATGATGATCCACATAACCTTAGCACATAACCTTCTCCTTGACAAAAAAAGGAACGGTGCATATACCACTTACCGAATCGAACACGGCGCTCACATAGAGGAGACTCTTCACGGCATTCCTCTGCGCCCTGAGGCAATCAGCAACCCTTAGCAACGACCGCCGCACTAACATCACCTACGAGACACTAATAAAACAGCTGAGACTGTCACTAGAAATCTCATTATATAAAATCTCATCTTACCAGTAATATGCAAGATTGGAAATTTACATCAATTCAGTGACTTCTTTAAAGGACGGTAAATTTATTGCTAAAGAAGCAAGGAAATCGGGAAAGGCGATAATAAGAGTGCGGATATATGCGCTTTTTGCATCTGCCCACTTGGTCGATTCATTTGCATCATATAATAATTCTAATCAATTGCAGATTATGATGTAAATTACACTAGACTCTTTAAATATTTTTATTATGGGAACTCGTTTATTACTCAAAATTACTGAATAAGAACTGATTGATTCATTGAAAAATCGAGAGGTACGATGAGGGCAAATGAGAGGAGTGGTTTTTGCATTCATCTTTTTATCATTTCATAGGAGGAAAAAATTCAACGGCTCAATAAAATAAAAAATTCTATTAATCCAATCCTTTCTTTTGCCATAAGTTACATCAATAACTATACAAACAGAAACAATTCCATGAAATTAATTGCACATTAAATATATATACATATATATATATCACAGGTATATATATCACAGGTAAGCGAAACTTGAAATGATGAGGCAATATTCGTGAGGTTATTGGCGCATAATTTGATGAAACTGCTTCAGATCCCATGAAGTGAGCGCTTTCTGAAGCCATTAATATAAGAAAATAGAAATTCAGTAATACTCTTACTATGATCCCGAATTGATTCCCATACTAATTTGAGAAAATAAAACGTATTTTAGAAACTATTAACATCTCATAGCTCTCAAAAAAAAACTCGTAAAAATTACTCGAATTAAAGATTCATCACTAACGGCGGGTTTGTAAGGTGAAAAATATTAGAATGGTAATATCCGGAAAATTATAAAATATATAAATGGATAAAAAATTCCACGAAATCGAACAGTTCATCATTGAAACGTGCATACGATGACAACAGTAAAACAATGGAGAGAAAGAAATTAAAATTCACATTGCTACACTCAAGAGAACTCAATTGAGTAACTTCCTCCTTTCATTTACCTCCCTTCCTCTTCTTCCCCATTCCGCCCCGTCCTTTCTATCGAAAGGAACTCTCCCATTTGAATGCTACTCATAACAAAATCCTAAGCTAATCAATGACCCCCAACGTTTCACGTAAGTTTATATAATATCGAGTAAATACTATATAAAAGTACTTCATAAAATAAAGAGTAAATACTTCATAAAGAAGTTTATTCGATGAAAATAAAAATAACAACAACAACAAAAACAACAATAATACTAATAACAATAAATGCACCATAAATTATTGGCACTGATATCCTATCACTGCAACTGAAAACCATGCCAATTATTAAATCATTCACAACCATTGATGTGCACCTCTAACAAGTGAATTACACGTGTAAATTTTATTTATTTACTTATTTTATCCATTTATTCTGCATTAAAGTCCATCATTTACTGTTAGTTCATATATTTATTTATCCAATTTGTCCACTTTTAATTTATTCTATTTCAAAGTCTCATGTTTATTGTCACAGTCCTCTAAGGCGCTTTATTCCATTCACTGCACGGTTGGTCGATGGAATTAATCTCAGTCAATGTATGTGTGAGATGAGCACACCGCAATCAGCCAGAAAGAGAGAAACCTCATCGACTTAAAAATTTGAATGAATTCACAGATTATTGTCGCATAAAACAATGGCATAATGTATTGCATAAAACGGTTGAATTCGTCTGACTTAGATCATAAATCGCATAATTAATAACTGAATAGTGATACTATCACAATGAATTAAAAAATACATTCGAAAACACGTTCAAAGGGGAAAACTTGAGGAATGATGGTGTATAAGATCATTCAAAAAGGAAATACAAGAAAATGACAAAGGAATGACTTACTTCCTATACGTCTTCAAAAATTAAAGAAAAAATGCCCTGCTTCACTTAATTTCAACAACAAGGCAATTACCGATAAATGTGAAGGCAAAGTATACTCGTTAGACAGAACCAAAATTGTAAATAAGCAATGCCTGAGGCAATCAAATTCAAAAAATAATCTGCATTTCACTGATATTTTTTAAATTATCGCAAGAAAAAAACTCAAATAGCATCCTCAATGAGTAAATAATATTTGGAAGTGATGAATAAAATTATACTTTGACAGTCGATGCAATTTGATGAGCATATGAGAGAAATGGGAGGAAATATCTGATCGAGAGTAACGATTTGTTTGGGAAATATGAGAACTGAGAGATGAAAAGTGGAGAAACTGGAATAAGGATTAATTCAAATAACTAAAACGAGTACGACATGGCAGGTTATAAAGCATTAACAAAAATGTTGATAAGTGTACGAATACCGCGAAGAATTCCATCATCAGGTCCTGAGTATTTCACTTCATCATCCATACCTTGACAAGTCGAATGAGCAAAATCCACCAAACATATTTCAACTCGACCCTTCAAAATCATCGAATAAATTTACGAATTCTGCATAGTAGTAGATGCAGATTTTCATACGAAATTTTCGCATGTATATTTAATTAAAACTTGACAAGTGGTCAGTTCAGGAAATAAATATAATAATGCACTTTGCAGCCTTATTTTAAAGTAATCATTCAGCGTTTTCCACAGAGATCACTATAATGAGACAGAATTTTTACACTCAAAGTCCCAGCGGAAAGAAAATTAAATTATAACATCTCTTGGTTGTAAGGGGTTGCGAAGAAGAAGGGGTTTATAAAGCATCGACTCAACTGCAGAAATCGGCTTTCGAAGGATAAAATGAAGAAAATTCCTGGCAATTCCATTAAAACCTCACAAATTCGTCCTCTCCTGATCCAAAACGGAAGAGGTCGTAAAATTTCGTACCCTTTCCACACAGGCGCACCAACGAACACATTTACTATGCTTCACACGAATGCATAAATCACCTCAGCAATAACGCTCATGTGTTCTTAGATCACCCCACTGATGCTCTGAGGACATATTCAGCACTGAGGAATGCACAAATAATAAAAACCTTATCAGTGTCGTTTGCCAACACCAGTTGTGGATCACCATCGTATACGACTAAGAGAGAAGCACTGAACAATCTGCAACCTTCCGCTTTTGATAATGCCTAAAAAACCTTCACAATATATATACATGATCCGTGGTCGTAAAGTAGAATGTTTTAATGAAAGAATAGTTGCAATAATCGGTAACTCAAAAACAGCATTGTAACATTTACAGCCTCATAAGACTGTGAAAGGTAATAACTAAGAAATGATGCTAGACGTCTAGAAATCAAAGTCGATGCGTGTAAGATCTAGTTAATTTAGTTACCTGGAAGGATAATCTTTCAGCATTAGTCACGACGCTTAACAAACACTACAATATTTTCAAATAATGCATCCGCAGTAAACATTCTACAAAGATTTTCTTCATCTCAATAAGATGTGAATTTTCACATCGAAGTAAACACTTAAAAGGGATTTAGATCAGTGATGAGCGCTTTTTAGCAGTAGTATCGCTCACAGCACGTTAATCAGGAGTGCATGAATACAGAAAAAAGGATCGCAACGCTACAATCTGATAAGAGTACAGCAGTGCTGATCACTCAAATATTGCACCTAAGGAAACAGTGTTCATTTTTTAATCAGACTGTACGAGACTGTTAATGCAAAGATTAGTCATCACTGTGACCCATCGTTAATCACTAATTTTACCTAATTTATTTATGGAAATCCACCCGTTCTGGGATTATAACAAAATTTGAGAAAAGAAAACTTCAGCAAACAAAAAGCATAATACAAATATCATGGTGCATATTCAAAAAAAAAGAAAAAATGGCGTCATATGAATAAGAGAAAGAACGGAAGAATAGTAAAGTGAAAAGACCATAAAGACAACCATCTCCCTCTTTCTCTGAACATTTCGGTTATCTCTAAGTGCTGCAAAAATATTCCTGAGAAACATGGAAAATGTTTGCTGCAAAAAACCATCTTTGCTTATCGACTCCGCTTGACCAATGCCATTATAAAATGCGCGAAATTACTTACTTCTACCTCAAATACATTCAATATCTCCACCAATAAATATAGTGTTCTTTAACAAAACTTTCAACTGGCATTTGAATATATAAATTTCTTTCGCCCACAATAATCCAATAGATGCTTAGATTGCTCAGACGCAACTCACTTTAGAGTCGAAATAATCAGCTGACCTAGCCAAATAGTCGACGGAGGCTAAATTCCATCATTGTAACGCTAAGATAACTCAGGAATCTTGATAGCTGTACCTTATGTAATTGAATAAGTTTGTCATGAAAGCTTTTGAACAATAGCTTCTGACGATCAGATCCGGGTGGAGAGCCGAAAAATTCATACAGAAAATTTCGCATTTGCAAAAAACTTAATGATTCTCCATAATACTTGTTAACGCACTGATACATAGAGTTCGAGGCATCATAATACTGCATTCCTGAAAATAATTCAACATCTGATCCAACCGAGAAAATCTGATTATGCTTCATTATGAGCTAAAATGCTTAATGGATTATAAAATGAATTTTTAAAGACAAACTGCCAACCAACGCTGCCTTATCACTCCCATCATATTCATCAGTGATTTAGCATTGAAAATGAAAAAAGAAAACAACTGATACGTTGAACAATCTATTAGAAAAGACACTAACTTATATCACTGTATTTTAAAAACAAACTTATCACGAACTTCCACTACTATCAACTTCTGACTAATGCCAATTTCGCAATAAGGGAAATTCACGACATCGAAATGGACGAAGCCTTCTGGTGTGCAATGTTACGGGAATTTCCACTTATCGATCGGTCGAAGTGATCTTTTCAGTGGACACTGCCATCGATACTGTCGAAATGAGCTACTCTTGATCAATGCATGCTCACTAATCCGAATTGCTCTCTTTTTTGTTCTTTTAGATTTATAGTGTACCTCATTTAACTGCTGCCTCAGTAGGTTTCAATAAGTAACCCAGATCTGTAATAAAAAAAACTTCATGATGTGGTTAATGACATGCTCGGCATTAACAAACTGAAACGTTAGCCAGACCTGAAACATATGCAGATAAAAATGTGAAGAAGCGGAGGATGAAAATTTAACACAAACGATCTAAAAAAAGATTGGTTGAAATTTTTGTTAAAATGTGTGGAATTTCCTAGAATAATACCTGCAACACGAACTCCATATTTCTTTGATGTGGTCCGTTCACATTTGCTCACAAATCTGAGTCTCTTTAGTTCGTCTATGCCATCACCATGTTGCCGTATTCCCATTTTTAAATCCAATATACAAGGGTATCGAAATTCACGAACAATATTCTCGAGAACAATATAACGGCTGAAAAATTCTACCGGTGGGAAAAATTATTTGCTAAATGCATGATAATATCTACTATTACTCGATATTTTTATAAATTACACTCTTCTTTACTACTGTTCAACAACAATATTCCCTCCCTGGTTAATATTAGCATCATTCACTGTATGGTTTATAAAACAACAGCTGCTGAATTTGCAAACTTACTATGGAGAGAATATAACTCTCCAATAATAAACTGTGAAATAATTCTTAGTGAATATCAAAATATTTCACAATGAGGTAAATAATCGAATAAAAACAGTAATTTTATAAGGCATGAAGCATCATCGCTACCAATCAAACCTCATGTGAAAGAAATAAGATCCACCAACAATAAATTCTATTTTTGCCGTTCTAGAGCTCCCAAACTGATAAAAATTCGAAAACGAAAACTGGAGAAATTGATACGAGGCGAAAATCGATCAAGTATCATACAAAATAACTGCCTTATTTGAGCACCATACGTGATAAATGATGATGTATTAATGACAGCTGCTGCCTATTATTCACCTGTCGACGAAATAAATAAAAAATGAGATTTAAAAAATTTCATTTAATGGTACTAACTTTTTGACTGCACCATTGGAACTTTGCATCTCTTTAGGAATCCTCATTCGACACTTAGCTGACCATGGATTCGCCTCATTTAAGAGACCTGATTCCGTATCACGAAATATGTATCTCGTCGAAGCTTCAAACGAGTGAATATAACATGAATGCTTAACGGAAAATGAGGAAGTATATGTGCTTTTTGTAATGTTTTCGAATTGGAAGAAGGGAAAATTCATAAATTTACGGAAAGCAAAAAATCACTTAACGTTTTTTTCGATCAGATCTACTTGCTAAAGATTGGCTAGGACAGATTAATAAAGAAATAATGACTAGGATGAATTTATTTCATCGGTTCCCACAACTCGTAAATTTCAAGAAACTTGAATGTTGGTGGGAGCTATGGAAATTGATAAGCTTTAACTAAATTTCTTCCTAACAAATCATCAACGAAAACTTACTGTGATGGGTAAATGAACTGTGGCCATACGCGGGGAATTCACCATCAATGCACGACGAACATGGCTTTCTACCAATTGATGGCGAAATCGTCGGAATTGTTAGCATACTTGCGCATCGTCCATCCACGTTCACCTCAAAACCAGCGCTAATTTATTCATAATGCTCCAATATCCCATGCCTTATCCAGCAGCACTCTACGCGAAATTAATTGTACCTGCATGCGGATCTTTGTACCGAAATACCAAAGAAATTGTAAATTGCAGAGGAAGGTTCTCAGTCGTGAATGTTTTTATTCCCCACTCCAAAAAAAACCACCTATAACTGCCCTCAAATCTCAATGCGACGAAAAATTATGCAAATAAATGCGAGGGAAAAGTAACATAAAGCATACGAAAGTAGAGAATTATATATAAGTACATATTCGAATTCAGGCTTTTAGTAGAAAATGCTTGGGACTGTACATGGTAATCAAAACGACGCTTTAATTTATCAGCTATGATACGCAGCATCATCTCATAGCATATTTGCGTGGGATGCAACGTTGTAATATTGATCTCAAATCCTCTTAACTTCACCATAAATCTGTAAGCGTATTCACCTGGATTTCGCCACAAAAAGCGGGCGTAAACTGCGCAATATGCGATGGCATTTTCTTATAGAAATCAGCTTCACGCTCAATATACGGTTTACATATGTGAATATCATCGGGACATAGTATAATCGAATGGCCGCCGACCTGTAATTTGAATTTACCATTTTACTGTTATAAAAACTTAGAAACTTGTAAAAGCTATATAAAATAATTCTTTCATTTATATAAATCTCTTTTAAAAAGACTTTAGAGAAAGGTACTTATATCCTCCGAAGAAATGAATCAATGTAGTAGAACATCTAGAAATTGGCCCGCATTTCAGATTTATTTCATACCGAATTCGAAAATTTACCTATGTAAAATCTCTTATATTTTGAGGGACGGAACATTATCCCTCAAACAACTTAAGTGTGATGATTTGAATTATTGTAGAGGAAAAAATGATGGTGTGTGATTGGTGACCTTATCAGAAATATCAAATGTGCTATCACTGTCATCTCAATCCTCACCTCCCCCATCCCATAGCCTCTTCCCCTTCACCCACCATCTTCTACTCACTTGGATATGCCAATGCATACGCGATGCCTTGCCGAAAAACAAGACCTCGGCCATATATAACAAAACGCTCACGAGACGGATCTTATATTCAAGCATCCCCTCAGACCTCTTAACTTGGGGTCATACCCCATCTTTTACAAATTTATAAAGAGAGTATTTTACCTGACGGTTTCCTTTCATAGGAATTAAATACCACTAGAACATTTCATACGTAATTATCATAATATTTAGCAATAAAAAAATGCTTGCATTGAATAAAAATCCCTCTTAAAATATAAAATAGTATGATAAATCACAAAAATTTCTACGATCCGTAATTCTCGAAATTGGGCACAGTGGAACATTTCATTAAAAATGCCCATATGAAAATATAAAACGAAGAACGAGAAGTCGAGTATCCTCGTCATTTTCCGATCAAAAAAAGCGAACTGATAAAGTGCCTTACTTGATGTCGAAAAGGCGATAGATAAACTTCCATAAACGACTCGTGATATGGCGAGAAAGCGTTCGATGATATACAGTTCTTGATCATTGTTAGGGCTGTGTCTGATGATAGGCAATTCGAAAGAATATTACCACTAACCATTACTGCTGAATTACCTTCAAAGAATTATCTGGCATATATATATATATATATATATATATATATATATATATATATATATATATATACATAACACATTTTTTAAAACAAATATAAAAATAATTATGCAAATAAAACAATGCTAATTGAACGAGTGTTCTTTTTTTCAGTTTAAGATCAAAAATTACTATAATTAAAATTTCTAAATTTAAGATTTTCGTCTCTTATCAAGGAATATGACTCGACGGTTGGAATCATAAAACTATTCAAGTTTGAACTATTTGGAAATCGGTGATCGCTTATACTTGTTTTTCATGATATACGCTGTATACCTCGAATAAACCCTCTACAATAGAACTCTTCACATTTAATTCGCATATATTTTAGTATAAATTTATTTTTAAAGCACTAATACGCTCGAAGAGATGCTTCAATTTCAGGTCAAACGAAGTAGAGTGAATAAATATGCGGTCCAACTAGTGAACATACCATTTACGAGAGACGTCCATAACAGCAAATGAATGGGCTCGAATAATTTTGTACATACAATTGGGCAAGCTATGATTCATGCACCATTGAGGTGGAATATTTGCCCAACCGCTTTTTTGAATAAATCAACTCCTTTCGAAGAAAGAAATTAGATACAACATCAACCTATAGTTCGTGGAGTTTTATCTAAACGTATATGATATTAAACTATTCATAAAAACTTTGAAATAATAAATTTATAACAAAATACTTCTATGCAATGAAAAGAGGCAAATTACCGATTGCGATTTTGAAACTACGGAAAATATCGACGATTCTGAATCCATAAAGACATATTAAACATTCGGAATCCAGAAAATCATCGTCGAGATATTGAATCCACAAAAAAAAGCGTTTAATATTTCCGACAGCTGATGAAAGCACAAGCGGAAAATCGATCAGTGGAGGGTGGGCTGCCTAGAGGATTGAGTACGAAGCGAGGCGAAGCGCAAATGGCGTCCGAATCACGTGACATAAACGGATAAACAAGATCGACTCCAACTGGCAATCAAAGATAAACATCGCTGTTTGCTTTACGTTTCTCGATATGAATCGTAAGCGACGATTGAATAAAGCAAATATCATTATATGAATATAGAATTACGATTGCGTTTATGAAAAAAGGTTATCCCCCCCTCCCCCCCTTCTCCCTCTTCCTTGATTTAGCTACTGGCATTAACCACATCACAAATATAACGACATACAAGTGCACAATGAAACCTCCACTTCGTAACGTCTCACTTAGTTGATTCCCTATCAATTAACGTTGAAAGTCAAGCAAGCGGATAGACTGTTGAATGTAGCAATAACAAAATCTCTTAAATCAATGAGTCTCAATTCGAGGGGGGATGAGGTGGAGGAGAGCGTTACCAAGTCCAACTGAGTCATTGCAAGTTCCCTCTGTATTCAAGTGGTTAATATAGCGTAGTATATTGCATAGAAGAACATAAAACGATTTCTTTATCGTGAAAATTATTGCAAAGAAGGAAAATAACGAAGAAATATAAATGAAACTTTGAAAAATTATACAATTTCTTTGTGTTGAAGTAGAAAACAATTAAAATTCTCATGAGCGATAAAGTATTAAACAAAGAAAAGAATTCAATTAAAAAAATATATTTTTTATATACTTATATTTATATACTTATATTTATGTTTATATTTATATATTTATATTTACATTTGTATATTTATATGTACAAATATAATGGAACGATTAGCGCAATCAATATAAGAAGCGTTAATATTGCAGACCAAATTTCTATAAGATATTTTTCCGTATTATGCAATGAATTTACTCATCTTCTCACTAATGAAGGAAATATTGCCGTAGTTAAAATACTGCTTGCATTTGACGATTTATTCAGAGAAATGAAACCTTTCATATCGTTGAGGTAAATGCGGCGGTGTGTCAATAACACTTAAATCTCTAAAAAATACCACCTGATACGGTGACGGAAATGGAACTCCTCCTTCTCCCAACACGCCTTCATCCGTCATTGTGGCCTATCTCCTACTACTAAAGGTTTTCATAGTTTTTAGGGGTAATAAATAAACTTTAAGGTGGTATTGCGATGGTAAATCGCTGATAAGCACACTGATAGCGCACTGATAAACGAATCGTAACTGTCGGTTGTAACGATGCACCTCAATAAAAATTAATCTTATCGTTTTTTTCTTTCCCTCATAACATCAAAGATCGAGAAATTGATGCTTTAAACGCCTCCGCACAATCCTCTACATTATACAAGACATTTACTTTCGTTCTGCAGTATACCTCCAGTGACAGCTGGCACGGACATTACGTCGACAGCTACGTAAACAATAAGAACTTCTCCCTTCGTGGTGGCGTCATCGTTGAAATTAGCTGTCAGTTATTGATGATGTTGCTGCTTTAATTCATCGATCAGAAAGTGGCAGCATGGAGAGAACTATTTGAGGCGAAAAACAAACAAACTTGAAGTAACTTTCAATCGGAGTAACTCGAAAGTGGGCGACGTCCTCTCCAGCCACTAGGCGGCAAGCAAAATACGCATAGAAATAAACGGGAAGCGGGAATTCTTTAAATTTATAGCTGTGTTCATTGCAAAATGCAAGAGGGAAATATCGCTGACTAATTGTAAATTACTGAGTAATTTTATAATAGTTACATATTATTATAATATAAGGTAGATAATAAGATTGTATTATAAGAAAGAAATTTACCCATTTTTTAATATAATAAAATTATTATTTATTAAATATTACCATTTAATGTTAATTTTGCAAATTACTATTTACTTATTTGCAAAGTATACAAAACTCATTATTGTTAAAGTTGTATGAAAGTTATTTTTTTTTATCATATCATTCGTTATCACTGATAAGAAATTCACTTCAGATTAATTCAATGAGGAAATAGATCTCGTAAATGCAAAAATTTCTTAAGTAAACGACCAAATAAATATATGAGAAGAGCCGCTAAAATAACCAATGGACGAAATAATGTTTCCGGCATCCGCATCATTTATTTCAGGTTAATTGATCTACCTTGACGCTTAACTGAAAGGTAATATTTCTTCGTATGATAGCACTTCTGCTTTCTTTAAATTATCGTTTCAAAGTCAGCAGTGCTTCAGAGTTATTTGCAGATAACTTCAAACGTTCAATCGTTTGAATTCTTCAAACATTCACTCAACACCGATGAGGCAGTAGGTACTTCCGAGAAATAAACACCTAAAAACTTTACTTCATTAACCGTTATATCATATTTCATTATCAGCTTTACTTTTACTATAATTTAACCTATCAAATAATGATGAATTATCTTATAAACGACGTCCACATCATCTGCGCTTTAAGGATATTTCATTAATCACTCGTAAGATGGCGTAAAATAAAATGAAACTCTTATCGCAGACGGACAGTTAGCTAAGAATGCTGCAAGATGCTAGGGGGTATTTGCTCGTTACTGAGATATCTTTAGGATAGTGTTGTAACGTTGAGTCGAGCAAATCCGCAATCTCAATTGGCCCACTTCACTATGGCTGAGCTTTAAGGAAAACGAATCTATGTCGGGTGAAAATATCGAATATTCGATGTGAGGTCGAGACCGAGAGGAAATAAAATATCAAGTCGACGACGCTCATATTCATGCGTGCTGAGTCTCTCGATAACACATCCAATAAAAACAAGATCCTCAACGATTCATTATTTGTTGCAACACTTTTCTCTCGCCTACTCACTGATACTGCCTCCGAACTTATCTTCTCATCTCACTGGTCACTATCTGGTGGTCATATGCGCCGTATCTTCTGGCAAAAATCTCTTCTTTAAATGACCCCGCAGAACTGGATCCCTCTAATGAAGTGTCCACCATACGTCACATCAGTGTCATAATAACTGCTATCACCATCGGTACGTCTGCCACTTATGAAGTGGAATTTTTTAAAGCCTTATATATGACTTAGTTGTACGACAAGCTAGACTATACAGCCTCTTATTCGACCGGATAATCCAACACTTCGGTGCTTTTGTATACTACGATTGGGGAAGAGATAGGGGGAGGGGAGAGGAGAGGAAAAAGGGTGTTCACGCACAGAGGAATGCTAGCTGAGAAAAGGGCAGTATAAGCGTGGTGACGAGCGAACGCTATCGCTAAAAGCATTTCGTGTAATTTTACTGCGATTACTTTCAAATGCATCATCGTTACGCATCGGCAAAAATTTAGAATATAGAAGTGCAATAAAATTGAGATTTTTTCAATGGAATTTATTGTTTATTATGAGAAATGCGCACGCAATCACCTCCACAGGTGTGCACTTCAGCAATAAAAGACGGCATTTAACATCTCATCATTGATTCTTGTAAGCATTATGAATAGACAAACCACTTGGAATTGTTTCTAAGCATGATGAGGTGTCTTCTTCCGCCCATTCTTAGATATTAGGTGTATAGTGGGCTCTCTCTGCAAGCGTACACCTCAGTGACTCGCTTCACGTTATTGTGCTCACGAATAGGAAATTCACTCACAAAACTCACCTCTAGAGGACTCTTCCGGAAATTATATCCATGCACCACGAAGTGATGTACTTTCCGCACCATGCCCTTATCTATGTCAAGTACAGGTGATAGTGCATCAAATGTGATGCGGCAACTGCGATATGAATATAGAACAAGGCGACTTCCCCATCCGGCACATGCTTAAAGTACTGCACGGAGTACTTTGGTGCAAACAAAACCGCGCCGCACCATTCCCCGCCTGTTCTTTTCCTCACCTGTGTTCGAACTTCCTCGAATTTAAAAACTATAGACGACGTCGGTGCGCTTCTCTAGTTTATTCGTGTTTAGTCCCGATATCTCATTCAAGAATTAACGCTTGAAATGGGAGCACTTATTGAGGGGCAAATGTGGGGATGAATTTTTCCGTCCCTGGATTTTCTGGAATATTCACTTAGTTCCACGTTTATTTCTTTGTATTTTATGATTTTTCCTTTCCGAAATATTCGCAGAAATTTCTGAAGAAGAAATTCCTTCTTTGTTTTTCATTAGCTCATTTCAATTCGTCGAAAAAATTCTCCAATAGGGAAATATTTGCAAATATTCTTTAAGAATTTTTAATTTTTTATAGAAAAAATCAAACTTTGTAAAACTGCAAATATTTGAGAAATAAATAAAGTTTGTACTGTTTGATGGGAATGCCGCAACAAAACTCAAATTTTTCAGTATATTTTTCAGTATATATGTTTTAAATGGAAATAAAAACTAGTATATTTTCTAAATGAGTGAAATGAGACGAGAATTGAGGATCTCCACTATGGAGCATTCCGAATCGCTATTAATATTAGCTTGTGCATGCTCCTCTGGAAAAGAAATCCAACGTATGAAATGGCCGAGTCTGATGCTCAAATCCATTGCGTGGACGGACGATGCTGGGTGCGGCGATAGCACGACATCCCTTTGTGATCAAACAGTGATCTTTTGCCTCTCATAACATCTTTGCCTTCTGCTATTTGATCGACTAGTATGTCATTGTCTAATTCGGAGCCTATATAAGGCGGAGCCAAGTCCACTTACGATCATCGGCTTAAGATAATTTTTGAATGGCGAAAGCTGAAAACTCGAAGAAATATAAGAGGAAAATGAATTAAGGAGAAAATAAACTCAAAAATACCTCATAGCAGAGAAATTAGTTCTTCTACAATATTTAGCCTCTTTGCAAAATCAGCAAGCTAAATTTGATTATCTTTGTATGCTTAGAAGAACGCGAAGCGATGGGAGGAGTTGAAGGGAGGAGACGAGTTGAGATGAGATATGAGATACGTCATTATTGGGTTTTCATTCGATATGAAATTCCATATATTTATTATGCTTTAAAAGAAGTTCAATTTGAGTTAAAAAAGCTCTAAAAAGCGTTCATAAAGCTACTATGGCCTCTTTAGTCAAGTGAGGGTCGGAGATAGGATAATTTCAAAGAATTCATCAAACTTGAGGGGTCAACAACATATATTCCTTATCAAAGCGGAAATAATTGAGCTCGGATATTTGCAACTTTAGCGCACCAATATTTTCGAATTTTTTTTTCGGAATCGTTTTGAATGAACTTATAGAATTTCTTAACTAAAATGGAAATATTTTTGCTTATTAGTGAGTAAAATTTCATAAAAATAGTCGATTACATTTGTGAGCTGAACGATAGCGACGATATGATATTGAACTTTGGACTGTAAGTAATTTCTCCATCGTTTGCGCCCATTTTTATCTTTCGAATTGAAATGTTTATTCTTTTTTCCGGAATATTTTCGGTAGGAACCGGTTTCCACGAAGGAAAAATACCTCAAAATGAGCACATCGAATGGATAGTCAAGGTTTTTCTGACGGTTGTTCTTGACATTTAATTGGACTTCCATAAGCTATAAGTTGACTATCTTAACACCTTTTCCACTTTTCTGGAAAATAATTGCCGCAATATAAATTATTGCAAAATAACAAAAATAATTCTTTTCTTTTTTATGGATCATTGCAGTAATCATCACAAACAACTCGAACTTTGACTTATCATTATGAGGCGTTAATCATTTATATTGTTGGATGGGAGAATTGTGGATGCCAGAATTTCTTTCAGTGATGCTCATAATTAGCGCCTAACTCGAGCTTCACTCTCGATGGTGAATTTCCTTTAGCTAACAATAATCTTCCCATTGCATTAGGCAAATTACTTCCCGGTGGTAACTGTTATTCCCTTTTTTTTAAATATTTAAATTCTCCTTATTGAATATAAAGAAAATTCATAACCTCACCTTGAATGAATTCAATTCGTAAGAGGATTTGAGTTTTTTCCGTTGATTCTGTCTCTCATTTTTCCTGCAATTGTGGGAAATATCATACGCCTCTGTCGACTATGTGCTCTTCGAACATAGTGGATGTGTAAGACTTGGCATTGCTAAGCAAGCTAATCCTGCATTTCATACAAAAAACGGCTTATTTGTAGATAGCATTATTCTGCTTAAACCTGTTGGTACTACCTCTCTGAGCTAAGATATGATCGATACGCAAATGGTGGAGGAGAGAGCTTCGTATATAGGATCGTTCACGCTGCAATATGAGTACAGCCAGCAGGAGCATCGCTTGAATGAAGCGCCGTAACTTTTCTAGGTCACGACCTTTCTGAGTATTTTTCTTAGTGAAAAAATTAGGCGAACTCAATGCATTCGCCTGCTTCAGTTAGGCGGAAATGACGAGGGACATATGAAGGAATTTTTACAACCTTCAGAAGCACCATCGATGAATTCCTCTATTGTGCAATTGATGGCTGTTAATTTTCCTAGTTGATGAGGTGGTTGCGTGGAGAGGAGTCGTACGTGGTCCCCTTCTCGTGGAATTTCTCTCCCTCTTCTCCTTCGGCTTCGGGAAGAAAAATTGGGGTATACACGATAGGCTCGAGAGTTGCAACTTAACAGTCGAGGAATTTCGTTTCAGTATTTTAAAATGGCTTCATTTTAGAGTGACATTTCACAATGGTCGGTGACACCAATTTTTCCGCGTTTCCAATGACAGAGAGAGAGAAAAAAGAGATGTTTTGCCCCCGAACAAACTGTTTCTCAGTTTCCTCTCGTTGCACTTTTTCGTTTTCGTTCGCCAAATTCACTCATTAATCACAATGACGATATTACTTTTCAAATGGAGATTTCAACTTAATTTTTATATTCTAAGGGATAAATTTTTATAAAAACCCTCAATTCAATGGAATAGGGTTATTTTCCCTTTTCTTTCCAACCCATCACTTTCATTTTGAAAAACTATTGGAATAATTTTGTCGAGATGTTGAATTTTCTATCCGCCAAGAAAAGAAGCTGAAAAAGAGCAAAAACTTACCTATGGAAGGTTAGATTGCGCAATGAGGAGTATGGAATAGAAGTAGAGGACATTCCAGCTTATTACTGAAGTGGCTTATTGCAAGGTGCTGGTCACTTTTCAAAGTGAATCCAGGAATGTTGGCCGTCTTTCCGGGAAATTTTCTCGAAGAAACCTCGTGAACCCCTTCGAGGACTTTTTGCAGTGAGGACTATAACTATCGGTACTAGCATTAACTTATCGATATTTAAAGTATTTCTAAACTGAGCCCATAAAAACGTTACTCCTTTCTGCTGGAATTAAATTCGTTTAAAAGATTATCGTAGGGATGAAATATAATTTGGAAATATTTTCTTGAGAGTTTGTTCCAGTAGGTGAGTGATTTTTCCAATATATTCTATTCAATCAAATTGAAATAAATCGTTTTCTTAAAATATTTCCATAGTTATTTATAGTTTATTTTATATTTTCAACTTTTTATGGCTTTTTGAAACAATTTGTGGATATTATCCAACACATTTCAAGGATATTATCCATGAAATGTTCACTAGTAGAGAACGTCAGAATGTTAAATTTTAGGAGGGGAAATTCATCAAATAGATATTCTTTTAAAATAAATTATTCATATGAATAAATTCAAATTAATCTCATTTATTTATTTCCTCCTAATGGGGGCATAAGTCGATGAGATAGAAGAACTATGAGAAAACGATTAACATCTCAAATTTGTTTTGTTGTACTTCTAAATATAACTCAACAAGTTGCTTCGTCATCATTCGCTTTTTCGATTTTTCTTATTTTCTCGACGAATGCTGAAATAAACATTCGATTATGAGAGAAATTTTTCCATAGTTTCTTTTGATGAAAGATATGTTTTAATTTTAGGGAATGGGTAACTTTTGAAATGTGATTTTTGTGAACGGTGTCTTACTCTCGTTCATTGGACTGGAACCGCCTCCCTTCCCTTTCCTGTCCCCTCACTCCCCAACCCCTTTACCCCTATTCACCTCGTTAGTAAAGGGAAGTTCGTCCAATCTATCCGAAAATTATCATCTTGTAGTCTTAGTCTGCACTATTCGCAAGAAAATACAGGTTATGGTTAAAGAATTAGCCTTTCAACACGTTACTGGTTATAAACGTAATGGATAAACACGGTAATTTTCTTGTTAGTAGGCTATAGGATATCTGAATTACACCTAATAAAAGGCTTAAGCAACAAGTGAAGAGGTTTAAGCCATACATATAGATGTATATGCAGAGGATCTTCGAATGTATATAAGCTACTTTCATATCATTGAAAGATTTGTGGAGTCCTATTTGATTTATTGGCATTTTTATAAAAATAATGTAAAATTTGAAGGTTTGAAACTTGTTGGATTTTCGTTGCAATTTGCATTATACCTAAAATATCTCATACTATGCATTTTTGTGGTATAAATCATCGCAACGCTACCATTAAACCTCAATTGCATAATTTTTGCAGAATCCTCAAATATTTTAGTTTGCCTCAGTTGAGCATCACATCGACGTCGCCCGTCGCTGAATTGAGAGCTGTATTTTCGGGAAGTCGAGTGGTATTTTCCTTGAAGTGTTCTTTTTTTTTTTTTCAAGTTTCTTCGCACTTTTGTACAAAATTCTATAAATATTCTCATTGGAATCTTTAGTTATTCGATGTAGATTCGTTTAACTATCGGCTTTGTAATTCCATTTCGTTTCATATTGAGAGGGGGAAAAAACTAATCCTTTCTCAAGCGCTCTTTTCGAGTCAATATTTACATTCACTCTCAGTTAGAATTGCTCTCTCACGCTTAAATCCACAGAATTCATCCAGAAAATGATTTTCTATATTCTGTATAGTTTTTTCTTCTTAATTTTGATTCTTTGAAATATAAATAAAGTTTGGTAATATATATTTTTAGGGCGAAAATTGAAATATATTTATTAATGAATTGAGAAATTTCAATTTTTATATTTCGTGAGAGTTATTTTAGTTTAGATATTTCTAAAAAACGATTTGCAGGGAAAGATGAGTTGGAATTCTGGATATATCCAAACCTACATTCCTTCCCCTCTTCTCCCCCCCCCCCCCCCGCTTCGTCGCTCTCCCTCCTTAGTTTTCTCTCTTCATATATTGCTCTTTTCAGTCCCACTTCAGAGATCGTAACTTTGCTTTTGCATTGGGGATCTTAGCATTCTGCTTACTTTCTTTCTTCTTCTTCTGAATTTCAATTTTTGTGATACAAAGCATATTTAATACTCTAAAAGTGGACGTTCTTTATCGATTAGTTTTCATTGTTGAAGTCTTTCTTATCTTATCTGTAAAGCTTATCAGCCATAAAGAATTTTTGCCAACGTGTTTCACTCAAAGCAAAAATATTTCGAAAAGAGCTTTTTTAAGCAGTTATTATTATTATTATTATTTTCAAAGTTAGCGATATAATATCGAACCTCTAATATTCTATCAGCTCAAATAGATTACCTAAATTTATTTGAATCATTTTCATCCACGATTTTCTGGAAGAACAAAAAGAACGTTTTATTTTTAAGGATTCTCTTCCAGAGATATGCGAATTTGGGAACGTTGCGCTAATTCTATAATTTCACTATGAATGATTTAGAAGATAAATTTTTTTTTGCAGTAATTATCCTCTAAATTGATCAATTGAATTATGAGGAAATTATTCACATAATAAACTAAAAGAATTAAATATTTATAAATTACAATATGTGAATATTTCATTGAGATCTTTTTTTTTATTGTTTCACTTAAATTCCTTAGTGAATTCAGCGTCGTAAGGAAAACGTTCTTCGCAGATTTCCCATCGCATTTACTAGTTTCAAGTACAAGCATTAACTTCCATTGGTTATATCTGAGTAAGTGGAAGTCTTAGGCCATCTTGCTGAGCATCGAAATTCAGCTAGGAGCCGAATTCATTAAGACCAAATGAGTTAATAAAGGTAACCAAATGAGCTTCCATCTAAAATTTCTGAGTAAGATGAGAATAATCTTGATTCATGCCAATATAACATCGTCATAAAACTAGTTGCAAGTGATTGGCGTATTTCGTCAATTGGAGGTGCTGCTTTCTTAATCGGCGCTTTGCCAACACATGTGATGTTTAGGGGTGATTGTTGTGTATAAATACGTAAGAGAATTGATGCGATCGTTGCGGCGAATTCAATTCGGTTACTTTTAAGAGAAACTTAAAGAATTAAAAAAATTCTCAATTTGCTGATTTTATAAATTTATTTATTTCTATTTTTTATATTAATTGAGATTTTTGTTTTAATTTCGGCATTTTTTTTATGGATTTTTTATCCGTTTTTCATGGATATCCAATTTATTTTTTAAGGATTTATCCATAAAATAATTTATTGCATTTAATTTGAATGTTGAAGATTTTTTTTTCTTTCATAGGTCTATATAGTAAGTTGTTTATTGTAGTAAATATTAAGTAGAAAGCATAGTCTATATAAATATAAGAAAAATTTGCGAACGAAGAAAATTAAATGCAAATGAGAATGAAAATATAAAATAAATATTAATTGAATAGTTTGATTGATTACAATGAAAAAGAAAGAATTATTTGTTTGATTTCTTCATAGTTCAGAGAATTGTGATGCAGCAGTTACTAGTAGGAGAGAAACAAACGCCGGTTTCCCCCTTTTGTTGATTGTTTTTCTCTCATCTCGTCTATTTCCTTAGCATATTTCACTGCAGTTTTGAAGCGATAGAAACGCATAAATTATACTCTGAGGTGTAATATGGAATGAATTGAAGAAGGCAAATTACTAAATTAGTTTTAATTAAATTAAAGATTTAAAATTGGACTTATATTGGAGGGCGTTAAATTCTTTAAAGCGTTTCATCACTATTTTTGGTCATTTTATGAATGGATTGGTGGGCGATGGGTATATATTTTATTGATAATATATTGCTGTTTCTTTTACATACTTTCCCACCAATTTCTCATCGATCATCTGATCGAGTGGTTCCAGAAGCATAGGATAAGTGTGTTTACATAATTGCCTCACGAAATTTCTGTGCTTGGTGCGTTCTTGAGTTGACAGTGCACCTCACTCGAGGTGCAACGAGCAGCGTTCGTCGTTCCAAGCGAGCCTCCTCACGTTGCGTATGGTTGCACCGCGTCTGTGCGTGTGTGTGCGTCGCTGTACTGCCGTTTTGCCCTCTTTAAATGCGCACCACTTTATAACATATTTGCTATGCGGCGAGTCGTCTCGTTTATACATATTTTCGTCGCTGTTTTGCACAATCCTAGTGAATTATTCTTATTTGCGTTTTTTTCCCGTTCATTTTGTGGAAAATTTGTGAAATATATCCGAGAAAAATTCGTTGAGATTTTTTGATGAACGAATATAGAGGATATACCGAATGAAATCCTCTATATTTAGGCTCTCAACTCGTTTGCATATAAAATATCCGACGGGAGAAATCGCTTGTCGATATTTTAAATTCCGAGAGGAGAGAAAAAATAGATTGGGGAAAAATTTCAGAATTCGTCGGCAATTTTCAAAAATCATTTCGAGAGAAGAGAATTTCTCGATGAGATAAATATTTGAGATATTTGCGCAACACATTTTTCTCTTTTTCTTCAATGAACGCAGATTTCGATTCGCCTATTTCCGACCTCTTGATGAAACGTTCATCGCAAATGCACTTTAATGTAGTGAAAACGTAAACGAACCAAAAAAATCTTTGAGAGGAAGTGTCATTTTTTGTGCTCTTATTTATGCGATTGATCGAACCAACTGGCTCTTTAGATGATTAAAAGGTCAGCAATAAAAATATAGAACAATGATATTCATCAATTATGGAATTAAGCCAGGTCACAAAAAATCTCTTATAGGAGTTGTTTTAATGATTTACGCAAGTTGAATTTGCAAGCGCTTATAGCTCTGTCATAATTAAGTATTAACTTATATATATATATAGGCCTCTACACCCATCATATCGATAAAAAATACATTAAAGACGTCTTAATGCGTCATTGTGAACGTTTCTTCCTTTTTTCTTCATAGCGCTTCTGTTGTAAGATAATATAATCTGAATGAATTGAAGCATTATATTCGATTGCATACTTTGAAATTTGACAGCTTTAATTCATGTTGAATATCTCATCGAACGCTCATCTTCAGCATCGTTGTTGGTTCTTCTTCAGTTGTAGGTCGTCGCCGAACGTTCATCGAAAGTGAAATAGATCGCTTGGTTTTCATTCTCCACAAATTTCGTCATTTTCAACAATTTCACATATGGCCAACTGTGTCGTTGTTTGAAATATTTATCTCAATTCGTTAGTGATTCGTCATTTCTCTATCATATTATCATAGCAATATTTCGATTTATTATCTTTTTATAGTATCTGAAGTAAATTCAGTGTAATCCTCACTTTTAATGTAGTGTATAGTTTTTGTGGTTATTCCGATGTGGGATTTTTTTACTGGATTCCTGTAAACTTGAGCAATTTAGGAAGGAGTTTTCACTTCGGCGTTCTTTTCTTGACTTTTGAGCAATTAGCAGCCCTATCAAACATATATTACAAACACTATTTTATATAGTTTGCATTATCATGTTTCGTTAAATTTGGAATATTCCCGCTGGAAAAAGGAATATGTAATCAAAGATTTTCGAATATTCCATTGGATTTCGACAGTTGTTTGAATCTCTAATTTATTATGAACCTTATAATCTAATGAAATTCGTTATTTATATTTTTAAGTCGGTTATTTTACCTCTTTTGATTTCTTTCTCGAATTTTTTGCTTTAATGATCACATTGACCGCCGATCAAATGTACGTATTTCTTCGTTCTCATTTTTTGCTGTCTTATCTATCCCTGATCGTTCTATGATTCTTTAGTGAATTTGTTGTACTCAAGTTCGTTGTTTGCGTTCACCACTCACTCTTTCGACGCCTTCGTGACGAAAGTCCTTCATAGAGATAACACATAATTTCGAATCGTCGACTTCCACTTCTTGAAATACCTTGGAAAAGGTCCATTATCCGTCTATATCGATTATCCATCTCTCATGTGTTGTCCGTCATCCGTTTTTAAATGTCCCAATTTTGAAAGAATCTCCAACGAAAGAGAAAAAAGAAAAAGTAATATGTGCAATCGAAGTATATTTATTACGAACTTTGGAAACAATAAAAGAAATATGATTTACTAGTAATTAGGGAAATAGTAATTACTAGTAACTTCGTTACGAGTCGATATTGCCGGTGAGAAATGTTTTGCAGTTTTTCTGCAGTTTACTTTACTTTTTGGAAATCACATTATAATTTATCAGTCATGAAAGCTTCTTGGGCTTTAATAAATGCTATTTCCAAAATTTCTATGAATATTTAATGATTCGCTTTGCCTAGTCAGATCTTTATAGATTATATTATGCTCTTCAATTTCATTGCAGTAGGAATCTCATAAACTGTGTTATAATGTGTTTTATCATCTGAAGAATTAATGAATTGTACTTCTGCTTTGCTATGCTAAACTATAGGTAAAGCTTAAGGTGTACACTAATAGCGCTGATGCTAAGAGGTTCGATTCATTGATGTCGAAAGATCTACAGAAACGATCTATCGCAGGCAAATAATTACTTATTCAGGTAAATTGCGAGGCGCAGTGGGAAACAATGAGCAAAATTTAATTATCATTTCAAAAAGAATGCAGGTATTATAGAAGACAAAAAGAACACCATAGTTTATGATGAGGTTAAAGGGCAATCTTCGAGAATTTGAGAACATTTCATTTATACCATCAGTTCAATGGCCTTTTTTCACAACAATTGATTACAGCGAATAAACAAAACCAATTCTCATACAAATACATCGCACTTAATGGCATCTTTTTTACACTTTCAATCGTTGATCAAAGTTCCCACTCAAATACTTTATGAACTTTAAAATGAACTTTAATGAGTTTCTTTATTTTTTATTAGTTCTTTTGCAGAAGATGAATTAGATTTCATAGTTATTATAGATGTTCTGAACATTTTCCTCTTCCCAATATATATATACACCTCGTATAAAATTAAAGTAGTTTTATATCCTCTATGTTATTCTTATTTTTAGAATATGATTTTCTTTTAATTCGTTAGCATTCATTAATTCTTTTTTTTAACATAATGAGACTACTTAGTACTTACTAGGGCTAAGGGTGTAACTAGGATATTATTAGGATAATGAGATATTACTAGGGTAATGAGAGGGTACTACTACTTTATGGGGCTAAGGGTATTACCACTTACTAGGGCTAAGGGTATTACTACTTACTAAGGCTAAGGGTATTACCACTTACTGGGGCTAAAGGTATTACTACTTACTAGGGCTAAGGATATTACTACTTGCTAGGGCTGAGGATATTACTACTTACTAGGGCTAAGGATATTAATACTTACTAGGGCTAAGGGTATTACTAATTACTAGGATTAAGGGTATTACTACTTACTGGGGCTAAGGATATTACTATTTTATCGTCAACAAATGTAGAATATGCAAAAACGGTTCGATATTATTTTATTCGATATGAGAAAATAATAAATGAAATTTTTTCTACACTATAAAGTTATCATTTATTGTGGATTTATTTAAAATTCATAAGTGTTAACAATAAGCTAAAATATCTCAGCTTTTCTTTTGCTTTTATTGCATTAACCAATGTCTGATTTTTGATTTTCCTTTTCGTCGATTTATTGAGTATCTATAATCGTTTGATTTTTATTTTTTTTCTGTGCTTAATTATTCTCTCTTATAGCAAAGAATCTCGCCCATCATAAAGAGTTTATTAGTTGAATTTATCAGTGATAATTACGTTATCATATCAGTGACGGATTGCATTGCTTTAGTGGTAATATTTGAGTTATTTACATAGTTTTTTGGTGTACTTTCTGGGCGATTGCAGCAGTTGCATCATGAACTGTAATTTATTTCTTTCAAGCGCTTAAAAGCATTTCTTTCAGCTACTCTTATCGTAAATTGCTTCTGTTGTCGATCTCGAGCACTTGATGCTTAAGTTTGTGTAGAGTTCTCTATATCCGTCATACCTTCTTTAGTAGTAATTTTCATTTCATAGAGCTCAATTCTCATATTCGATGAAAATAAAAACCCTCAGTCTCTCTTGGAGTGCAATAAAGCGTTTCAGTGATTTATAGCAAATTAGAGCGAAAATTTTCTCATTAGGTTTTTATTTTAATTTAATGTTTGTTTTAGTTTATCGCTGAATGGAGGACGACGTACAAAGTGTGATATTTCATCGTCAAAGCAGAGAATTTATGTGCTGTAATGGAAAAGTTCATTCGAAGGTAAGCATATGCTTTAGCTGGAATAATTAATCGGTCAATAACGGTGGTGATAATAACATTAGGTCGTAACTATTTCATTTATATTAGTAATCGGAAGTGTCTCGTTTTCTTATCTGAATTATATTGAATTTTTTTCTTCCGCTTTTTAATTAAAAGACAAATTTTGGAAGGATTTTTTCTTCGGTGTTAAAAAGGTATTGTTTTGATTCTCACCTCTGCCCACTGAATAATATTCAAGGATATTTTTAGTATCGCACCTTTGAGTGTGAGCAAAGAACTCTTATTTCTGGAATGTAAAGGCTATTTTGTTACTATGAACTATGATTTATGTATTTGAATTGATGAATTTCTCGCTGAGGGATTTGGTTAATATAACAATCATAGCTGATTTTGTCGTCGTATTTTGGTTGCTTGAAAGATAGGAGAGCAAATGGAGAGGTTGTCTGATCTTCGTTGTGAAAGAGGCTTAGGCCTAGGCTTTGCCGAGGAAGTTTTTCTCAAAGGATATCTTTTTTTTCTCACTTTTTAAACGTATTTTCGGAATTGTTTCGATGAAATTATGAAAAAAGGTAAGAGATTTAATTGAATTTTATTGTTTTTTATTTCATTGTATTATATTGTTTATTGCTATGCAATTGTGCATTTACAGAAATTAATTAGCGTTGAGGCTAAATTGCAGACCGGGTCGGCGATGTTAGCGTTATGTGCGGCATGTTTATGCCTCGGAGCGTTATGTCTGCTCTCGTTGGAGCAACTTGCACCGATCAGACACTGCGCCATCTATATCTATTTGGGCGTTTTTGCTATTGTCATTTTATCTCTGCTATTCGCTCTAAAAACGGAACGTGAACTATTCTTATTGCCTTATATCGCCTTTTCAGTAAGTTTTTATTTGTAGAAATAAATTATTGATTTCTTTTGAATCTCGTTCACGAAAGATATTGACCGATAAAGATAAATTTGGATGAGACGAACGAATGAAGGGGAATACTCACTTTTGATAGTGCTTTTCTTTAACAGCTGATAGCATAGAGATCGGGATAGGTCGTACTCATCCGGACTGCTTGCAGGAAACGGTTTCAACGCATCGCAATGATAGGTGTAATAATTGCATCATTCAGTTGAGCGAAATAGACAAACGCACTGTGAATAACTTTTTTTATGTGAGAATAAATCAGAATGACGTTGAGCAAATTGAAATGCATTCAAATGCCGTATTACCTAAAAGGAAAGCCTCGGGGACGTTTTCATGCGAATTTTAGAGAGGATTTTTAGGACTAATTCCTTTGAACCTTACATGACTCCATCTGGAGAGACCCATCGAAGCGATATATTTTATATTACTGATAAAACTCCATATAAGACTAGCGCCTATTATTTTTATGATTTCAAGTGATAAATAAAACTTATCGAGATAGGCGCCACCATACGCAATGCCTTCCTTCCCATCACTGTGCCTGTCGTGTCGTAAATTGCCATATCTTAAAGCTCTCCGCTAATGCATTCATAATTGAACCCACTCGGCTACTGATGCAAATTTTGTGCACAGGATTCGTTTGTATGTGCGTTTGTAATTTTGTATTTTGCGAAATGCATTTTGACCGCCTTGTAAGTATCTTTCTGTCCGAGTCTACGTAAGCCTCTCTGATAATAGGGTCGACTTTAATTAGTATTTAATTAATTTGCGTAATTACATATGCAAATTGCTCTAAGGTTCTTGTTTTTATGGAGCTTGAAGGTCTCTTATCATAATATTTACTGCTACTATAAATTCTTACAAAGATCTTGCCATAAAACTTAAAGCATTGAAAATATATATGATACAACTTAAAAAAGATGAGTATTACTCGAAGTTGACCACCTGTTCAGGAAACTGTGGCAAAAACCAATCGATAATGAAGTTTGAAGGAATCGTTCCTATTTTTTTGCTCTTTAATCGCTCTGGAACTGTTAGAGATAGAATAAATGAGAAGACTTGATTTCCATTAAGTAATTTTTTTTTTTTTTGGTTTCCTTTAACGTATCAAAGTCAAGATGCATCATCGATGTTTAAGTGCAATAATGACGTTGCTTTTTGAAGTTTTTAATAAACATATATCGATCATCGTTGACAGTTGAGCCAAAATTCATCGTTGTTGGAATTTCTTTTTGCGGTTATTGCATAAATCGGATAAACTCCATTGTTCAATCCCGAGACGTTCAGTTTTGCACCAATGAAAACAATTATCCAAATTGCGAGTTTAAGTTTCATATTCCTACTTACATGGCGATCTTTTCTTACAGGAACTTCGATAAAAGAATTAAAGTTTTCCAGTTTGGCGATTGCATTAAATTAGATTATTTAAGCGTATTGGTATAACGCCCCCCTCTCATCACTCTCCCCACTCATCTCCAAAATTCATGTCATTGCTCAAGTTAGGCTAGCATAGTTAAATGCATAATGTCGTCGTTTTCGACTTTTGGGAAGGGCTTAAGTGAGGGGCAGATTTGTTGCGAGAAGAGGGAGATGGGATTAGATGAGAGTCCGATTTGAACTTTTCGATGACTTAAGTAATGAAAAAGGAGAGGGGAAAGTGGATGGGAGATTGGGAATGACTTAAGGAAAAGGTCTTCACTTATCAGTTTGGCACTGAATTTTTTACCGAGCTAATGTGCAAATTGAAGTAACCATTTTCTTCCAATCTGTAAAAGTTTGCCTATTGTTTGCACATCTGAAACTTCAGAAATGCAATAAAATTTTGCGAATGAATGTTCATATTCGAATTATGATAAATTTGAAATTTTTATATTTTCCGCCTCCTCCCCCCTCCGCTAAATTTGCTTTCTTTTCTAATATTAATTCCAGGATGTAATTTCAGATCACCAATATCTTTTTATGCATAATAACTTCGTTTTTCGCCGTTTGGACGTTAAGTAGTTCGAATTCATCGCCATCAAAGTATTTGTCATCAATTTTACGCGATGAACCGATAAATAGTGCACTGAAATCTTATGTCGATAACGAAAATGTCGAAAATATCCACGAAAAAGGTTTGTTTTTATATCATCAGCTTATTAATTAAACATGCTTAATTGGGGATTTGTTCACCTTTAAATTAAACAAAAGAAAGATTTATTCGAATCTCTTTCTTTCTTCTGTATGAAAATAAGCCTAGTATTTAGCTATAAAATTATATTTAATTTGTATTGGTTCAGCTTATAGGTTTATTGTTATTTTTTGGTTCTTTTTCATAGTTGTTTATGGAACGTTAGCCATTTTATTTAATTTCTGGAAAGGTGAATACAGGCGAATTTTAAGGTTCGAGCCGCATCATCTATTATAAAAGTATAACTTCTAAGTACCAATCCTATTATATATAACTTGTAAGTGCCAATCCTATTATGTGTAACTTGTAAGTACCAATCCTATTATGTATAACTTATAAGTACCAATCCTATTATGTATAACTTATAAGTACCAATCCTATTATGTATAACTTATAAGTACCAATCCTATTATGGTTATTCTTTTGCATTTTTCCAATTTTAATTTATTGTTCAGAGACTTTCCATTTTTTTTACGAATTGTTATTGTCAAGGTATAATTTAAATAAGTCACAAAGGCTGTTTAGTTTAAAAAGTAATATATTTTATTTATTTTCTCTTTGAAATATATAAATTTTAGTGGGCTAATAAAATGGCTTCTGAAATTTCAGTCGATTTTATTTTTCTCATTTTGAGAATTTTTTGAAACGACGAAATTGATCCCTTTCTATAAGATTTTGAAATTATCCTCCAATTTTCTTTGAGAGAGAATTTACCGTAAAATTCATTTTCAGGAAAAGGAAAGGGAAAATTCCTTATTTTCAAGGAAAAGAGAATTCGTTATTGTTCATTTGTCTTCCATTCGTTCGTTGATAAAGACGGTTATGAATCATAAACAACTTGCTTAACTATCAGTGTTTTTATCACCTTATCATTTAGTTCCGTCAGTGAAGTTTTTCCTCTAATATCATAAAGATTGCCCGAAAATACAGGACGAATTAAGTGAATTGTTGCTTTCTAGAATTAACGAAAATGAACTTCTTAGTAGAAATAAATTAATAAAAAATTGAATTATTAGGTTAAAAAATAATAAAAAATATATTAGTGTTAATGAAAAAATAAACTTATAGAGCTTATATTTACTAGCAGTCTTCGTGATGTTTACAGCAAGTATTATATTGGCGTCATGTTCGTTGCTGATTGCACTTTTATCGATCCCGATGTTCTTATTCAGTGGACGTGTTGTCTATCAGTGCTATAACTATTTCGGTGCATATCATAAAGCGCTACAAATCAATGAAGCTAATCGGATCGAACGAGTCGAATAGTTACGTTTCGAGAGTTTGAGAGGAATTTTGCAGTGGCAATTTGTTTTGCTCGGCTAACGAATTTCCCATTTTTGTGCTCTCGTCATGGAAAGAGGGAGAAATAAAATTTCGAAGTTTTACTCTCATTTCAATTTGTCGACTTGCTTAGGCATTTAAACCCAATGCTGCTTTTAAATAGTGCAAATCATCATGAATCATCAAATTTCATATTCCATCCTATGTATTTGATTGTTAAGTGGGAATATTTTTGTTTAAATATGAATCATTTTTGGGCTACTCAATGGTTGTCTCAAGAGCAATGTACCTAAACTTTTGAAATCGGCGTATTACTCCTCCTCCTCCCCCTCCTCCCCTCTCTCCCCATTTTGATTTTGGGACTCATCAGCATTTGTGATTATTGTATATAATGAATGATTGATTGCCAATGTTCAAATTGCGGCATGGTAATGACTTTCACATCTTTGCTTCTCAGTTATTGCAAAACGAATTGTATTCGATCATCTCGGGCAAATTCTATTAAGAAAAAGAATTTTTTGAGTTTTTTCATTTAGATATGTAGAATTTGATTTTCGATCGTCTCGTGGCTTAGGATTCTTGAGATGAAGCACTTGAAGATTCTTAGTTATAGTGAAAATACTGTTAGTAAACAGCTGTTGTTGTGTTAAATTTTGCATGCATGAGGATATATAAAGCATATAATAATATTTTCCTTACAGTTTGAGGTAATATTACTTATAGTTATTGATTGATAACGAACTGATAAGATCATCACTAATATCCGAGGATAATTAATTAATCGATTCATGTATTACAATAATGAATTTTTTGTTTTTTCGTATGCTATATTGTTATGTTTATTGTTGTGTGCAATAAATATTTTTTTAGATCATAAATATATATGATTTCCTTCATTTTTCTACGAAATTATCGCAAAATTAAAAAGAACTTCAGTTATTTTCCTTAGAAAAATGCTAAACATCAACGTACAATATAAAACGGCGATATTAGGTTTTTCTTTTCCAAAATTCCAACAATAGAATGGATTCATTTTTATTCGTTGAATGCTTATTTGCAGAAATCCATTGTCTCTTAGCTTATTTGCAGATTATTAAGTATTCGTTCAATGAAAATATTATTGACTGAATGAGCGGTGGAATTCATTCAACGGCCACCGATTTAATGTATACTACTAGTGCTAGCTAGCAAACAAATGGGGATTTGTTGAGATATTTTCACATGGCAATTGCTAAATTGCCTATCGATCATTTTGGCCGATTCCCGCTAAGTTGATGCCTAGGGCGATTGCTTCGTCGACCTACATTTTTCACTTCATTATTCAGTGTTGATGTTCTTTCAATTACGTTTGAGTCCCTCCATATATAAGTGTGCATGCCTTCAGACAACAACCTTATTCTTGAATGAGTTGGGTCGTTGAGCAGCTATAACTCGAGCAAAGTAATGCAGTAATGAGAAAAGCATAAAGGGCAACATTGAGTGACATAGAAAGCAAGAAAGCTAACAGATCGTACCGAGAGAAATCTCCGTGGAGAATATGATATTCATTTTTGCAGTATTGAGAGGGTGAAGAAAGTTGATTTTCACTGAGTGAAATTAATAGTATAGAGATTGAATGGCTGAAGAGCACTGTGCAGAGGTTATTGCAAGTAGACTGTGTTTTCCTAATATAATCTACGTTCATTTCGAGCGAAAGAAGTAAAAGAGAGCAATGATGTGACTGATGATGTTTGAGGTCTCGAAAGCTTTGAAGTGCGAACAGGTCATGCTTGAAGTCATTAAATTTATATACAAGAAGTCCTATCCACATCAGTCGTCATGCTGTCGATGCAGTACGCATCAGGGACATGTCGTAATGCTTCTGTCAAAGGGGGAGACTTACCGGACACCTAATCTTGAAAGGCGGATATCGGTGCCTTGGCAGCGATGTTCTTTCTGTTTGGATAATGGATTCTTTTATTCCACAGCCCCTAGGCGCTTCCTAGAAAGGCCACTATTCCTCTGCCAGTCTGTCATTGCTTCGCTATATACAGCAGCAAATTTAGACCATTGCCCTAACTTCCACCTTTTTCGATCCTATTTTCTTTGGACACAAATATATCATAAATTCTGCGTACCCTAAATAAATAAATCATTTATTTTACATCATTAAAGAGTTAATATCAGAGGTCATTTTTATTCTCGTAGGATTAGCGTTAGACGATAACGCTCAAAATACAATGCTGAAACTTGAGGTAATGTGGTGCCTAAGCTCATACAATTAAATGGTGAAGAAAGTTGCGTTCGAAAAAAGGGAAAATTCAATTTCGGCACATCTCTCGGTGATACGTTAAGCATATCAGCGCTCTCTTTTATTTATTTATTCGCAAGCGCAGAAAATCTATTAAATGAATTCATATTGCTTTGAAAAACATATATTTGCATCTCTACAGGGAGTTATTAGAAATATCTTCCTGACGATTATGACACCTCATTAAAATGTGCACTTATTTTTGGGCATTCCCTCTTCATTCAGAGATTTACAGCAGTTGAGTTGATACTCTTCAAAGAATTCATGATCGATCTGAGAACGAATACGTTTCCGGAATGCTGAGCACATTCAGAGATCTTCGATGATCTGTATCGACGAGATGTATGTGACGTTAAAACCCCCAAGATGAATGAAAGGATTAGTAAACCAGATTTTGTTAGCACATAAAATAATCCATCTTGAGGTTTTTTGTTCGCGGTTTCAATTGAAAGAGTTTGTTTCGGTAATCCGGTATCACTGGTCGCGCTACTCCATTGGAACATTCCTTTATTCGACACCCATATAAAAGCTCTCTTCAACAATAGGCGCTAATTTAGTAAGAAATATTACCTTGCATTCTGAACAAATTACTATAATGAGTTATAGGATGACTAAGACAATTGTCTATACTGTTTTACTTGAGTCATCTCAAGTTTTAAAGGATTTTTTGAGATATTCGTGAGAAGTCGCTCATCGATAATCTCTAAAAAACAAGCAAATACTCTCAATGAAATCCGTTTGCCATATTTCTCGAAGTGGCTCCACTTATTCCACTAATGAGATTCCACGATTAATTCCATGAAAATTTCCAATATCGTTTTGGAAGTTCCACTAAATATATCGACTATAAGTATAAATGTATTCCATAAATTATGACATTCGAGGAGCGCGCATTAAATTCATCGAAACTTTGTAATCGCTCATATTTCGCATTCGATGAATGCCAAATTCGTTTAAGAGGCGTTGAATTCTGGGAGAAATCTATTGAGGGCGGAATATCGTTGGGTACCTTAAGTATTTGAGGCTAATCTAGTGCAAAAATCGCTATGCATTTCCGGTAAGAGGCAATTACTTTCGCCACTGCAATGCCTCCACTTCACTTCAACATTCAAGTAACGATTTTTAAATGAACTATAAGCGATTCTTCTAAATCGTTCATAAGTCTCATCGTCTCTCAATAAGTATACCTTCATAGATATTAAATTATTATTTCCTATATTATAGAAATTAATTTTCTCTTATATTTCCTCTTATCAGTGCCTTTAATTAAGAAAAAAAACAACTGATATTTAATTAAATAAAGATCTATTTATTGTTTCATCATTATCAAGTGAGAGAGAGAGACATTCACTGCATTCAGCATAATGACTTCCTTCTATCAGACGAACCGCGTTCGATTTTTCATTAACATTTTATCATCTTCTCAAATTGCTTCTTAATGAATTCAATGTCACCACAAATGTCCGATGAACGAAGTATTCGTATCAAATTGCAATAAATGAGATTAGGTTCTTTCACTTCACGAAGTAATACAAACGAACTACGTCGGTAATTACAATTACTACATATGCGTTGTTGAATCCGATACGACATTTGCGCTTCTACGCGTTGTCACGGCGCAAATGTCATGCAGTCATTTCTTAGCGAATCTGCGAGCATCAGCGATAATTGCCCGCAATAAACTTATACTTTATTACGACTGTACTCAGAGGTATTCAAGCAATAAGTTGCGCTGCGAACTAAATTATAGTTGAGTTCTTAATTCCGGCGTGAATGTTAAAATAGTGTTGAATGTTGGCGTAACGTTTCATTTGTGGCAAATCGATAGCACTACGGTAATTGCATTCGATGTGCTGTGTATTGATTAAATTTAGAGGGCTGCTGCTGTTGCTGCAGCTGCCATTCCCACCCATGTGGGTCACTTCCACACTGGATCCTCTCTGCTTGCATTGGTCACTCTTCAGTGTACTTTACCTATTACTGTTATTATTGTTGTTATTGTTCGTATTGTCATTACTATCAAGTAATCTTACTAGTAATAATGGTAGTAGAATAATTACTAGTTACACTAGTAAGGGTCATTTTTTTACAGTATGGTTACAGTAAGCTGACGATGTCCACTCTTTTCTTTTTACGAGATAGTTGACGAAATCGTTAGCCGTATGTTTTAATTTAATGTGCCAAAGAACGAGTTAAATAACCGGACATCGCGACCACAACGATGACCTACCTTTCCACCTGGACCAGCATCTTCGAATCTTTACGCAAATCTGACTCCGCTTGACAAGGACCTCTAGCGGTAGGACCCGTCGATTCGTTGACAAGGTCCGTCGATCCGAGAAATTGGAAATTTTATTTCATTCTTAGTCGAAAAATCATAAAACTAAAGGTTTCCTACAAAAATATTAAGCTTAGATATTTGGTGCTCCCATAAAATGTTCATTCATAAGTAAACGGAAGTCTATCGATTCACTAAATGCAAGCGAATCCTTAAATTATAATTATTAGTTTTTGTTAAAATGTCCCCATATTCGGTTCCATAGTAAATTCAGAGCTTTGTCGGTAATTTCGGTTCGCCACCCACAATGCCTTAGTATTTAATTTGGCGTTGATGTGGACGATGGTATCATCTGATATCTTCCCGATGCCACCAAAACCGAAGCTTCCGCCTTCAGGAAGTTCTGTTTACTTAGCTCTCATTCAGTATAATAGCTTTTCACTCTTTGTGAGGTTCTGCTTCACCGTTGGCAAGGTTATCCTCGCTTAGCACTAGTTGTAGCCACCATTATTCGCCTATGATTTTCTTTTTACGGAACCGCTTCACAGGATGTTACAGCGACGTCATCTCTGTGCATGTCGATGCGGATGCATGCGTGATGGTCGAACATCCCAATCGCTGAAGCTGAGTATCGGCACAAATTCGCCGTTGGTCCTGAATTTTGTCGAGATCGGGTTTGACCCGTCCATTGATTTGTTTCAATCAACAGAGCGTTCATTATGAATGTCTCTTGATATCGCTTCCACATGCCCCGACCTAATGCATCTCTAATGCAGTTAGCTCGGCCTTCGGGTCGGTCCCTCCTTCTTGCAGATCGGTTTCTTGAAGGTTAAGGCCGTGTCCTGTCCGTCGAATGCTGATGAGTCAGGCTCACCCACGTATCATAATCGGCATAAACCAAAACAGGGTCGGGATCGTCGGTTTGATCGACTCTCAGTGAGGATGGATGCTAAGATATGAGCTCTATTCGGCCTAGGCCTCGTGGAATTCGCTTGTTGAAGCTTATAGAAGCCACTAAACTGTCATCTCAGGTTGTTGTTTTTTGGAAGCAGTCGAGCGGAGCTGAAAAAATTTTAGTTTTTCAATGAGAAGTATGTGCAGTCGATCGGTTTTGTGGATAAGCAAAATTTTTTCCACTATTCGGCTTTTATTTTTGAATTTTAGTGCAATTCGATGATTTCAAGCGAGAATTCCATTACGTCGACCATCGTGGCATATTTTCCCGTTCATTCTTATTCACTCCTTAAATAATAGATTTCAATTTGCAGTTAATTAAATAATGTTTTAATTAATCTTCCATATGTAAATATTCTCAAGTTGCAATATATATTCCACAATTTTCATCATATTTTTGGTTTTTACTTGAAAGAACTGATATATTACCTCATGAGGATATACGACCCTCCTCAGGGTTTCTTTGCCCCACCAGACTGGTTATAGCCTTGTCGTATTCGTCGTACTATGCGTTGAATGAGCTTCTGTTTCCTTCCAATAAAGTCTTATTTCAGTATAAGGGTTGGTGGAAGTAATAATTTGTTTTCTAGCGAATGGAACGAAGACGGTTAAAATGAATGGCCAATATTGTTGGCTTTATAAACGAATAATGCGATCGAGGTGTTGAGATGAACGATAAGAATATGGATGCATGTGGCGAACATAGCTTACCCGTTTCCGAACTAACCTTAATTGACTACTTCGTAGTTGTTGGTTATGATAGCGCTATTGGCTTACAGGTGAGCGCTTGAGCTGAAATAAATTCTTAGCTGGAGTGTTAAACTCGAACTTAATTAGTGTGAGTCTTTGATGCCGCTAAGGGCGTGTGAAGGCAATAAGCTTTTGTGGTTTATCTCAGTGCGAATTATTTTGCCTCGAAGAGAAGTGGATTAGCCGAATTCTCGCAATAGCGACATCCGAAAGCTTTGAAAACAGAAATAGCGAATTATGAAAATAGTCGTTTCTTCGTTCTTTTCGCATTTTATTCTCCTCTTCACAACATTAAAACATTTTCGAGCGCCTATGAAGTTTCGACTTATTTTCTTATATATATATCGAAGTCATTAAAACCAAATTAGTCGGCATTTTTTCATTTGATATCTTCGTAGACTTTCTATTAATTAGTGTTCACGATGGGTTATTTTTATTTTTCCACGATTTAATATAATCGAGTCGATGAAATGTTTTGATGAGGTTGGAAAATTCTTCGATGATATTAGATCATCCTCAATTTCTCTCATTAAGCGTCGATCTCACGTTAATATTTCGGCATTCTTATACTTTTAAACATAGGCAGATTTTCTTCTCAATCTATCGTCCAGGAGAGGGAGCGAAATGCAGTCCTCCCTCTCCTCTCTCCCCCTCATAAATACACCCAGGGGCTGTTGCATTCTCCATATAATAACTTGGGATAGAAGTACGTAGCTAAAGGTTGGAAATATAATGTGGGCAACTATTTCGAATAGAGGAGCTTTGTTGTATTGTTGCACACCCATGTTGTTATGAACGTTGGAGGAGGTGATTTTCAAGGTGGAGAGCTGTGGAGAAGGCACCGGCGGAAGCAGTGACCTTACAACGCCACCGTTAGAGCGTTGTTATGTTGCATCGGTGTTGGCGCATTTTCCTGAAAAAAGACCTGGCTTGGTGTTCTCCTCTGAAATCGTTTCGGTACGATTTTTGCAGTCTTGCTTTATGATTTTACTGTGTACTTCCAAGAAAAGTTTGTTAAAGCTGAAGAGTGCTTAATGGCTCAGCACTTTCGATTCTAACCTTCGTCCTATATTCGGATTCACTCTACAAAAAATCCTTTCAGCTATGACTAGCAGAAAGGGATGTTTTTACTATTGGAAGGGGAGAGGACTGTTCATGTTTAGTAAGTTTATATTAAGGAGTTTCACTGGTTGGCACTTTCAGAATTTAATTCTTTAGTTCTGAAGCTATATGAGCTTAAATTATTCATGCGATTTCCCTGATGAACGAATTTTTCAGCTATGTATGCCAAAAGGGTTGAAATTCTTTACGCAGAACGATGTTCCGTCACCATCGGTGCATACATTTGCGAATATACGTGAGGATGGCTCTAGACTGAATGGATGCGCCCTCATTTATTACGAGGTAAGTTGATGTAATGCCACTGGAATAATATGATCAGTAAAAGTCAACAGTGATCCCTCATCCGAACATGCTGGGCACACTTCACGGTCGTTTGAGTATTACTGAAGTGATATTAGTTTTTGCAGTAACCTTTTTTCGTGCACTATTTAAGCGTTCCATTGTGTTTGTTGTGATTCGAGTAGAACTGAAAGGGGAATTTGAGAGTATCTCATTGAAGGGCAAGATGTGTCTGTCTGTCGCCTCTTATTGTCGCATTAGTCGGCAGAAAGAAAGTATTTCTCTTCATGGAAATTCAACCTCAAACATAGAATGACAGTGTGTGGATGACTCTTTACAGGAAATAAAAGATATGAGTTTATGCGAGCGAATGAGCGAATTACAAACTGAACATGTACGAGCGTTGACGGCACGAGATAAAGCGATCGAAAGAGCGCATGTTCCACCGGGAACCGTTTCAGGCGGTACGCATACACTTCCCAGAGGGAATAAAAAGGTAATTATCTAATTTTCGGGGAATGTGTTTACTAACTCAGTGAGTCATTGCTGTTGCGAGATTGCTTTTACTGATGTATGGATGAGGTTCGTTTTTTGATGCTACGTCATTTTGCGTAATGGCAATGGAGAGTTCAGTCCTTCAGTCGCAGTATTTGCCAGCTCTCTTTATCAGTTGCTGAAGTCTCGCCTTTCCTCTTTCCTCTCCCTTAACACCTTTTATTATCATCACGTTCCGTGGATTTTAATTCCAAACTGTTTGAGAGATAATATAGACGGTGAATTCCGAAACTTCAAGGCTTCATTTCGAAGTGTACATTTCGGTGATGTATCGGTCTCGTTTGATTGCGTCCCTCTTTCAGAGATTTTCACTGATTATTCAAAGAGGCCTCAAAGAGGTCTGATTATTACCTTTCGTTTACTCGATTTCTCGCGATCATAGCGCTTCTTATGTTAAAATCTTCCAGAGTCGATTAATTGATTCGTTTTTATTGAGCGCTTTTGTGATGGCGTCTGAATGTTTTGATCAGTTTTAATCATCATATTAAAGGGATAAAGGGTTTTCTAGTACTTGTATCTCTTAGGGTTTTTTTGATTACTACGGATGTACTTTGATTGCGAAGTCAAAAATGCGGAAGCTAATATTTAACCACAAAGATATGTAAATTATGGCTTTTATGTTTTTCGTCTTCGGTTGCGTTTTCTGGAATAAATTCAATTCATTTGAGCCGTCAAATATTCTAACTTCTTTCTCCACGAAGCACTCCTCGTACATATGGAATCATTCCGCATATAGAGATGGATTTTTTCCAGATTCTACTCTATCTTATTGGCCTCAAATTATTAGTAACTGGATTGATTAAATATGCAAATGTGACACCCTCGGAAGTGAATATTGAATGTTTATGAAAGGAGAAGGAAACATGGTGAAGGTGGAATATCAGTTGTGAGATTCAAAAGATGCAATCGATTTTTATTACAAGATTAGGAGGACGAATGCATGTTATCCACCACTAATATTGTTTGAATATAATGACGCACATGAATGCTCAATTTGCTTGGCCATAAGCTTCATTTAAAGAAGTGCATCCACCGTTTTGATTTATGCCTGGAATGAAATGGGGGATTTCTTTTGACTTATCTGATAGTCTAATGTATTCAGTTATTTTTTGTGGGGAGCGGGCGGTGAGTTGCTTCTGTCGTTCGTTTAAGTTGCGTCTCTGAGGCGAGGCTTTTAATTTCTGGATTTTCTAAGGCTTCTGGACGTCATGGATTCCTTATGACAATAGTCCTCTGTTTCGCAGTTAACTTCATCTGTCAATTTATTCTTGCATATCTGGATGCTTCTAAATGCTGAGGATTTGATAATGTCAATCATTTTGAGAAGTTTAAAGTGATGAACAGGTTTAAAAAGTAGCAGTGGATTGCTTCAGGATAGCTTCATATTTTGCGAACGGCTTTAATGAGCTACTTAGAATAGTGTCAAAGACCGATACAGCACAGATCTGAAGAATTTATCTCCTTTTGAAACGTTACTGTGTATTTTTCAAAATTCAATCAGTTTCTATGAGATGAATCTTTTCGAAAGTACGATCGTTACCCGCAAATTCGAGGGATCATTTCCGTCGAACGTCCCTCTGGTTTTCCGTTTTCTTTCTCGTCATTCGCTCTCCGTCTCTCGCATAATTATTTCATTATTGTTGACTGTCTTATTTATTATTATGTGACATGCCGTAACGATTTTCTTTCTCCCTTAGAATCCTTTTTCACATTTTATACGTTTTGTTGCCATATTTGATTGCGTTCTCTTGCAGCGATCAGTCTTCGGTACCCGTAGAAAGTTTAACAGCAATGGAAAGAATAAGTGGATTGGTTGTTGGTGTTTCAGGATCGAAGTAAGCGAACGTCATATTACGATGCTTGTGGTGGTGCGCAGCTGTTTATGTCGAAATGTATTTGTGTGCTGAGCCGTGTACCGATCGTCTCCGCCGGAGAACGTATTGTGACATCAATTCATTCGGTATTTACGTCGACCGCACAACCACCCGCACTTCCATTAGAGAGCTATATTTATTGGATATTAAATGAGGTATGATCGCATTAGAATTCAGTTCTTTTGAATGATGAGATATGAATAAAATCATTGAATGATATGACTAGGATGTAAAGGTTTATGTTGATCGTGATTGGTAAGCGTAGATTAATTTGAGATTATCATTTTCGATAGGATTCGATTGCTAGTCGTTCATTTAGACTGTATCCCCTGTTGCCTGGTTCAGTACACTTAAAAGGTCTTAATGCTTTTAGAAAAAGCCTAGAAACTGCTTTCATTTGTCTTGTCCATTATAACAGTCAATATTTGACAGAATCCGTACTTCATCCTTCGAACACAAGCCAGTCGTTGTCCATTATTTGTCATTGATGCGGATTATGTCTTCAGTTGTTTTAAAATTTATCACTGCTGATATGAGAATAGTGCAATAATGCTGGTGAAATATTTGAAGGTACCATTACCAGCACCCGGAAGTACGTTGAAAGTGGGTATGTGTGGTGTGGATATAGTACTACAAAGGCCTGGACCTGGTGAATTACCGTTTTTCGATCATTCGTTGAGATGTCTGTTCGATTTATTGACGGTTGATAAATTCCTTCGCCTCTTCACATGCTTCCTCCTCGAACATCAAATCCTCCTTTGTTCTAAAAGTGAGATATGCTCAATTTTGTCTTGAACGTGTATATTCCAGCGTGCTGCTCATTGCTTTCGGTTGGTGTTGACATAATGCCGAAGAGATCTTTGAAGGCAGTAAGCGGTGTTGTGACGCCTACTTACGACGCTTAGGGTAAAGAGACCCGGGAAGAGCGAAAGTAGAACAGAAGTGAGGCTGGAAGGGCCCTTGGTTAATAGTTTGAGCAGTTTGACTGTCGCCTTTCGTTGCCACGTTGGCCAGCTTAACGCGGAAGGTACAACCTGCTGTCCGCCTAGTCTGGAATCGTATGGAAAATGGTGATCTTCTCTGTTGGCTTTTTGCCTTATTGAAGAACAGCGGAACTGCTTTGCTCAAAATATGATAGATTGTTGGTACTCTGAATGGAAGGGGTTTTTTTTATTGCAAAGGAGAGGACGATTGGGGAGGAAAGGATCGGTATGAGGTGCTAAGCGCGGTTGCTCTCCCGTTTCGCAGCATTTCTGAGGAAAGGTGCTTTGTTTGCTAGTCTCTCGCTAATCAGTAAACTTTCAGTGTCATTTTGCGGCGGATATTTTCCTGGGAACACTCTGAGTGTTTCCATTCATATATTAAGACTCATATTGCAGCACTATCTCGTTTAATGATTGTGGCCGAAAGTTTATGCGCGTTGGCGTTTCCATTTCGATGGCAATTAACTTATGTGCCGATATTACCATATTCTCAGTTGAAATTTATGGAAGCCCCGGTGCCTTATATTATGGGTTTATGCTATGAGGATGTGATCCCTGAGCAGATTTTCCAGGTTCGTTGTCGCTTTTTTGCTCACTTTTGCATATTTGTGCAAATGCGGAGTTTTTTTCTCATGCAAAGTGGTATGAGGACGGAAATAACGCATTCACTTCGTTGAAATATTCATTATTCAAGTAGAAAGAGCGATGATGTCATTAGAAATTGCCGAGATACTTTCATGGCTCATTACTGAATGCTGCATCCAAGCAGGGTAATTCAAATGTTGTTTTGATAGTTGTATATGAGGGGATTTTCGCTATTGCACTGGTGAGGAAATGCAGTGTTACTGACGCCAATCCTGAATACTCTGGAAAATATAGTGGGTTCCAAGGATATGCGGTTCAATCATCCAAGTTTGAGGTAGAGCTTAGAGGGATGAATGATGAGCGAGAATACAACAGAAATAGATCTTTTCGGCACATGCCTTCATCAACTATCATACAGCCGTAATCATATATGCGTTTAGTCGAATGTATGTGTGCTGGATATTGATACGGGAGAGTTGGATATGCCCGAAGATGTACCAATATTACCGGATAGAACGGAATTCGCCCGTGAAGTGGCCAGTGTGCTGATACGGTAAGCGTTGTATTCGAACTGTTTCCCACGAATTCTGTGGCCACGGTAGTATGGCAAAAAGATCTTTTTGCTCTGCAAGCATACTCTTTTTTATCTTCAAAATTACACATGGAGGATAAGTAGATGAACACATTTCCTCGTTTGCCGGCCGATCGAGAAAACTCGGGACTTGCTGTCGTCTACCAGAATATATCCTTTTAACCTATCAGCGGTGACGATAATTGTGATTTGCGACGGAATCATTATCGATTAAGTAGAGTGTTTATTTATAACTTAAGGTAGAGGGTTTTACTATTCATGCTTTTAGTAGAAGTGTTGAACAAATTAGTGAATGGATAGCAGAGATGCTATACGGGAATATTGAGATCCTTTAATTTAGCTGATAGTTTTCTATGTTAGATATTTTCCGACTTCAGCCTAAGGAATATTGGGGAAAGGGATATTTCCGATAGAATAGCGAATGTATCTATGGCTGATAGCTTCCAAGATTTTTATGAATATAGCGGTAAAATAAAAGCACTGTGTAGACAGTCGAGCTGCATTGAAGACGGAGAAATACTCGGCGAAGCTATTCATATAGTAATTACATAATTAAAAGTTCTTTATTAGATAGTAGATGCTGAAAGAGGGAAGTAGTTTCCGGCGTGTTGTCTCAGGAATGATTTTAGAAGCCTTTTAATTGTTTAGTTGAACATTTTATTCCTCCACTATGGATTATTTAGTTTTAGCTTCGAGGACCATTTATTAGAGAATGAAGAAGATATCGTGAAGAAACGAGAGGTAGGAGTGATAGGTACGCGTCGAAAAGAGGAATGGTCATCGAAGCGAATGTCACGGTCGTTCGACGATGAGGTGATCTCTGGAATACTTAACGAGGAGAGGACACCATCGGGAGGTGTGTTATCACGGGCGGAACTTGCACCTCTTCCTTTGGATGACGTCCTTAAACAAAGCGAAGTCCTCGCAAGGTGTTGTTGGATTTCATTGGTCTATCTGTGTCTTTGATCCTAGCAAAATGTGTTTATCGATATTGCATCTATGAGTCGATGGCAAATAAATTTGCAGGAATGCATTCGTTGGGAGAGAGGGAGGGGCAAGGGGTTATTTAGTGATATATTGCGTGTTGACAGTTTTCGAATATGAAATGAATATCTAGTCGAATATTTTACTGGGTTCGTTCATTTCAGGTGCATTCGCGGATGAAAAGCTCTTGTTGAGTGGAAGGCTTTGATTGAGGGGAAACTTTAAATCGCTGTTGTTTGGTTGTTAGATATTTTATGTATTTGCTTTCAAGAGGCTATTGAGATTGAACGGTAGCATTCGATTTGTGCCTGATCGGGTGCTTATTTGTCGCGGTATTGTTGTCACCTCGGGTGGGAAAAGGTGTCAATGATGATATTGTGTTTTGAGGGTGGCAGCAATAGTACGTCGTGCAGGTGTAGACGTCAAAATGGAGAACATCGAAAAAGAATTGCAGTCGAGTGACTCGTATGCCAATTCGCCTATTTGTCGGAGATATTTCAAGGTGAGCGATCGACTGATTCTTTTTAAGTCGGAGATAATATTTATTCTCGGTTGCTGTATAGAAAGAATTTATTTTCTATAAGCGCTCTCCAGGGAACTTTCCTATGAAACGAATATATTTCTGCGTTTGCACAGGGGTAACATGGAGCACATTGAAGGGTCGTTTGTGAACAGCAATATTTTACGAATTTTGGTTGTTGTGAATTTTATTGCGGCCATTTTTATGTTCTCTATGTTTGTTTCCTTCATTATAATTTGGATTGTTGCCTTCGGTGACAGTGGGTGGCATTTTTCGAAGTAATTACCTGCCAACATTTCCCCTCCATAGCGGAAGAAAGAAGAGAGTGCTGAATCAGCTACATCCCCGATCGTGTATTTTTAGCATTTTTGCTTGTCTTCTTTCTGAGGGAATTTCTCTCAAAGTACATCACGATATGTTTATAATTATTAATTAATTAATTATTTATTTATATGATTGTAGTTATTTTTTAAAAGAATATTCTACAATGAAAGTAGATAAAGCGGTTTTAATCATAGACTGTTTCATGTTTACTTCTTCATTCGCTAGTTGTTTAATTAAAATTGCTAATTAGCAATTCATTCCAATCAAATTGTCGATTTGTATAGGTGTAAAATTGTAATTATATTGAGGAAATGAGGACGAATAACGCAATCCGCGAAGTGTTTCTAAATCGATTCTGTTGGTTGCTGTATTCATATGAGCATTTCGTTATCGGTGCAGCATGCAGTGATAAAGAGACGTTCTTTGCGAATCGCGATTCGATGGCGAATTTCGATAAGGCTGCGTTTCTTTCTGATCAGCCGGACAGTAACCTCCCTTTCTTGGCGGCTTTCCTCGAAACTCAGGTACTTTATTGAATTATTAAAATATTTTCCAACCCATTACGATGTCGGATAAAGTCTTCGTTCAGTCATCAATAGTAGTGTTTAATTATTGCACAGTGGATTCCGTATCTTTCTACGTCAAATCTTACGAGATCGTTGAGCGAGGATAGAGGAAGTTCAGCGATTCCTGGAACCGATCCTCCCTTTTGAGAGTTTAATTTTTGTCTTCTCTCTCCTCTTCCACCACTTCACTTTTTTGCGTCGCGTCGATGTTGTTTCCTCATTGTCTCGCTTACCTGAGGCAGTGGTACAGGTATTTAGAACCAAAATGCGGCCGCAGAGGAGCCTTTGGTGTATTTGTCGTTTTAGGCGTGCCCAGTGTGTGAATTTATAGAGGTCTGCAAATCCTCGATCGCTCATTTGAAGCTGTACCGAGTGGGAGATTTCCTCACCGAAAGATGCATTGTAGATGGCAAAATCAGCAGAATTTTTGTTTTTAATGATTTTAACCTATGAGGATTCATGTAAAATGCGGTAACATCTACTGGGATATGTGCAGATTATTTTCCTTTCGTTACTTTTTCCCATCTACCTTTCGGCGACAGAATGTACGAAAATATTTTCTCTTAGCCGAGTTGGGTCCGTGTGATAGCGGTTTAAGGTGGAGAGAATTCAAGGTTAATAATTGATGCCAGGACTTAACAGTACGGTTGGTTCCTGGATCCAGCAGGGGATTTGGCTCCTGGGTTCGCTAGTGGATTTGATTCTTGGATTTCGTAATGGATTTCTTTCTAGATTTGATAATCGATTTTATTCTCAGTCATATATGTTGTCGGTGCTTTACTGTCCTTGAATTGTCGTCAGTAGTTGGATTGAGCATGATTTCATGATTTCAGATGTTTACGTCGTTCGTTGATGCGAAGATTATTTCACATTGGGAGAAACCCGACGAGAATTTATTGCTGTTTGATGCGAGACTGCAGGCGCTGAAGGAGCGACACGGACTTCAGATGGTTAGAACGCCGACATATGAGAAGGCACTTCCCTTCCATGTGACTGGTGAGCAGCTGCTTTCTATCCAGAATTTCTCCGCGTTTTGCTGTTGTTCTTTTTAGAGAGATTCAGTGCTTTCCTTTGGATTTTCCATTGTCGAATGAGGTTGTCGGAATGGGCTGAATTATTTTTAACTAGTAGTATTACCTATTACTTGGTCTTTTTATAGAATTAGGCATATAGAGATAGATACTCTGGGGCAATCTCGTAGTAAATCAGTATCATTGAATATCCTACACCTCAATGTTTTTCCCCCAGGATTGAATAATTTCATCGTTACTCTTTTATAGAAGACGCAATAGCAAAGCGTGAGGAGGCGTTAGATTATATAGTGCCACAACCTCATGCTCTTCCTGGCGCGTTGTTACGTTGCTATGATGGTACATTTCCCGAGCTGAACACCACGCTTCTCGAGGGTACAGCAGTGCACAGTCCTTTGCCATCACCGTGGAAACAGAGACATCGTCGACTTCGACCTAAACATCACGAGGTGACCATCAGTTTCTCTGATCATCTAATAAGGCTTCACTTGATGTGTTTCCTTTGGAAGGTTAAAGCTGATATCTGCGATGTTTAGCAGTAGTTTTCAACTGTAACGTCAGAAAGAGAAGGGGGAAGGAGGGAGCAAGTCGGAGAAATGTGCATGATGCATAGCTTATGTATAGGTAATCCGTGGACCTCCACCATAGTGGAATATTGTGAAAGGTCAAAGGGCATGGAGGGGTGTGGAAGCACATTTGACTGTTACAGTTTTTGTGATCGGTGGTATATTGAGTGCATTTCAAAAGTCTCAATATTTAAGCGTAATTGCAGAGATGTTTTCCTTTCGAAATGATATTTTCGTTTTGAATTTCCAACTTACTAATATTCATAATCAGATAATATATACATTCTTTAGTCTAAAAATTCACTCTTTATTGAGAATAAATTTTTGGAGATATCATTCAGATTTATATATTATTTTAATGTGAATATTGTGAGAGGGGATTAATTTTGGGACATTTATACTAATTTTTACTCTTTTAATGGTACTTTAAATGAGCGGAACTATTTCGTCGTTTCTTTTTAAGTTTCGACGCATTACTTTCAAATATTTATTAAATATTTTGTGAGTTACTGTTATTTGCGTATGATTGATCTATATGATGATTGCAGAAAGTGGGAACATCAATCGCCGATCAACAAGCAATAACGCGAACAACTTCATATATTACTGATACGCCTAAACAAATTGCTCATCAAAATTGGAAATTTGTGGAACAACTTCTTAAGGAAACGAAAGGTTTTAGTTGATATTTTTAAATTAAAGCTCCACTGATCCGATCAGTGGATTTCAAACATCATTAGGGAATGATGAGTCTTGTTGATAGTGGGAAGGGGAAGGGATTTTGGTAGTCATTTTGTCCCTTTTTTCGGCGAAATTATTCAGGGGAGGTTGGAGTAGAGGACGGAAAAACAGATTATGGTACTTGGAATAGTCACTTTGCAGAAGATTACGCCATTGTGTGTCAGATATATGGTGTCATGTTCTATATTACTATCGGGAGGAAAAATTATATGTAGTTATATAGAAACTTTTTGCAACGAGATATTTTATTCGTTGAAATCATAGGTCTTTCCATTTTATTTCCAGTTGATTCTTTGCATTGTTCATTGATAGCATGTGGTTTCCTTATTAAATATTGTTATTGTGCAAGGAGAGATATTATAGGAAAAACGAAGCGAATGTTAGTGGAGAAGATGGGTAAAGAGGCACTGCAGTTGGGTCATGCAGATGCATCGGTGAACGGTTTGGAGGAGAATACACTGGTGGCATCGTTCTGCGATTTGCTTGAGAGGATATGGGCGCATGGTTTAATTAAGAAGCAGGTAAGGAGAAATATTCTCTTTTATAGGTTTTGAAAATCATTTTCTTCTTTTAGTAGGTGAGGTAGCTGCTTAAATTGCTAGTGTCCAGACTTGTTATCCTTCGATTTCTGCCTTTTATTTTATCGCTAAGCCAACGGGGACTTCCTTCATTGAGCAGTAGGGTTGCAGCGCTTGCAGGCAATGAAAAACCGGAATAGGGAGCTCCTTTTGTGGATTTATCTGGCATAGGCGATTTAATATGAGGTACCAGCTATTTGCTTCCGTTTTGAGCGTGTGTTGTTTGCAAGTTGTCGGAGGTATACGAGATATCAAGGTTATGGTATTTAGTGGAGAGTTTTCCTGAGCTCGTCGAATCTTTGCAAAAGAAATACTAGTGAGATGAAGGCTTGTTACCTTCGATATGTTCTACATCTCCCAACTATTGCATAGGGAGAGGCAGATAGAAAGCGGAATTGAATGGTTATCGGGAATGCAAGCCGGATATTACGGGTTCTGTCCGTCGTTGAATCCACTATGAATTTCAGTGGCTAAACACCAATCAGTGTTTAAGAGATTCGTTGGAAAATTCTCTATTATTTGAGTGCATAAATAGATCAACTTTATATGCGATATTTTGCTCTGCTTTTCCAAACTTTTTTGTGCATTTAAGTTTCTTTTTCAGTTTTATTGATATTTTGATGTTATTCTTTATTTTAGTGTGCCGAAATTATTACTTCACTGAGGTTATTTAATTAGCATAATTAGTATTAAATTGGTAGTGTAAGTTCTTATGCTCTAAATAGAAAATAATCGAAATGTGATCATTCGGAATTCAGTTGTTTCATGTTTATTTTTAGGGTAAGTCCTCATTATGGGCTCATGTACTGCACCACCAAGAACTGGAAAAGTCCGGTGCAATAGCCCGTGGTGCACTTGTGCGTAATTCGATGCTTACTCCAGGTTCGTTTTTTTAATTCCCCTCGTTGGTCATATGAAAGTCGATTTCTATCAGTGCCTCTACTTAGTTGTCTTTTTCCTCTTTTCCCTTAGGTGGAATTTTAGTGGAGAATAACTTTGAAGTGTTTGAGCGAGAGATCCTAAAGTCTGAGGTTATGGGCAGGTGAAGTGATCGATCGCCTCGTGCAACTAGTGGATCATTGTGTTTTTCTGATAGATTTGAAAATTGCATTGCTTTTATTTTATGTATTTTATTTGTTGTATATTGGGATCGTTTGGGGGGATATTTGAGGTTATAGTCGTAAATGTGTTAATGCACTCCGCATCGGCGATCTCAGCGATTTAGTCTAATAATTGATAGATATTAGTTTTCTTTCGTGCAAATATATTTTAGTTTTCTTTTGCGGCGAACTTTTTTATGTTTGGAAATTATGAGAATCAAATGAGCGACATTAGCATTGTATAGAAGAGAGGGGTATGTAATGTGATGCAATCTCGTCGTACTTTTAGAGCGAATTTCGGACATTTTTAGCAGTTATGTGTTAGATTTTCGCGATTATTAAAGCCAGGTTTGCGTCCACGATCAGATCTATACGTCTTGCATTAGTAAGTTTGAAAGGGAACGTGATTGAAGCTCTTAGTTGGAATTATCGGCCGCAGATTGGAGAGAGCTGGATGGAATTTGGGAATTTCTTTCTTTTCTGGAATAATTAGGGCAAATCTGCTGGAAGAAGTTTCTATATGGTGAAGAAAGCTTTGAATCCGTTTCATGAAACGACGAGAAATCCCTCAAACGTTTGCTTGTTGCTAGTTTTACTTCGACAGCTGTGCAGAATTTGAAAGGAGATCGCACAGTGTTGTACTCTAGAAATTACTAATAATGAGGAAATTAGGGGATTTTCTATAGTTTTCGAACTTATTTTATTGAATTTTTCTTATAGTAGAGGGATTTTGTCTTCTAATCTTTAAAAAATACATTTTTTGCCATTTTAGAAGTATTTTTTCGTTGTTTCTATAGAACTTTTCATTGTCATTTAAAATGATATATTTCTCTATAGCACTCGCATGGTTGGTATTACGTCGAAGGTTTGAACGTAAGCATTTCATTTATTCTATATATGCTATTTTTATGCTTGCGTTGAGGTTCTGGTCTAATGATTTCCTTCGGAGGGGTGGGGGATGGTGAGGGAATGGAGGAAAATAGCCTGGGGACTTCTGAGGGATACAACCTGAGAAGTTGGAAGGGAGAACAACATGAGGCTTCAAGAAATAACAAGGCTATAGCAGCTTCGAGTGAAATTGCTCGAATGCGATATGCGTCACACTTTCCACGGTGGTTGTGTGAATTCAGTGTTAGATTAGTAGCTCATGTAACAGAGATACTGATTCGAATGTTCGACTCATTTTTTCATGTTCCTCTATGTTTCGGAGCATTTTCGAATTTTATTTTTCAACCTTCATCCAGAGAGATCACTGGTACGATTGTCTTTGTGTACTATATAGAATGCTGCTAGGAGATTAAACAGTAAATATAAAGTTTCATAGGTAGGAAAAATTAGAGGTTAAACAGTAGGTAGGATTATCCCTCACCTAGATGTGAGTTTCATTCGGCTGCTGATCCGATTTGCCTGCACCGCTGAAGTGGATGGAGAATTAGCGTGGACAAGCTTCTGCCTCAGTCATTGGCTGCTATGAAAGATGCGGTGTTGAGTGTTGGATACATAGAATAAAGGGTTGGAGAATAGCCGTCTTTATGGAATATTAAGGGCATGAATGGCGTCTTGCTTGAGGATAGAGTGTTGTTGTGTGTTTATGGCTGCTTCTTTAATGTTCGTTTGATATTTCCGCTGGCCGCTTTGTCACTTTGTTGCTTATTGTAGTGCGGTTTTCATTGTTGTGGACGGTGATTGCATCACTGCTTTATATCGAATCGGTCATTGAAATTGGTTATTTCTTGTCTCATACAAACATGTGAATTATTCTCTCTTCATTGAAAAGTCTTTGGGAATGAAGATGTACAGATTCCCTTCACCTTCTTGCATTTATTGGCTTATTCCCCTAGTTCGATGAGGGGAGAGGGGGAGGGTGAATGGGGTTTGAAGTGCGCTGAATTGCGGGTACAATAAATGTAACCGGTGAAGGCATCTTTGCGTTGTTTCTGCCATTGTCTTATTGCTTAAGAACACATATCTTGTTTTGTTTGTGCTTTATGAAGTATATATATATCGATGCGTAGATATTTTACCGAAGAATCTGATTTGTTGTTCGAGTTTTATGTATTTTGTTACTTTTACTCTCTTGCTCTTCTAGTTACTTTCAGCCGATGAGCTCTTTAAATGAGAGATTTGCGATGAAATGTTCTATTCCTTCATATTTCTGGGAAGCAGATGGCACTGCTGGATGTCACCCGTGAATCTAAGATGCAGTGATGCTTTTAGACCCACACTCAGCGTGGGATGGAGGGACACAAGAGAATGTTGATATATTGGTCAGTGAACGTAGTGCAATATCGGAGTTAGCGCGCAGTATTCGAAAGGAGCTCGATCCGTCAGCCGTACCAGCGTGGTCGGTCTCAATTCTGAGAGCCGCAAACTTCATTTGCGATAAGATTGCATCGGGCAACACTGCCCTATCGTCGTCGACGCTGACAACCTCATCTTCGGTGGCATCGTTGCTTGGCAGGTCGAATTCATTGCAGAGGACTGTTCGGCCTACACTCCACAAGGCCAGTTCAATAAGCGGTAGGGTGATCATTCGATTTCTGTTATTGTGTAGTACGAGGAGTATTTGCGAGCGCGGGTGGGTAGGAATATTTCTTTAACGGTTCGGGTCAAGTTTGGTGGGGTGAGCGCTGCAGTCTTAACCCGCTTGATTACCTTATTCCATCTCTTTATCTGTTGAATGGGATTTCAGAGACGGGTAATTTAATTGGGTTATTGATAGCAATTGTGGAGAGTTGAATTTGATAAGCTATAGGATAAGAAATTTCATATGTTTTGCACTCATTGCTTTGCGAACATCATCGTATGAAAATATTCGTCGGTCATTTAATTATGTCTTAACTATTGGCCTTAATTAATACGCCATTTTGTGACTTTTTTAACAATCGTTATTGTTTGCAATTTTTTATAGGATTGGGGGATAAATTTTCGGTGGAATTTTTATAATAACGTAATTTTTTAAAAAGAATTTTCCGGATTCGACGATCATTTCCGATTTTTTACGTAATTTTCTAAAGAATTTTCCGGATTGGACGATCATTTCCGATTTTTTACGTATTTTCTAAAGAATTTGCCGGATTGGACGATCATTTCCGATTTTTTACGTAATTTTCTAAAGAATTTGCCGGATTGGACGATCATTTCCGATTTTTTCCTTACCTCTCAGGTAGCATTAATAATTTATGCAAAGCAATAAACATGTGAAATTCAACATAGATGATATATTGTTAAGGAATAGTTAATATTCGCCCACTTAATATCGCTGCTTGAATTAACATAGGTACGCGTTTTTAATTGCTTACCTGTGCAATTAACATTTCTTCATCTGTCGCACTTTCAATAATCCTTTCAATATTAACGCTAAACAATTGTCGACACCTCTTTTTGCTTAGTTTCAGATGCAATTTGCATCATTTTGCTGCAATTTTTATGCACTTTTCATTCATCTTTTTATTAGAATAGTAAGTAAGATTGCTTTATTGTATCTCATTGAATTCATTGTAATTCATTTTGCAACTGAAGTTACTTTTAATTGATAATGGCTATTGTAATATTCGTAATTCATTCATTGTGGAATCGATTTCTCACTGATGGGAAGGGGGGGGGGGGGGGGGTGGTGGGGAGGTGACAGTTTTGTGTCGTCAATTTAGATACTAATTAATGGAATATTTAATTTGCTCTTTTAATCGTCTTCCCTAAATTAGGCGCTTCGGAAGCTGAAATATACGTATCATTGGGAATTATATCAAGGAGGGAGGGAGCGGGGGGAGAAGGTTTCAAAAAGTGGAAATCTGGTCATACATTATGCAAATAATTCGATCTTTGTAACCGATCATAATAAATGTTATTATAAATCGTTGTTTATATGGCGTAAAATTGGTTTGCATGCAGTTGAGCATGAATTACAGTAACACTAATCCCAAATAGTAGCCCATGTGCTTATAATAGGTAATAATAGTGACCTGTGTATCGTTTAATATACCCGATGCATGTTATTTAACAAGACGCTTCCCTTGTAGTGCGTTTTGTCGCTTTTAGTGGCTCGTTATTCGAACGAGTTTTCCCGTTCACTTTGAGCTTTTCTTCATTTTATTCACATGTGCGTTGTCTTATTCGTTGTCCGTGAGAATCCATCATTATTAGTCGGTTATGCTGTATTTTATGCTATAGTGATAATGCTTCATAGACTATGAAAAAATTTACGATTCCAATTGGAAATTAACACATTCAAATATATATATATATATATGTTTTTTTCATATAGATTTTGCACCACATTGGAGTGGCGCTAGCTCGACGGAGAGTACACCGGAGGGTTCACCACGTAAGCGAAGCTCGTCACGTGCTCATAGCCCTGATCCGAAACAAGTTATGCCACCATTACCCACGCATATTGCATATGATCTGAAGTAAGTGTTTCTTCAGTTCGCTTGATTTAATATTCTTTAGCTCATTCTTGAATTGATTAGGCGATCTGAAAAGAGAGTGCTTCCGCTTTTTTCATTTTAGTGTTCTCTTATTGCGAGCATATTTTAATTATGTTCTCATCTATCCTCAAAAAATACTTATCTTTGAGATGCTGCTAATTGTTGTGCGAAATATCTGAGCTTGCGGAATAAGTTTCTTCAGGGGGAGGGGGGATTGATCAGTATAACGAACCCGACCCTGTTTTCGAAAGTCTCGTCTACATAACTATCCCCCAGATTGAGAGGAGGCGGAGTTATTGAGAGAGATTGATTGGGATTCATTAAATAGAGAAACTAATTATTTGTTCGTGGGGGAGGGGGGGATTGATCAGTATAACGAACCCGACCCTGTTTTTGAAAGTCTCGTCTACATAACTATCCCCCAGATTGAGAGGAGGCGGAGTTATTGAGAGAGATTGATTGGGATTCATTAAATAGAGAAACCAATTAAGAAAAATTCTCATTAGCCGATACCGAAACGTCGAATCTCTAGAAAAAAAATTCGCAATCTTCTATCTATTTCTACCAGTAGATTCGTCGATCAATTTCTGAGTTACCTGTGAAGTTTTATGTATTTTGTAATGATTGTTGTGCATATTTGATATGCAAGTGATGGGAAGGAACTAGAATTTGAGAGCAAATATTCCTAAGGTTTGGGTAATTTTAATAATTTGTGGATCCTTTGCAGGAATGTTCTAAGGATGACCGAAATCAAGACGGATATCGGCTATGCTCGTGCATTTGTGCGATTAGCGCTCGAGAGAAAGTTACTTCATAAGCATCTAAAAACGATTCTCAGCAATGCCGCTTTATTACAGTACGTCAGGCTCAACTTCCGGACATCAAGCTCAACTTTTAAAAGTCCAGATGAGTCTGATATGGCGTTACTCGTCGATGAAAGTGCTGTGGTGAAATACGGCGAGTAATTAAACGTGAGAGTAGTTCAAAGATGAGATATTATGTCGAAAGTCGTAATCAAAGTTGTAGTTGCGTTCTATCGTCTGCTTTCTTTTCCGTTGTATTCGTTTCGATTTTCTCAGAATTTGTGCTTCTTGAAAGCCTCATCGTGGCCTAAGCCATCTTAGTTATGGGCAGTAAAACAGGACAAGCAGTATGAGTTTGAGAGAGGATGGATAAGAGGGCGGGGGGAGTTGCGATGTCGCGGAGGGATGAAGGAAATTGTCGAAAGTTCAGTCTGATGGGAAAATATTTGAACGAGAAGGGATGTTTGTTTATTCTCGACGAATTGAGTAGGAGAGCATGAAGTGGTCGATTTGCAGACAAATATATAAAAGATATGCATTTGTGCGTTGTGACGACGAGAAAGAGCAATTCCTCTATCACGTTTTGTCGTTGAATGCTGCCGAATTTCGTTGTTTCACAAATACGTTCACGAAGACGAGTGAGTGATATCTTATTGTTCCATTTTCTTTTTTCTTCATTTATTGGTTTGTTCCTTCGATTAAAAGTAATTAAGGAAGTGGGATTTAGAAAGAGACATAGAATTCGATGTTTTTCACCGTTACGATTTATACTACTGATTGAGTGAAGAAGGATAAACTGACTCTCTTCAGTTCTAATTAAAAGCTTGAATGGCTAAAATTTATCCTCGGATATTCAGAAATGCAATATCGAGTGTTGTTGATGAGTGGGAACACTCGATCAATGGTCTCTTGTCCTATATGGGTGCTAATCGCTGGGTCTCTATGCTCAACGACTGTCATCGATGTGAAGCCGGGAGTGCTCGACTTTCAGTTTGATGTAAGTTTGCCTTGTTATGGAAATAACCGCAGCGGTATATGTTGAATAGGCTTTCATATTTGTCGATGGATTTCAATTTTCCCCAGTTTTCGGTGATAGTGAGCTTCTATTTATGAAAATTTTCGACTGGATAGGAATGGGTGGATTGAAATACAGCATTCTCGAGCGCCATAGATTTAGACTGGTAATAGTTGCGAACGTTTACATCTTTCACCGAAAAATTCGAAATTTGAAGGTATGGATGATGAAGGTACGCATACACTGTAGTGAGCACTTCGTTGGGTATGATATTAAGAAATGAAAAGTGCCAAATGGAGAACGAGGAAACAACATAATAGGGGATAACTCCCATTTGTTAGTACTCTTTCAGAGCGCGATTTTCTTCTGAATAAGTTTCCCCTTGAGGTCGTTATTCATTTGAGCATATAAACATCAGAAGCAACGTAGACGCATATTCAAAAAAACGGTGCTGTTGATGAGTTCTGTTCAGATTAAATGACCTAATTGCTTTTTCAAGAAGAGAGAAAGAGGGGATGAGTTTGGAGAAGCGAGGAGGAGAGGCTAACACATCAGTGTTTGTGAGTCGCTCATTTCAGCATAAGAACCTCGGCGTTCTATCGACATTACGCATCGGTCATTCGCTTTCATCCCTTAATAATGGAGTACCTCCGAAGTGGTTTCTTGATTGTGTAAGTTTTTATGTGTTTATTTTGCGGTTTTTTGTGGTTGTGGAAATTTATATGGTAGTGTAAATTTGATACGGAAGGTCGTCTTACTGTTCAGATCACTGTAAGTTATTTGCGGTAAAATGAGCGATCCTAATATCGAGAAGTGACTAGTGCTTGTCATTAAATAGAAGTAGATTGTATCCAGGTGAGCGTGATATGACTGAGGTGACCAAAAGAAAACGGGAAGGGATAACTCGCAGGATCAATTCTATGCCGGGTTGCGTGCGCTTTTCATTAAGATTTTTCACCTTTGCTGACGGTGGATAGTGCATAATTGAGGAAGTTCTATAGCTGCAAGAGTCGCCGTCGTTGATGAACGGAAATTTAAAAGCTGAATAACCATGAAGTGCAGTGAAGAGAGTGCCTCGGTCGTTCTCTTTCTCCCCGTAAGCATTGCATTCATTAAGTTATTCTTTTCGTAGTATATGGAATTTAATTTCCGGTCATATTTGCTGTTGAAATTTTTGTTGGTGATCTTGGACTAGTAATGTTGCTAACATAGGTGATGGTTCGCAATGAGGTCACTGGTCAGACGTATCGCTTCAATTGTGGACGTTGGTTTGGACGTGGAGTAGACGATGGCTCTTTGGAGAGACTTCTTGTCGCAGAAATCCTGCCTCAGGTCTAGAGCTTTTTTTGAATAAGTATATGCAGATTTTTTATATCAATTCTCTCATTTTTTGAGGGAAATGGGAAGGGAGAGAGGCAGTTGGGATGGTGGAAAAATAGACAAATTAAACAGCTAACGTTTCGATGAGGGATGGAGCAAGTAAAGGAAAATGAGCTTTATTTACACTGTGGGCTTCGTTGCCTGATCATTGGTCGGTTTTTTTCTCTTGATGTCTGCATGCATCCAGTAAAAATTCTTGTCGAGATAATAACGATTCTGCTTCTCCCTAAGTACTGGTTCCCACTCCCCCCCCCCCCCCCCCCTCCCTCTTCTGCCTTCCGAATAGAAAGAGTCGACGTGGACTGCTTGTGGAGAATCTGTCTTCAGGAAGTATCCGAATGGAGAGATTCCCATCTTTCACAGTATCTTCATTAACTTTAAAAGATGTGATATTGGCTTGTCATAAATTCGTGCCGCTCATATTTCCTTGTATTATTTCATGCGATGATATTAGTTTTTTGATTCTGAGTATGTATTTTTGAGAATTGAAGAAAAGTTCGGCTTAATTACTCAGCTTTGCTTTGATTTCCGCGAGCCAAACAGGCGTGGATGAAAAATGTCCAAAGAACATCAGAGGGAGGCAAATAGGCGGTATTGACGCCATTAACATGGGAGTGGAGTTGGGTAGCGGGGAGCGTCCTTTCAAAATTTTATGTTGTATGGCACTCGAAATGACGAATATTCTGACGGCCTTTGTTAGAGATATACTGATTTACGTTGGCTCTTTACCTCGCTTTTTAATTTCAAGCGACGTGATGATGAAATCGTTGTTCTCTTTGAGATGTTGATCGCCATTTCCGGGTGCTTCGCCCTTCACCTCCTTCGTATCGCACGCTGCATAGTAGAGTGAGGTTGTGAGAGTGAGCCGACGAGCTTATGTGAATTAAAGGTTCAACGCTGCTCAAAGGTTTTGCCGGGTTTGTTAGGAAGGAACAAATTTCAGCTCGAACTGGTCTTTTTTTATCTTTAAGGAAGTCGTACGGATCGTTTCTAGTCTTCACGAAATATGGCTTTGAGTTAGTGTAGGTAGGAGTGAACGGCTGAATAGGCTAATCTAATTGTTTGATTTCGGAGCCACCGTTCTCTGTAGTAATTTTGATCACCTTTCGGCATTTTCAGGAAGAGATTTTCTAAAGGGGTCAAGGTTGGTATCGAATATATTTATAGGTGGATCCAGACGCAGTAATATTAGCAAATGGAATGATTGACCGCAGTTCAAAGGCTCATTCACGTTCTCGTACACCACCGCGCGCAAGATCACCGAGTGCTACACGATCCGAATCCACAAATCCCAAGTCAAGTGAGTTTTTCGGGTTGTTGTTTTAGATTGTAGATTTTTTCCACTAGTTTATTCATAAATTTGAGAAATGAGAGATTTGTAAGGTGCCGAATTCGTTTAGTGGGTGAATTTCGCGGTAACTTTTTAATTTCTTTACTGAATTTTCCGTTTCAACGTTTGATAGGGTTATTTTTTCTATGAAAATTTGAGAAATAGACGATTAATTGATCAGAAGAAACTTTTTTTTATTGATGTGGATATTTTTCTTGCAATCATTTCTTGGCAGTCTTTTTCGGGGTGTTGAAGTGATTTCAGTGAAACTCAAATTTGAAATTTTTGATGTCATTAGCAGTTATGCACAGCTTCAAAATTGTAGTTATTTAGAATGAAGTTAATGTTTTTATATCCACGGGAATTCGCTATTTTCTGGTGCGCCTTGTAAAACATTACCATGCAGTTGAGCGCATCTAGGTCGAATATGAAATGTTGTTCTGTGTTAAATGGGATCCATAGATTCGCAGTTGGCATCGACTCGCTCTTTTTTTGCAAGTGGATAAATCTACGTTTAATTTCATTCCATTGAGGTGCACAGTCGTCTCTCATGCCTTGACGTTCATCCTGGCTGCAGTCAAGTTCCGGCCGTATTATGATCCTTCAGTTGTGATTTCGTGTTTAAGGATTTCGTCGGCTAATGTAATAATATTTAATTATTAAGGAACTCGTTTAACGGAAATCCAGCAACAATTGGGTGAGGCAGTCAACGCAATTGTGAAGCATTTCTATAGTGGCGTTGAAGCACGAAGTGAACTAACACAGTTGTTATGTGCTCCAGAGAGAGGACTCGTCAGTGTGATGGTATCGGTCTTCCTTTATGGACGACAGGATTCCATTTGGTCAGCACGATTCTTCAAACAACATTACCCGTGGGATTATATTGGTTCGCTTTTTGTTACTTTTGTTTGAGGGAACTTTATTCGATCGTCATTTAATGTATTCCTTGAAGCAAATGCACTGCTTACTGTTTTAAAGGATCAGCGGGCATATTGAAGGTAAATGCAACTAGCTGCTGAAACACGATGTTGGAAATAAAGTTAGGCAGAGGCAGTGCATATCTGCGGTATGATAGGTATATCGTAGTGGCAGGGTAAGTTAAACATAACCCTATTCAAACATAGTAGCTTTTGTGGTTTTGTGGCCAACTAGGCTGCAGAGGTGGATCTGACCTATGGGGGTTTTGGTCAGGCTGTATGACTTGTTTGAAAACTCTGCTTGATGGAAGCCTGAGAACTTGAACCTTTCATATGGTATTCCATTATTTGAGGCTATTTGACTGTATTGAATACTAGTATTTCAGAGAAAGTATGTGCGTGGTTTTTCGAGTTGATACGTATGGACGATGCGAAGAAGTTGACACGAGAACAGCGCTCGTTGATATCGCATGCCTGTCGACTCGTGAGGAAAATATCATCGAATACGGCGCTAGGAAAGGACGGAAAATTTCAGCTATTTATCCTTGTTACTGTGAGGTAATAAAATTTACCAATTTTTTTGAAACTTATAAGTCGAAATTTTGGCTGCAGTTTGGAATCTAAAAGTTTCAGAACGGCATGAAAATATTTTATTTAAGAGTTTTATATCTTTCTTTATAGAAAAGGAACGTCAATTAGTTGGATTTGCGGGTCGTCATTTAATATCGACCTTCAACTTTTTTACTTCTTTCCTCCTGGAATATGTTGACATTCAGACGTGTTCGGAGACGAATTGGCATCTTTTGCCTCGTTTTCGTTTGGCGAAAGCCCTGACCATATATTTTTGCCTTTGAAGAACTTCTTTAACTTGGGATGTTACAAGACAAAGTTACCCACCTTATTTTAGTTTTTCTTCTATTGGTCTTGACGTTTTCATAATTTCATGACGAGGTATGATATTGTTCAGAGATCATGTGTTGTCGGGTCTGCTACCACTGATGGCTTGGACACCGATCACCGCGCAGCTCTATGACGAGCCATCATTTTTGAGAACACCACACTACCTGACTTACCTTGCCAAACTGCTCAGCTCACTGAATGAGTTTCAATTTAACCTCGAAAACTCGCTTACTTATGGGATCGAATAATTTTCAGCATTATGTTTTTCTTTTGTATTTTTTAAACTAAACTATACTAAAAGGTGTGAAATATGTATAGATTTGCATTATACGATAATAACTCATTTTTTTAAAAAGTATTATCTATGAATGAGCGGAATGTGGAATCTTTGGAGCGAAAATTGGAAAGCAAGGAGATTTTGTTGAGTGTAAGCGAAATTATATATGAAACAATCGCAGTTTATTTACGATTTGGAAGCTCCATAAGTTCAAATTTAAGAGAAGTCGTTTGGACGTTGTTTTAATTAATAATATTTCCTTTGGTCAGAAATTTTCAAAGTTCCGAACTTTCTTTCTTCAGATTTTCTAAATTTTGACATCGATGAGAAGCGAACGGAATAATACTTTGAGATGTAATATTTGAGATATGCATGTGTGCTATGCTGAAGAGATTCTTGAGGTCTTTTTCTTCGGTGCTAAACCCTCACAGTGAAACTTCTTGACGGTGTTGTAATATATGTTTTCAAACTACGATCTGTATACGTGTATGCATTATATATTATTTGGGAGTTCTTTTCTGGAGAATTTCATTAATTTTCGTTGAGTATTTGGATCAGGAAAAGAGCAGACTGAATTTCGTTGCTTTGTGGATCGTCGGAGGTGATCAGCGTCGTCGTCAGGTATTCCTGAGGAACTACTTGAGGTCATATCAGTTATTCTGATGGAATATTGGGAAATAAATGAAGCTATGAGATAAAGAATTAAACAATTTTTTCATCATTGAATAAAATCTTTAGAAAAATAAATGGCGATCCATCATAAGTGACTGTAATCGATGATCCTTCATATTCTCATTAATCGATAATTCATCGATTGAGTATTTCTGCACACATTTCCAATATATTATTTATTCTTCCTTTATTTGGCATTTTTCATCTTTCAACGTATATAATTTCACCAATTTTCCCATTGATTGCGATACAGTATGACTGGAAAAAATTTTAGTTCTAAGAAGCGATTAAAAGAAATTTTGCATTTCTCATTGGTTACTTCGATCTTATAGAAGGGATTCCGATCCTTCTATTGGTTACTTCGATCTGTTAGAAGGGATTCTGGTCCATCTATTGGTTACTTCGATCTATTAGAAGGGATTCCGATCCTTAAAGTGAACTTATCGTTGTTTCGTGTTGAATAGATGGGAATTTTGGACAAATTTTGTCCCAACCTGAATGGAACTCATAAAAATCATTTCCACTGTTAATTAGGATCGATATTTGTTTCATTGAATTGTTCGAATAAATTTATGTATGGCGGACGATGGAAGTTAATTTTTGAAAAAAGAGGGATAATGAAGGACGGATGCACCTCAACTTGAAATATTTCTCGCCTTCAACTAAAGTGATATTCTTACATTGAATTCAGTGTCGGTTATATGCTGTCGGGATTTTCCGTGATTGATATGGAGGAGGAGAAAGGGAATAATGAACAAATGGGGAGAGAGGAATTTGGAGGACGGAAGGAGGAGGTCAAAGGTCGAGATTAAAGCAGTGATGAGAGAAATGATACGAATTCTTTGACAAGAATGTCCATTCATATTTCACATTGAAGCTTATTTCAGCATTGGCAGCGGAGATTCACAAATTCTGCCATTCCATTTTTCATTAACTTCGAATTTATAATAAAAACTCAATTTTTACTATATTGGTTCTTCGAAATATTACATTAAAATCTGAACCATTTTTTCCGTTTATTTATGTCGAAGAAGCTCATCGATAATCGATAAACTTTCAAAGATCCGTTGAAATATGCTGAGATATTCTAATGAATAGATCACGCATCCACAATGAGAAGGATCCGTTGAGATATGCTGAGATATTCGAACGAATAGATCACGCATCCACAATGAGAAGGATCCGTTGAGATATGCTGAGATATTGTAACGAATAGATCACGCATCCACAATGAGAAGGATCCGTTGAGATATGCTGAGATATTCTAACGAATAGATCACGCATCCACAATGAGAAGGATCCGTTGAGATATGCTGAGATATTGTAACGAATAGATCACAAATCCACAATGAGAAAGATCCGTTGAGATATGCTGAGATATTCGAACGAATAGATCACACATCCACAAGGAGAAGGCTATTTGTGTTGGTGTACAGATTATATGGAAGATCTTCATCGATCGATTCTCTCATCTTTACATGGTTTTATATATTCTTTGTAAAAGTCGACTTTATTGCTCAATATTTTTAGAATCAGGCTTACCTGTATGCTTCATACTGCTCTATTTTCTCCATTAAACTCACACCATCCACATATTTTTCTTTTTCAGGATAATACTTGTTTCCTTGTGTTGTAAATTATTCGGTTCGGACTATATATATTAATATATATTTTCAATTATCTGTGCGTAAAGGAAGAGAAACTATTCATGCGCATTGATTTATACTTCCGATATAAATTTAATTAAGTATAGTAAATCCAGCAGATATTGTAATTCCAGAACTCTTAGAATTCTGCGGACAGACCATTCATCTTGCTTACTTTTTTCATAAGATTTGCTCATATATTTGAAAAATTTTCCAATTTTCAACTATTGACGAGAGGAAATCTATTAAAGAAGAGATTTAGTTTCCTTCAAGTCTTAACTGGAGGTCTTTTATTCGTTAACGAATTCACTGAGATAATTTTATAGCAAATACTGCTTAAGCGTTTTGCAATAGTGGAACTTCTGGATGAAATCAACCATTTTTCATTATCTATCAGTTTCTCTTATGTTACAAAGAAATAAGTTCCCTAAGCATCAACCTAAGGATAATTTCTACGGAATGATAAGTTCCAGTACCTGAGGTAGGATTCAATTTGAATACCTCTGGGGTACCCTTCCTCCTTTCCTGCACCTCTATTGAAGTACCGCAGCTCATAAAATATAGTAGCAGTGGTACTTTTCTGAAATTATCTCACAATGTTCATATAATTTATATCAGTAAAATAACGCAGCAGCGATACTCTACCGAAACTGAACTTACACCTTCATTATTCAATTCGACTACAATAATTATCGATTACAATATTTGTGCAAATATCGATCACATTCATCTATTTGTTATTGAATTTACACATTTATTTATTATCGATCATTCATTCAATTTACACATTTATTCCGTGAGTTTGAGTGTGTTTTTGTGTGTTTGTGTGTGTTTGTGCTGTTTGTGCGTGTTTCTGTGTGTTTCTGTCTGCTTGCGTGTCTTTGTGTGTGTTTGTGAATGTTTGTGTGTGTTTATGTGTGTTTGTGTGTGCCTGTGTGTGTTTGTGTGTGTTTGTGCGTGTTTGTGTGTTTTTCTGTGTGTTTCTCTCTGCTTGCGTGCGTTTGTGTGTGTTTGTGAATGTTAGTGTGTTGTTATGTGTGTTTGTGTGTGCCTGTGTGTGTTTGTGTGTGTTTGTGCGTGTTTGTGTGTGTTTCTGTGTGTTTCTGTCTGCTTGCGTGTGTTTGTGTGCGTTTGTGTGTGTTTGTGAATGTTTGTGTGTGTTTATGTGTGCTTGCGTGTGCCTGTGTGTGTTTGTGTGTGTTTGTGCGTGTTTGTGCGTGTTTCTGTGTGTTCCTGTCTGCTTGCGTGTGCCTGTGTGTGTTTGTGTGTGTTTGTGCGTGTTTGTGTGTGTTTCTGTGTGTTTCTGTCTGCTTGCGTGTGCTTGTGTGCGTTTGTGTGCGTTTATGTGTGTTTGTGAACTTTGTGTGTGTTTCTGTGTGTTTCTGTCTGCTCCGTGTGTTTTGGTGCGTTTGCGTGTGTTTGTGAATGTTTGTGTGTGTTTTATGTGTGTTTTTGTGTGTTTGCGTGTGTTTGTGTGTGTTTGTGTGTGTTTTGTGAATGTTTTGTGTGTTTTATGTGTGTTTGTGTGTGCTTGCGTGTGTTTGTGTGCGTTTGTGTGTGTTTGTGTGCGTTTGTGTGTGTTTGCGTGTGTTTATGTTGGTTGGTGTGTTTGCGTGTGTTTGTGTGTGTTTGTGTGTTTGTGCATGTTTGTGTGTGTTTTTTTATGTGTGTTTGTCGTGTTTGTGGTGTTTCTGTGTGTTTCTGTCTGCTTAGTGTCTTTGTGTGTGTTTGTGAATGTTTGTGTGTGTTTATGTGTGTTTGTGTGTGCCTGTGTGTGTTTGTGTGTGTTTGTGCGTGTTTGTGTGTGTTTCTGTGTGTTTCTGTCTGCTTGCGTGTGTTTGTGTGCGTTTGTGTGTGTTTGTGAATGTTTGTGTGTGTTCATGTGTCTTTGTGTGTGTTTGCGTGTGTTTGTGTGTGTTTGTGCGTGTTTGTGCATGTTGTGTGTGTTTTATGTGTGTTTGTGTGTGCTTGCGTGTGTTTTGTGTGCGTTTGTGTGTGTTTGTGTGCGTTTGTGTGTGTTTGTGAATGTTGTGTGTGTTTATGTGTATTTGTGTGTGCCTGTGTGTGTTTGTGTGTGTTTGTCCGTGTTTTGTGTGTGTTTCTGTCTGTTCTGTCTGCTTACGTGTGTTTGTGTGCGTTTGTGTGTGTTTGTGAATGTTTGTGTGTGTTCATGTGTGTTTGTGTGTGCCTGTGTGTGTTTGTGTGTGTTTGTGCGTGTTTGTGTGTGTTTCTGTGTGTTTCTGTCTCCTTGCGTGTGTTTGTGTGCGTTTGTGTGTGTTTGTGTGTGTTTCTGTGTGTCTCTGTCTGCTTGCGTGTGTTTGTGTGCGTTTGTGTGTGTTTGTGAGTCTTTTGTGTGTTTTTCTGTGTGTTTCTGTCTGCTTGCGTGTGTTTGAGTGCGTTTGTGTGTGTTTCTGAATGCTTGTGTGTGTTTATGTGTGTTTGTGTGTGCCTGTGTGTGTTTGTGTGTGTTTGTGCATGTTTGTGTGTGTTTCTGTGTGTTTCTGTCTGCTTGCGTGTGTTTTGTGTGCGTTGTGTGTGGTTTGTGAATGTTTGTATGTGTTTATGTGTTTGTGTGTGCTTGCGTATGTTTGTGTGCGTTTGTGTGTGTTTGTGAATGTTTGTGTGTGTTTTTATGTGTGTTTGTGTGTGCCTGTGTGTGTTTGTGTGTGTTTGTGCGTGTTGTGTGTGTTTCTGTGTGTTTCTGTCTGCTTGCGTGTGTTTGTGTGCGTTTGTGTGTGTTTGTGAATGTTTTGTGTGTGTTTATGTGTGTTTGTGTGTGTTTGTGTGTGTTGTGTGTGTTTGTGTGTGTTTGTGTGTTTTGTGTTTTGTGTGTGTTTGTGAATGTTTGTGTGTGTTTTGTGTGTTTGTGTGTGCCTGTGTGTATTGTGTGTGTTTGTGCGTGTTTATGTGTGTTTCTGTGTGTTTCTCCTTGCGTGTGTTTGTGTGCGTTTGTGTGTGTTTTGTGAATGTTTGTGTGTGTTTATATGTGTTTGTGTGTGCCTGTGTGTGTTTGTGTGTGTTTGTGATGTTTTGTGTGTTTATGTGTGTTTTTGTGTGTGCTGTGTGTTTGTGTGTGTTTATGCGTGTTTTGTGTGTGTTTAGTGTGTTTGTGTGTGCTTATGTGTGTTTGTGTGCTTTGTGTGTGTTTGTGAATGTTTGTGTGTGTTTATGTGTGTTTGTGTGTGCCTGTGTGTGTTTGTGTGTGTTTGTGCGTGTTTGTGTGTGTTTCTGTGTGTGTCTGTGTGTGTTTGTGTGCGTTTGTATGTGTTTGTGAATGGTGTGTGTTTATATGTGTTTGTGTGTGCCTGTGTGTGTTTGTGTGTGTTTGTGCGTGTTTGTGTGTGTTTCTGTGTGTTTCTGTGTGCTTCGTGTGTTTGTGTGCGTTTGTGTGTGTTTGTGAGTGTTTGTGTGTGTCTATATGTGTTTGTGTGTGCCGTGTGTGTTTGTGTATGTTTGTGCGTGTTTGTGTGTGTTTCTGTGTGTTATGTCTGCTTGTGTGTTTGTGTGCGTTTATGTGTGTTTGTGAATGCAGTGTGTGTTTATGTGTGTTTGTGTGTGCTTGCGTGTTTTTTGTGCGTTTGTGTGTGTTTGTGAATGTTTGTGTGTGTTTTATGTGTGTGTGTGTGCCTGTGTGTGTTTGTGTGTGTTTGTGCGTGTTTTTGTGTGTTTCTGTGTGTTTCTGTCTTTGCGTGTGTTTGTTGCGTTTGTGTGTTTTGTGAATGTTTGTGTGTGTTTTTGTGTGTTTGTGTGTGTTTGTGTGTGTTTGTGCGTGCTTGTGTGTGTTTATGTTGTGTTTCTGTGTGTTTCTGTCTGCTTGCGTGTGTTTGTGTGCGTTTGTGTGTGTACTTTGTGTGCTGTTGTGTGCTACGTGTGTTTGAATGTTTGTGTGTGTTTATGTGTGTTTGTGTGTGCCTGTGTGTGTTTTGTGAATGTTTTGTGTGTGTTTCTGTGTGTTTGTGTTGTGTGTTGTGTGTGTTTCTGTGTGTTTGTGAGTGTTTGTGTGTGTTTATGTGTGTTTGTGTGTGCTTGTGTGTGTTTGTGTGTGTTTGTGTGTGTTTGTGAATGTTTGTGTGTGTTTATGTGTGTTTGTGTGTGTTTGTGTGTGTTTGTGTGTGTTTTGTGTGTGTTTGTTGTGTTGCGTGTGTGGTGTTTTGTGTGTGCGTGTGTGTGAATGTTTTGTGTGTTTTATGTGTGTTTGTGTGTGCCTGTGTGTGTTTGTGTGTTTTGTGTGTTTATGTGTGTTTGTGTGTGTTTGTGTTGTGTGTTTGTGTGTTTGTGTGTGTTTGTGTGTTTGTGTGTGTTTATGTGTGTTTGTGTGTGCTTGTGTGTGTTTGTGTGTGTGTGTGTTTGTGAATGTTTGTGTGTGTTTCTGTGTGCCGTGTGTGTGTTTTGTGTGTGTTGTGTGTTTGTGTGTGTTTATGTGTGTTGTGTGTGCCTGTGTGTGTGTGTGTGTTTGTTTTGTGTGTGTTTCTGTGTGTTTGTGTCTGCCGTGTGTTTGTGTTTTGTGTGTGCTTGTTGTTTGTGTGTGTTTATGTGTGTTTGTGTGTGCCTGTGTGTGTTTGTGTGTGTTTGTGTGTGTTTGTGTGTGTTTGTGTGTGCCTGTTGTGTGTTTGTGTGTGTTTGTGTGTGTTTGTGTGTGTTTTGTGTGTTGTGTGTGTTTGTGTGTGTTTGTGTGTGTTTGTGTGTGTTTGTGTGTGTTTGTGTGTGTTTCTGTGTGTTTCTGTGTGCTTTGTGTTTGTGCGTTTGTGTGTGTTTGAATGTTTGTGTGTGTTTATGTGTGTTTGTGTGTGCCTGTGTGTGTTTGTGTGTGTTTGTGTGTGTTTGTGTGTGTTTGTGTGTGTCTGCTTGTGTGTTTTGTTTTTGTGTGTTTGTTGTGTGTGTGTTTATGTGTGTTTGTGTGTGCTTGTGTGTGTTTGTGTGCGTTTGTGTGTGTTTGTGTGTGTTTGTGTGTGTTTGTGTGTGTTTGTGTGTGTGTGTGTGTGTGTGTTTGGTTGTGTGTTTGTGTGTGTTTCTGTGTGTTTTGTGCTTGTGTGTTTTGTGTGCGTTTGTGTGTGTTGTGAATGTTGTGTGTGTTTATGTGTGTTTTTGTGTGTGCCTGTGTGTGTTTGTGTGTGTTTGTGTGTGTTATGTGTGTTTGTGTGTGCCTGTGTGTGTTTGTGAATGTTTGTGTGTGTTTATGTGTGTTTGTGTGTGCCTGTGTGTGTTTGTGTGTGTTTTGTGTGTTTGTGTGTGTTTTGTGTGTTTCTGTGTGTTTTGTTTGTGTGTTTGTGTGTGTTTGTGTGTGTTTGTGAATGTTTGTGTGTGTTTATGTGTGTTTGTGTGTGCTTGTGTGTGTTTGTGTGTGTTTGTGTGTTTGTGCTGTGTGTGTTTGTGTGTTTTGTTTTGTGTGTTTGTGTGTGTGTGTGTTTGTGTGTGCCTGTGTGTGTTTGTGTGTGTTTATGTGTTTTGTGTGTGTTTGTGTTTGTGTGTGTTTGTGTGTGCCGTGTGTGTGTTTTGTGTGTGTTGTGTGTTTGTGTGTGTGTGTGTTTGTGTGTGTTTGTGTTTTGTGTGTTTGTGTGTGTTTGTGTGTGTTTGTGTGTGTTTTGTGTGTTTGTGTGCTTTGTGTGTGTTTGTGAATGTTTGTGTGTGTTTATGTGTGTTTGTGTGTGCCTGTGTGTGTTTATGTGTGTTTTGTGTGTGTTTGTGTGTGTTTGTGTGTGTTTCTGTTGCCGTGTGTTTGTGTTTTGTGTGTGTTGTGTGTGTGTGTGTTTATGTGTGTTTGTGTGTGCCGTGTGTTTGTGTTTTGTGAATGTTTTGTGTGTGTTTATGTGTGTTTGTGTGTGCCTGTGTGTGTTTTGTGTGTTTTTGTGTGTTTGTGTGTGTTTGTGTGTGTTTGTGTGTGCCTGTGTGTGTTTGTGTGTGTTTGTGTGTGTTTGTGTGTGTTTTATGTGTGTTTGTGTGTGTTTGTGTGTGTTTGTGTGTGTTTGTGTGTGTTTGTGTGTGTTTGTGTGTGTCTTGTGTTGTGTGTTTGTGTGTGTTATGTGTGTTTGTGTGTGTTTCTGTGTGTTTTTGTGCTTGTGTGTTTGTGTGTTTGTGTGTGTTTGTGTGTGTTTGTGTGTGTTTGTGTGTGTTTGTGTGTGTTTGTGTGTGTTTTTGTGTGTTTGTGTGATGTTTGTGTGTGTTTCTGTGTGTTTCTGTGTGCTTGTGTGTGTTTGTGTGTGTTTGTGTGTGTTTGTGTGTTTGTGTGTGTTTATGTGTGTTTGTGTGTGCCTGTGTGTGTTTGTGTGTGTTTGTGCGTGTTTGTGTGTGTTTCTGTGTGTGTTTTGGTGTGTTTGTGTGTGTTTGTGTGTGTTTGTGATGTGTGTGTTTGTGTGTGTTTGTGTGTGTTTGTGTGTGTTTGTGTGTGTTTTGTGTGTTTGTGTGTGTTTGTGTGTGTTTGTGTGTGTTTGTGTTGTGTGTTTGTGTGTGTTTGTGTGTGTGTGTGTTTGTGTGTGTTTATGTGTGTTTTGTGTGTGTGTGTGTGTTTATGTGTGTTTGTGTGTGCTTGTGTGTTTGTGTGTTTGTGTGTGTTTGTGATGTTTGTGTGTGTTTATGTGTGTTTGTGTGTGCCTGTGTGTGTTTGTGTGTGTTTGTGTGTGTTTATGTGTGTTTGTGTGTGTCTGTTGTGTGTTTGTGTTTTGTGTGTGTTTGTGTGTTTGTGTGTATGTGTGTTTGTGTGTGCCTGTGTGTGTTTGTGTGTGTTTGTGTGTGTTGTGTGTGTTTGTGTGTTTGTGTCCTGTGTGTTTGTGTTGTGTGTGTTGTGTGTTTGTGTGTGTTTATGTGTGTTTGTGTGTGCCTGTGTGTGTGTGTGTTTGTGTGTTTGTGTGTGTTTCTGTGTGTTTGTGTGTGCTTGTGTGTGTTTGTGTGTGTTTGTGTGTGTTTGTGTGTGTTTGTGTTGTTGTTTATGTGTGTGTGTTTGTGTTGTGTGTGTGTGTTTGTGTGTGTTTGTGTGTGTTTCTGTGTGTGTTTGTGTGTGTTTGTGTGTGTTTGTGTGTGTTTGTGTGTGTTTGTGTGTGTTTGTGTGTGTTATGTTGTTTGTGTGTGCCTGTGTGTGTTTGTGTGTGTTTGTGTGTGTTTGTGTGTGTTTGTGTGTTTTTGTGTTGTGTGTTTGTGTGTGTTTGTGTGTGTTTGTGAATGTTTGTGTGTGTTTATGTGTGTTTGTGTGTGCTTGTGTGTGTTGTGTTGTGTTTTGTGTGTGTTTGTGAATGTTTGTGTGTGTTTATGTGTGTTTGTGTGTGCCTGTGTGTGTTGTGTGTGTTGTGTGTTTGTGTGTGTTTGTGTGTGCCTGTTGTGTGTTTGTGTGTGTTTGTGTGTGTTTGTTGTGTGTGTGTTTGTGTGTTTGTGTGTGTGTGTGTGTTGTGTGTGTTTGTGTGTTTGTGTGTGTTTGTGTGTGTTTGTGTTGTGTGTTTGTGTGTTTGTGTGTGTTGTGTGTTTGTGTGTGTTTATGTGTGTTTTGTGTGTCTGTGTGTGTTCTGTGTGTTTGTGTGTGTTTGTGTGTGTTTTGTGTGTTTTTGTGTGTTGTGTGTTTGTGTGCGTTTGTGTGTGTTTGTGTGTTTGTGTGTGTTTGTGTGTGTTTGTGTGTGTTTATGTGTGCCTGTGTGTGTTTTGTGTGTTTGTGTGTGTTTGTGTGTGTTTATGTGGCCTAGTGTGTTTGTGCGTGTTTGTGTGTGCCTGTGTGTGTTTGTGTGTGTTTGTGTGTGTTTTGTGTTTGTGTGTGTGTTTGTGTGTGCCTGTGTGTTTTGTGAATGTTTGTGTGTGTTTAGTGTGTTTTGTGTGTGCCTGTGTGTGTTTGTGTGTGTTTGTGTGTGTTTATGTTGTTTTATGTGCGTGTGTCTGTTTGTGTGTGTTTGTGTGTGTTTATGTGCCCTATTGTGTGTGTGCGTGTTTGTGTGTGCCTGTGTGTGTTTGTGTGTGTTTGTGTGTGCCTGTGTGTGTTGTGAATGTTTGTGTGTGTTTATGTGTGTGTTTGTGTGTGCCTGTGTGTTTGTGTGTGTTTATGTGTGTTTGTGTGTGCCTGTATGTGTTTGTGTGTGTTTTGTGTGTGTTTATGTGTGCCTAAGTGTGTTTGTGTGTGTTTGTGTGTGCCTGTGTGTGTGTTTGTGATTGTTTGTGTGTGTTGTGTGTGTTTTGTGTGTGCCTGTGTGTGTTTGTGTGTGTTTGTGTGTGTGTTTGTGTGTGCCTGTGTGTGTTTTGTGTGTGTTTTGTGTGTGTTTATGTGTGTTTGTGTGTGAGTGTGGTGTGTTTGTGTGTGTTTGTGTGTGTTTATGTGTGTTTGTGTTGCCTGTGTGTGTTTTGTGAATGTTTGTGTGTGTTCTGTGTGTGCCTGTGTGTGTTTTTGTGTGTGTTTGTGTGTGTTTATGTTGTTTTGTGTGTGCCTATGTGTGTTTTGTGGTGTTTGTGTGTTTTATGTGTGTTTGTGTGTGCCTATGTGTGTTTGTTGTGTGTTTAGTGTGTCTGTGTGTGCCTGTGTGTGTTTGTGTGTGTTTGTGTGTGTTTATGTGTGTTTGTGTGTGCCTGTGTGTGTTTTGTGAATGTTTGTGTGTGTTCATGTTGTTTTGTGTTGTGCTGTGTGTTTTTGTGAATGTTTGTGTATGTTTATGTGTGTTTGTGTGTGCCTATGTGTTTTGTGTGTTTTTGTGCGTGTTTGTGTGTGTTTGTGTGTGTTTGTGTTTGTTTATGTGTGCCTGTGTGTGTTTGCGTGTGTTTGTGTGTGTTTATGTGTGTCTGTGTGAGCCTGTGTGTGTTTGTGTGTGTTTGTGTGTGTTATGTGTGTTGTGTGTGGCCTGTGTGTGTTTGTGTGTGTTTGTTTGTGTTTGTGTGTGTTTATGTGTGCCTAAGTGTGTTTTGTGCTGTTTGTGTTGTGCCTGTGTGTGTTTGCGTGTGTTTGTGCGTGCCTGTGTGTGTTTGTGTGTGTGTTGTGTGTGTTTATGTGTGTTTATGTGTGCCTATGTGTGTTTGTGTGTGCCTGTGTGTGTTTGTGTGTGTTGGTGTGTGTTTATGTGTGTTTGTGTGTGCCTGTGTGTGTTTGTGTGTGTTTGTGTGTGCCTGTGTGTGTTTGTGTGTGTTTGTGTGTGTGTTTATGTGTGCCTTGTGTGTGTTTGTGTTTGTTTGTGTGTGTTTGTGTGTGTTTTGTGTGCCTATGTGTGTTTGTGCGTGTTTGTGTGTGCCTGTGTGTGTTTGTGTGTGTTTATGTGTGTTTATGTGTGTTTATGTGTGCCTATGTGTGTTTGTGTGTGTTTGTGTGTGTTTGTGTGTGTTTGTGTGTGTTTATGTGTGTTTGTGTGTGCCTGTGTGTGTTTGTGTGTGTTTGTGTTTGTTTATGTGTGTTTGTGTGTGATTATGTGTGTTTGTGTGTGTTTGTGCGTGTTTGTGTGTGTTTGTGTGTGTTTGTGTGTGTTTATGTGTGTTTGTGTGTGCCTGTGTGTGTTTGTGTGTGTTTGTGTGTGCCTGTGTGTGTTTGTGAATGTTTGTGTGTGTTTATGCGTGTTTGTGTGTGAGTGTGTGTGTTTGTGTGTGTTTGTGTGTGTTTGTGTGTGTTTATGTGTGTTTTGTGTGTGCCTGTGTGTGTTTGTGTGTGTTTGTGTGTGTTTATGTGTGTTTGTGTGTGCCTGTGTCTGTTTGTGTGTGTTTGTGTGTGTTTATGTGTGTTTGTGTGTGCCTATGTGTGTTTGTGTGTGTTTGTGTGTGTTTGTGTGTTGTTTGTGTGTGTTTGTGTGTGTTTGTGTGTTTGTGTGTGTGTGTGCCTGTGTGTGTTTGTGAATGTTTGTGTGTGTGTTATGCGTGTTTGTGTGTGCCTGTGTGTGTTTGCGTGTGTTTGTGTGTGTTTATGTGTGTTTGTGTGTGAGTGTGTGTGTTTGTGTGTGTTTGTGTGTGTTTATGTGTGTTTGTGTGTGCCTGTGTGTGCTTGTGAATGTTTGTGTGTGTTCTGTGTGTTTGTGTGTGCCTGTGTGTGTTTGTGAATGTTTGTGTGTGTTTATGTGTGTTTGTGTGTGGCTGTGTGTGTTTGTGTGTGTTTGTGTGTGCTTACGTGTGTTTGTGTGCGCTGTGTGTGTTTGTGTGTGTTTGTGTGTGTTTATGTGTGTTTGTGTGTGTTTGTGTGTGTTTGTGTGTGTTTGTGTGTGTTTTGTGTGTTTGTGTGTGTTTGTGTGTGTTTATGTGTGCTGTGTGTGTTTGTGTGTGTTTGTGTGTGTTTGTGTGTGTTTATGTGTGCCTAAGTGTGTTTGTGCGTGTTTGTGTGTGCCTGTGTGTGTTTGTGTGTGTTTGTGTGTGCCTGTGTGTGTTTGTGAATGTTTGTGTGTGTTTATGTGTGTTTGTGTGTGCCTGTGTGTGTTTGTGTGTGTTTGTGTGTGTTTATGTGTGTTTGTGTGTGCGTGTGTCTGTTTGTGTGTGTTTGTGTGTGTTTATGTGTGCCTATGTGTGTTTGTGCGTGTTTGTGTGTGCCTGTGTGTGTTTATGTGTGTTTGTGTGTGCCTGTGTGTGTTTGTGTGTGTTTATGTGTGCCTAAGTGTGTTTGTGCGTGTTTGTGTGTGCCTGTGTGTGTTTGTGAATGTTTGTGTGTGAGTGTGTGTGTTTGTGTGTGTTTGTGAATGTTTGTGTGTGTTTATGTGTGTTTGTGCGTGTTTGTGTGTGTTTGTGTGTGTTTGTGTGTGTTTATGTGTGTTTGTGTGTGAGTGTGTGTGTTTGTGTGTGTTTGTGTGTGTTTATGTGTGTTTGTGTGTGCCTGTGTGTGTTTGTGAATGTTTGTGTGTGTTCTGTGTGTGCCTGTGTGTGTTTGTGTGTGTTTGTGTGTGTTTATGTGTGTTTGTGTGTGCCTATGTGTGTTTGTGCGTGTTTGTGTGTGTTTATGTGTGTTTGTGTGTGCCTATGTGTGTTTGTGTGTGTTTATGTGTGTTTGTGTGTGTGTGTCTGTGTTTGTGTGTGTTTGTGAATGTTTGTGTGTGTTTGTGTGTGCCTGTGTGTGTTTGTGTGTGTTTGTGTGTGAGTGTGTGTGTTTGTGTGTGTTTGTGTGTGTTTGTGTGTGTTTATGTGTGTTTGTGTGTGCCTGTGTCTGTTTGTGTGTGTTTGTGTGTGTTACTGTGTGTTTATGTGTGTTTATGTGTGTTTGTGTGTTTGTGTGTGTTTGTGTGTGTTTGTGTGTGTTTATGTGTGTTTGTGTGTGCCTGTGTGTGTTTGTGAATGTTTGTGTGTGTTCTGTGTGTGCCTGTGTGTGTTTGTGTGTGTTTGTGTGTGTTTATGTGTGTTTGTGTGTGCCTATGTGTGTTTGTGCGTGTTTGTGTGTGTTTGTGCGTGTTTGTGTGTGTTTATGTGTGTCTGTGTGTGCCTGTGTGTGTTTGTGAATGTTTGTGTGTGTCTATGTGTGTTTGTGTGTGCCTATGTGTGTTTGTGCGTGTTTGTGTGTGTTTATGTGTGTCTGTGTGTGCCTGTGTGTGTTTGTGTGTGTTTGTGTGTGTTTATGTGTGTTTCTGTGTGCCTGTGTGTGTTTGTGTGTGTTTGTTTGTGTTTGTGTGTGTTTATGTGTGTTTGTGTGTGCCTGTGTGTGTTTGTGTGTGTTTCTGTGTGTTTATGTGTGTTTATGTGTGCCTATGTGTGTTTGTGTGCGTTTGTGCGTGTTTGTGTGTGTTTGTGTGTGTTTATGTGTGTTTGTGTGTGCCTGTGTCTGTTTGTGTGTGTTTGTGTTTGTTTATGTGTGTTTGTGTGTGCCTGTGTGTGTTTGTGTGTGTTTTATGTGTGTTTGTGTGTGCCTATGTGTGTTTGTGTGTGTTTGTGTGTGTTTGTGTGTGTTTATGTGTGTTTGTGTGTGCCTGTGTCTGTTTGTGTGTGTTTGTGTGTGTTTATGTGTGTTTGTGTGTGCCTTTGTGTGTTTGTGTGTGTTTGTGCGTGTTTGTGTGTGTTTGTGTGTGTTTGTGTGTGTTTATGTGTGTTTGTGTGTGCCTGTGTGTGTTTGTGTGTGTTTGTGTGTGCCTGTGTGTGTTTGTGAATGTTTGTGTGTGTTTATGCGTGTTTGTGTGTGCCTGTGTGTGTTTGCGTGTGTTTGTGCGTGTTTATGTGTGTTTGTGTGTGAGTGTGTGTGTTTGTGTGTGTTTGTGTGTGTTTATGTGTGTTTGTGTGTGCCTGTGTGTGTTTGTGAATGTTTGTGTGTGTTCTGTGTGTTTGTGTGTGCCTGTGTGTGTTTGTGAATGTTTGTGTGTGTTTATGTGTGTTTGTGTGTGGCTGTGTGTTTGTGTGTGTTTGTGTGTGCTTACGTGTGTTTGTGTGCGCCTGTGTGTGTTTGTGTGTGTTTGTGTGTGTTTATGTGTGTTTGTGTGTGTTTGTGTGTGTTTATGTGTGTTTGTGTGTGCCTGTGTGTGTTTGTGTGTGTTTGTGTGTGTTTATGTGTGCCTGTGTGTGTTTGTGTGTGTTTGTGTGTGTTTGTGTGTGTTTATGTGTGCCTAAGTGTGTTTGTGCGTGTTTGTGTGTGCCTGTGTGTGTTTGTGTGTGTTTGTGTGTGCCTGTGTGTGTTTTTGTGAATGTTTGTGTGTGTTTATGTGTGTTTGTGTGTGCCTGTGTGTGTTTGTGTGTGTTTGTGTGTGTTTATGTGTGTTTGTGTGTGCGTGTGTCTGTTTGTGTGTGTTTGTGTGTGTTTATGTGTGCCTATGTGTGTTTGTGCGTGTTTGTGTGTGCCTGTGTGTGTTTTTGTGTGTTTGTGTGTGCCTGTGTGTGTTTGTGAATGTTTGTGTGTGTTTATGTGTGTTTGTGTGTGCCTGTGTGTGTTTGTGTGTGTTTATGTGTGTTTGTGTGTGCCTGTGTGTGTTTGTGTGTGTTTGTGTGTGTTTATGTGTGCCTAAGTGTGTTTGTGCGTGTTTGTGTGTGCCTGTGTGTGTTTGTGTGTGTTTGTGTGTGTTTATGTGTGTTTGTGTGTGCCTGTGTCTGTTTGTGTGTGTTTGTGTGTGTTTATGTGTGTTTGTGTGTGCCTATGTGTGTTTGTGTGTGTTTGTGCGTGTTTGTGTGTGTTTGTGTGTGTTTGTGTGTGTTTATGTGTGTTTGTGTGTGCCTGTGTGTGTTTGTGTGTGTTTGTGTGTGCCTGTGTGTGTTTGTGAATGTTTGTGTGTGTTTATGCGTGTTTGTGTGTGCCTGTGTGTGTTTGCGTGTGTTGTGTGTGTTTATGTGTGTTTGTGTGTGAGTGTGTGTGTGTGTGTGTGTTTTGTGTGTGTTTATGTGTGTTTGTGTGTGCCTGTGTGTGTTGTGAATGTTTGTGTGTGTTCTGTGTGTTTTTGTGTGCCTGTGTGTGTTTGTGAATGTTTGTGTGTGTTTATGTGTGTTTGTGTGTGCTTGTGTGTGTTTGTGTGTGTTTGTGTGTGCTTGTGTGTGTTTGTGTGCGCCTGTGTGTGTTTGTGTGTGTTTGTGTGTGTTTATGTGTGTTTGTGTGTGTTTGTGTGTGTTTGTGTGTGTTTGTGTGTGTTTGTGTGTGTTTGTGTGTGTTGTTTGTGTGTGTTTATGTGTGCCTGTGTGTGTTTGTGTGTGTTTGTGTGTGTTTGTGTGTGTTTGTGTGTGCCTATGTGTGTTTGTGTGTGTTTGTGTGTGCCTGTGTGTGTTTGTGTGTGTTTGTGTGTGCCTGTGTGTGTGTTGTGTGTGTTTGTGTGTGTTATGTGTGTTTGTGTGTGCGTGTGTTGTGTGTGTTTGTGTGTGTTTGTGTGTGTTTGTGTGTGTTTGTGTGTTTGTGTGTGTGTGTGTGTGTTTATGTGTGCCTGTGTGTGTTTGTGTGTGTTTGTGTGTGCCTGTGTGTGTTTATGTGTGTTTGTGTGTGCCTGTGTGTGTTTGTGTGTGTTTGTGTGTGCCTGTGTGTGTTTTGTGTGTGCCTGTGTGTGTTTGTGAATGTTTGTTGTGTTTGTGTGTGTTTGTGTGTGTTGTGTGTGTTTGTGTGTTTGTTGTGTTTGTGTGTGCCTGTGTGTGTTTGTGTGTGTTTGTGTGTGTTTATGTGTGTTTGTGTGTGTGTGTGTGTTGTGTGTGTTTGTGTGTGTTTATGTGTGTTTGTGTGTGCCTGTGTGTGTTTTGTGTGTTTGTGTTGTGTTTGTTTGTGTGTGCCTGTGTGTGTTTGTGTGTGTTTGTGTGTGTTTATGTGTGTTTGTGTGTGCCTGTGTGTGTTTGTGTGTGTTTTGTGTGTGTTTATGTGTGTTTGTGTGTGCCTGTGTGTGTTTGTGTGTGTTTATGTGTGTTTGTGTGCCTGTGTGTGTTTGTGGTGTTTGTGTGTGTTTATGTGTGTTTGTGTGTGCCTGTGTGTGTTTTGTGTGTTTGTGTGTGTTTATGTGTGTTTGTGTGTGCTGTGTGTGTTTGTGAATGTTTGTGTGTGTTTATGTGTGTTTGTGTGTGCCTGTGTGTGTTTGTGTGTGTTTGTGTGTGTTTATGTTGTGTCTGTGTGTGCCTGTGTGTGTTTGTGTGTGTTTGTGTGTGTTTATGTGTGTTTGTGTGTGCCTGTGTGTGTTTGTGTGTGTTTGTTTGTGTTTGTGTGTGTTTATGTGTGCCTAAGTGTGTTTGTGCGTGTTTGTGTGTGCCTGTGTGTGTTTGCGTGTGTTTGTGCGTGCCTGTGTGTGTTTCTGAATGTTGGTGTGTGTTTATGTGTGTTTGTGTGTGCCTGTGTGTGTTTGTGTGTGTTTGTGTGTGTTTATGTGTGTTTGTGTGTGCCTGTGTCTGTTTGTGTGTGTTTGTGTGTGTTTGTGTGTGTTTATGTGTGCCTATGTGTGTTTGTGTGTGAGTGTGTGTGTTTGTGTGTGTTTATGTGTGTTTGTGTGTGCCTGTGTGTGTTTGTGTGTGTTTGTGTGTGTTTATGTGTGTTTATGTGTGCCTATGTGTGTTTGTGTGTGTTTGTGCGTGTTTGTGTGTGTTTGTGTGTGTTTTATGTGTGTATGTGTGTTTGTGTGTGTTTGTGCGTGTTTGTGTGTGTGTGTTTGTGTGTGTTTGTGTGTATGTGTGTTTGTGTGTGCCTGTGTGTGTTTGTGTGTGTTTGTGTTTGTTTATGTGTGTTTCTGTGTGCTATGTGTGTTGTGTGTGTTTGTGCGTGTTTGTGTGTGTTTGTGTGTGTTTTGTGTGTTTATGTGTGTTTGTGTGTGCCTGTGTGTGTTTGTGTGTGTGTTGTGTGTGCCTGTGTGTGTTTGTGAATGTTTGTGTGTGTTTATGCGTGTTTGTGTGTGAGTGTGTGTGTTTGTGTGTGTTTGTGTGTGTTTATGTGTGTTTGTGTGTGCCTGTGTGTGTTTGCGTGTGTTTGTGTGTGTTTATGTGTGTTTGTGTGTGAGTGTGTGTGTTTGTGTGTGTTTGTGAATGTTTGTGTGTGTTTATGTGTGTTTGTGTGTGCCTGTGTGTGTTTGTGTGTGTTTGTGTGTGTTTATGTGTGTTTGTGTGTGCCTGTGTCTGTTTGTGTGTGTTTGTGAATGTTTGTGTGTGTTTATGTGTGTTTGTGCGTGTTTGTGTGTGTTTGTGTGTGTTTGTGTGTGTTTATGTGTGTTTGTGTGTGCCTGTGTGTGTTTGTGTGTGTTTGTGTGTGTTTATGTGTGTTGTGTGTGCCTGTGTCTGTTTGTGTGTGTTTGTGAATGTTTGTGTGTGTTTATGTGTGTTTGTGCGTGTTTGTGTGTGTTTGTGTGTGTTTGTGTGTGTTTATGTGTGTTTGTGTGTGCCTGTGTGTGTTTGTGCGTGTTTGTGTGTGTTTGTGTGTGCTTGTGTGTGTTTCTGTGTGTTTGTGTTTGTTTGGTTATGTTTGTGTGTATTTTTGTGTGTTTTCTGTGTTTTTGTGTGTTTATATGTGTTTGTGTGTGTTTTGTGTCTCTGTCTCGAAGTGTAAAGTGTAAACTGTAAAGTGTAAAGTGTAAAGTGAAAGTCAAAAGTCCAAAGTCGAAAACTGTGAAGTCTAGAGCCTAAAGGCGAAAGTTCAAGGTCCAAAGTCCAAAGTCCAAAGTACAAAGTAAAAAGTCCAAAGTCCAAATTGTGAAGTCTAAGGTGCAAAGTCCAAAGTCAAATGTTCATAGTCCAAAGTAAAAAGTCCAAGGTCTGTAGTCTGAAGTTTGAAGTCCTAAGTCTAAGTCTAACCTCTCTCTCTCTCTGCGAACCGTCCGAACGCTACTGCGAACCGTTTGAACGCTATTGAGAGCCGTCCGAACGTGATCTCCGCCACTGCGAGCCGTCCGAACGCTACTGCGAACCGTTCGAACGTGATCTCCCGCCACTGCGAACCGTCCGAACGCTACTGCGAACCGTCCGAGCGCGATGGCTGTCATTGAGGATTAGTTGTGGTTGTGGCCTCCACGATTACCAGTTCCAGCTGTGGCTGCAATCGTAGGTCATTTCTGCCCTCTGGTCTAGTTGAGGGAGTTTTTCATGTTGTGAAATTGAGATGTCGTTTTCGATGCAGCACACATCTGCACGCCTCTTTTCCTTCGCTCAGTTTGTGCATCGGCGTCTGTAATTCTTTTTCGTTATCGAGTCTAGGAATAACCTGTATATTGTTGGTAACTATCAGTCTCCCCGCGTTTCAATGCAGCCATCATTCCCGTATTTTCTTCTGCCAAGGGGGAATTCTTTCAATTCGCACGCTTAATTACCTAAATAAGAGCTCAGTAACGAAAGGAAGCCGGATAACTTTATCGCTTATTTCTTGAGCCAGGAAAGAGCCAAGAGCTGTCCGGCTGGGCAAGGAAATTTTTTGTGGCACCGGCAGGATCTTCCCAGAGGTTTAAAGTCTTCCTGTGAAATGAATGGATGTTATATATCTTATGTCTTAGAACTTTATGGAGTTGTGGAAAGGTTTCATCGCGACATTTTACTTAGCACCTGAAATACCCTTAGTTGGAGATAATTTTGTAGCAGTAATTTTTGATCTGAAAATCAGATTTTCATTTTCCTAATCTGTTGAACGTAGAGATTGGAGATTTTTGAATGCCCTGTGGTCGAAGAACATTGCCTACCCTCACATATTCAAGTAATGACTTTGAGCGTTAAGAAGGTGCAGTTTTTAACGCAGTGTTGGATAGAGGGTTGCAGTTTTGTTTGGAAATTTCGTAGGAGGAGTTCCCGTACCATTTGTTAACCAAGGAGTTCCCGTACCATATATTAACGAACGGGAGTTCCCGTACCATATATTAACGAAGGGAGTTCCCGAACCGCAGTCTTTAAAAGATAGTGTTGCATTTATCCGATGCATTTAAACGACAAGTTCCGTTTGATGCTTGCAACAACACTGCGTGAATATGGCCTTCCGTATGAGCCTGTATATGATCCTTTGGTGGGTGGAATTTTCTGCTTGTCATATACTTTCATAGTTTCGAACTTTCGGAGCTGAATATGATGAAGGTGCCCGCACCGATCCAATTATGTTAAATTTAATAGTCGCTGAGGCTGAGTTGAAGGATTTGTTGGTTTAATTTGTGTTGTTGAGATGTTTTCTTCGGCAGCTTTCGTCTTATTAAATTAACTTTGATGGCGGATTGAGGGTATAGAAATTTTCTTATAAAAAGCAGTTTTGGAAGCGTAACATATATTTCGGACAATTATTGGAGCAACATGGCAGATTAAAATGTAGAAAACGCATATCTGTGTCGCGTTTTCCCATTCTTTATCCACTGTCCTTCACGCGATGCTCTGTATATCTGTAAGGAAGTGTGTGTGTTGATGCATTTTTGTTCGTCGTAGGAGAGACACGAAGGGCATAGGTCCGTCGAGTTGATCTATGGGAGAAGTTTGGCCTCAGATCGTCACTCTTTTTAGTCACCTATTTATCTATCAACTAAACGGATAAAACACAAGGAAAAGCTTGTGTTGCTTTTCTTATATAGGCTTACCCGCATGTTCCTTTTCTTCGTCTATGGGCTGAGATGTCGGAATGATATCGGTAATTACAGGTGAGTTACCCACGTATGGATCCACTGGAGTATGTGATGTTCGCAAAGTCTATCGAATAGAAGAGAGGAATCGAGTGCGGAGTCGAATACGCTGGCCGCCTATGCGTCATTCGGTGGGCTTCTTATGCGCTTAAAAGGCGATGCGAAAATCTGCATGGCTTTGAGCTGGACTCCAATATTATGTGCTAATGAAGAAGGTTGTGTTCAGACTCCGTTTAAGTTGTTATTCTATTGTTATTGTTGTATTCGTTGTTATGATTTGATCACGGATATGAATATGATAATGATGAATAAAATAAAAATTGCCTAAGTCCTCCATCGTCTTTTCTTCCGGACTCTCCTCCTCCTCCTATTTATTTTTAATTTTCCAGGAAGGGAATAAGCACTTCAGAAATGGGTAATTTGATGGATTTTATTGTTTCTAGTTACTCGGCTCGATCACTTAGCGTTGCGTTATTTTTCTTTAAGTTATTCCCCGCGTATAAAGATTGTCCGCATATATTGTTGCTGTGTTACGTTGGCTGTGTTCAAGCCGTAGAGTCGTATCGATCATCTCATATTTACTCATATTAGAAAGTTTTTTTGCATCTATTGAGTTTTCCTATTTCTATTATCGGATATTCAGATTTTGGACCGATTCCCGGTGTTTGCATCATCCGTCGCATCCACAATATATCAAGCCTGTGATGTTCCTTGTAGTTCGCCATTTCCAGCAAATGTTCCTTCAACGAAGTACCATCGGTGATCAAAGCTTGCTGAAGGCAGTGACGTCAAGGATAGGAATTTTAGTTATAGTCTCTCCTTTTACATAATAACAGTGAAAATAATGCATTTATCACGTGTCGATATGTGTCCATATGTTCAGCAATGAAGTGGTGGCGGAGGTCCGTTATTAACATCTTTATAAGCTTATTGCAATTGCTGCTAATGAATCGTGCAAACGGTCTAGTTGAGAATGTTTTTCGATGTTGTGAAATTGAGATGTCGAAATTTCCCAAAATTAACCTTAGAAATTTAAAATGCCATCTCCTTTGTTCGTTGAGATTAATCTTCGGTAGTTGAAATATTTTTGATATTTGCGATCACCAAATAACATCCGACGAATGTTTTCCATTTTTAAACGACTCTCTCGTCGTTCTGAGTGGTTTTTCTTTCGTTTATTCAACTTATGAGACAAAAATCATTGAAATTTATGAACGCTTTATGTTAACTAAGCGAAGATGGAGTGAGGTAACGCATGAATGATTGATGAGAGCCGATGGACATGACCTGGCAATGTCCTCTTGCGCAGGAGATATGAAAATCGTTGGACGAGCGCGGATTCCCTTCAGGGTCACCTCTACAGGTATATTCGACGATCTATATCCTCCATTTCGGACAGGTGAGCGTTTCGTAATCGGAAACACAAAAACGCTTCGCGATGTTCAGATACGCTTATATGTTTCATAGGTATATATATACGCAGAGAATAACGGTGTTTGTGTTAGGCGTTTGTGCTCGTTGTTTTTTGTAATATTTAAAATAACATTAATCGCTATAGCAATTTTTATAGCAGTAATTTTTGACTGAATAATATCGACGATTATTTTTTTTCCTTATATATAATTGCATTTGAGATTCATTTATGAAGTGGAAATTATCCATTCAACTGTTGAAGACGGTTAAATGGATGGGAACGAATAATAGAGCAGCTGGCATCATATGTGATATGTCTGTCCTTTAACGCAGGTACATATAGAAACCAGGTATATCCAGTAAAACGTTTTCGTATTTGACCTGCTCGAGCCACCTTTCCAAATCCACAGAATGTCGATCTTTTCTGCCTTCTATAAAATTCACCTCAATTCTTCAACGTTTCCAAATAACTTCTATTCTTTTCAAAAGTTAATTGATCAACGTGAATTTATGATAAAAGTGGTTATCATTTGGGTTATCTTTAATAATAATATACGTTTAATTTCATATTTTCACTCGCATAAGATGAATTAACAAATAGCAAATAAATGACATAGCTGTGGGCAAAGGTGACTTTTGAAAAGATGAAGCCAATAAGAGTCAGTCTGTTTAAGGTGCAGTAAACTATTGAACTGGAATCCCCTAATTCCTTAGTCTTTTACCACTGCTTCACCGCTGATTTCTTTGATATCATCGAAGTATCACTTCGCTTTCGAATTTCCCGCACTTCTCTTTTATCCGGCAACTGAGGTGACATTCATTATTCAAGATGAAATATGATTAAAGGTTTTTTCATCTCTCCAAAATTAGGATGTCGTTATAAATCGAATGATACGGAATATGGTTGTTTCAGTGCTCAAGTTCATAGCAAAATAGGATGTCGTTATAAATCGAATGATACGGTATACGGTTAATTCAGTGCTAAACTTTATAGCAAAGTGCAAAAATGTTTTTCGTTGTTCGTGGACTTATGGGTTCGATGTGGCTATGACTAAATTTTAAGCAAAAATCGTCTCTGCTAATTCTTTTTTCCGCCAACTTCAGTGAGGTTTCCGTGTAATCTTTTGCATAATCGAAGGATGACTATCGCATCGAGAGATAATCTATACGAATCGACGCTAAGCCCTTTTTTTCCGCGAAAGGGGAAGTGAATTTGATTTATTGATTCAGTCATAAGTGGGATGCGCGGTCGGCGATGAATTCGCATGGGAGTCGACCGCAGTGTCGTTGAAAATTGCAGGTGGGCATTTGTGGATGGAGGAGACGTCGACAGCAATTAGGTTGTCGGCTGCGGCCGCATATGGCATATGTTCGATTCTCATCGTCTTTGTGAACAAAATTCTACTCACAAATCTCAGGTAAGGTTTGAGTTTATTTGTTTCTATTTGAAAATTCCCCTTTAGAAAACCGCATTATGGCAATGAGATCATTGAGCGGGCATGAAGGTGGTGTTCGGCTGTCTCTTTGCTTGTCTCTGCGTCCATCATTTGGTTTCAAGTAGGTTATAAAATTTGATCACGTATCATAGGATAGCCTCGTCGAAAAGATCCGCTTTGATCCGACAACTTTGAAAGGAGTCATGCACTTTGAAGCACCAATAACTTATAGATGTGTGAAGATGTAATTTTAGAATACGTATGTGCCATGGCATTTATTATTTTAACGTAGCCTATACATTTGTATCAATTAAGCGTCTTATAGCGATCGGTGGTTCGCTGTGAAGTGGTAGTAAGTCTTCAGATGCAAAGATTCATCAACGAACACTGCAAACGGAGCTGACAGTTGGATTCAGAACTACTTCAAAGATTCGTAAAGGATATTCAGAGTTTAAGGCTATAGGAAGCAACTGATATTTTTCCGTTATTAGCATCAAAGTACCATTAGACAAGATAGTCTCGTTCACACCGATGATGTCTAAATTCTAAAACAGAATCACTCATCAGTCCATAAATGAGATCATCAACTTCTGAGTGGGACTTATTTACCAGAGCTTTCACAGGTGATATTTGAAGGTATGCGATTAGCGGAGTGGAATGTTTATAGGTAGAATTAACTACTGATGTAATTCTGCCATTCCTTCCACGTCGCTTCTTTTGTGTACGTTCAGATGTCTTACCCAGCTTTTCTTTTTCAAGTTAATGTTGTCATGAGGTCGATCCTATGAACTAAAGGCTCATGAAGGCTTTCAAGAAATCTTATTCCATCACCCATTATATTTTTGTTACCTTCCAGATTTTGGTGGGGACTGCCTTTTGTTGTTCTTCTTATTTTGGCCACTAACAGTTGCTCTTCTCCTTTATTCATATTGCTGGATTTTCTTTTTTATCGTTGTTTTTTCCTGCATGTCCCGATATGGAGGAAGGTGGGAGGGATTTCCCGTCATTTATCCACCTTTCATTTTTGAAAAAATTAAACTTAGTTTATGTGACTTATAGATTTCCATCATTTCTATGTGCGGGAATTGGACAAATGCTTGCAACAGTATCGATTTTGTTTGTTGCATCTTCCTTTCGAATCGTCTCCGTTCCTTCATTCGATCGCTCCATCCCTCGAAAGGTGAGATCTCTTCTAATAATTCTTAAGCATGAAATTTACTCCTTCATTTACTTAAAATTAAATCTGATCATGTTCGGTTCTCATCGATGACCGTAATACATGCAAATGAAACCTTTCGTTTATTCGTCAGGAAACTATTTTCTAATTATCAATTTCAGTCAATAGTTGTTGTGTCACTTATGAGAGTGGAGGTAATACAGAGGAATTTATTACAGATATTTCCATTGCCGTTGATCTATGTGCTAAACTTATTATCGGGTCTCGGAGGAACGCAAAAAATCAAGTAAGAGTTTATTGAATTCGTAAGATTGTCACTTGTTTCTAGGACGTTGTAGAATCGATTTTAATAAGAGGATATCGGCGATCGTTCTTTAATAAACGTTGTTCTTTTATGTCTGTCGCTATCCCTTTTGAAAGGGGAAGGGAACGGAGACTGAACCGTAATGTCAATGCCGGTTCAAACTTTCCGGGATCGAAATACCGTAAAATTGCTAAAAGTTGCACAGCAAATAAGATGAACCCATGAGTTGCTCAATAATGATAAAAATCTTTGACTTGATCTAAGCTTCTTTTTTTTTCTGACTTATAATTTAAGAAGTATATGCCTACGGCTATTGATGCTTTTCATTCGCTAGAGAAGTTGTCATTTGGTACAGCCGTCTTTCCAGATGAAATCGATTCCCTTAGCCGCCGGTTCTGTATTGCCTAAGGTTTTCAACTGAATAGGGACTCGTTTGTATATTGCTTCTATGTGATAAAACATAAGTATATTTTTGATGAAGTTTGTGACAGTTAAGCTCTTAAAGCTGACATAAATGGGATCGTAGCCTATTTACACAAGCACTTCGTGCCAAATAATTCATGTGAAGAGGAAGCGAACATTAAAAGAGTTGTCCATGAAAGGGTTACCCGTTCTTTGTTGAAGATTTATCGATGCGCTAACTTGCTGGATAATAATGAATGCACCAGGTTGATTTAGTTATTTTCAGCTTACCGATGTTTACGGTATTACGACGCTTCTCCATCGTTATGACGATGTTACTTGAATACTTAATTTTGGGGTTTGTTTTATTTATTTAGTGAACCAAATCACTACCATTCAAATATTTTTTCTTTAGTTATTCTTTTTCAAATTATTTGTATTTCTCGTATTTAATTTCGCATTCTCCTCAATTGTTCTTCCATTTTCTTTCCGTTTATCTATTCAGTATTTATCTTATTGGAACTCTTCATTATCTTATTTTGAGAGGAGCTGATGAGGGGGAGAGTAGAGGCCGAAATGGCAGATAGACGGAGGTGTTTGAATTGCACTGGCACCTGAATTAATTGAGGGAGGTAACAAATTCTTAACGACTGATACATAAATAAAAAGGAAGAGACTAAAGTAATGTTTTTACTTACTGTTTAGTTGAGGCGTAATCGAATTCCGGAATTATAGTCCTAATCCCGCCAATCCTTATTCTATCCCACCGGAGTCACTAATGCATTTGATAATAAAGAGCTCCTGAACTAGAATATTTTTGATGTTTAGAGCTGATATGATACGATCAACCATAACTATTTTGTTGCATTACTCCATTCCTTTCCTTTCCTTTGTTATCTTCTTTGAGGTCCGTCGCTTTTGTTTTTTTTTTTTTTTTCAAAAACACCACGAGGAACACTCCGTCTAAACGATGTGATTTTTCTTATTTTTTGAATAGTCGCCTGAATTTGCATGATGGATATCAGCAAGTAGGATTTAAATATTATGGATCGGCATGAAGTGATACTGAAGATAAGTGGGTAAAATGAGTGATGCATCTTAGAAGATTATGAGGAACATTGATAAAGCTTTGATGAAAATTTATGAGGGTAGCATAGCGTGGAACAAAAGCGAGCTTATTTTTGTGGTCCTCAGATAGCACCGGTGGAATGAAATTATTGCCGTGTGAATATTGTAAAACTTCACCATCATCATGTTTCTTCGAAAGTGGACATCTTGATGTATGTTAGAACGGGATTTGCGGAAATGAAATTGGTAAGCTTTCGCATGCGAAGATTTCTTGGAGACTCTACAACGCGAAAACGCGGTACGAAATATTTTTGGAGGTTTTGAAAGATTTTCTCATTATGGTATGCGAAGATTGAGGTTTCGCACACAAGATTCCTTTTTGAGTACCTTACATAGGTAAGTGTGGACGGCTTTTCCGGAAGCGTGTATGCAATTCTGGATATAATACTAAGTGTAGTTTAGGGTGAAAGCATCGTATGCGATTCGTTTTTCTGTTGGCTTGATGATACTTGGCTCAATTATCGCTGCAGTGTTAGTTAATAATTTCTGCGTTTTTTTTTTTCTTCAAAAGTGTTATCGTTATCATTTTCAGACGGACTTCTTTATGTTCTATTTTAGAATATATTTAATATTCAATTATCGCTGCTGAATGATTTCATTCATAATGATTTGAAGCAAAGAATGTCAGCATAAAATACCATGATCGAATTAATATTAGTTGATCTACAAGCATTGTTGTAATTGAGTTGATTAGTCTTTGGTTAAATATGGTCCTTGATGACCTTCGAGTTGCGTCTCAGTCATTCTGGAGGAAGCATCCATACTCCCATGCAATCCTATGATGATTTCTACTCGTGAAGGGTGTTGTAGTTGTCGAGGCTAGGAGCCTATACCTCATAGAGAGGTATAGGCTCCCTTCCTCCAGAAGAGGAAAGTGAGAGCTTGTATCTGTCTTCAAGGTATAAGGCGGAACGAGGGATTTTTTCTTTGTCTTGTGTTGCTCTTTCTCGCTTCATCTTCCCCTCCCCCATTTCGTGTTGTTTGGTGCTTTGCATGTCTCACTTATAAGGTGAGAAAAAAGAGGGAAATTTGCTCAAACGGATGGTGAGGTACAGGACGTTTGCTCAACTTCCGATTTCCTCTATAACAAAGTGGCACCGTTGTAATGTTGCACGCAAGTCGCATTGGCTATTAATGATCGTTTGGCCAGCGATCATCATTAATTGAAGAAAATAGCCAAATATAAGCGAGTGAATACTATGTAGAATTTGTCTATTTAAATTTCAACGCGTAAGTCAATGTTGTGCTGAAATATGTTGAAAGATTCAAAAAGAAGTAATAAGTAGGTATAGGGTAATGGACTCACCACTCCCACCTCCCCCTTCTCCTTCCTTGGATTGCTCGAAGACGGCGGTATTCTGGTGTCATTGTTATAAGTGGCTGCGAAAAACCATTTGAAGTCTTTTATCTTGGGTGCGTAATGTCGTTTTGTAACCTAATGTGATTTGCATAAGGTAACGAGTAGATGCATGCCTCACCTCCGTTTATTAAGATCTACCCAATCCGCCTTGTGTACTGCCGATTGCACCGACTTGACATTTGATGTCGTTTGAAATTTTATGTCGCCGTTTTGTTGATTTCTTTTCGAAGATGCAGTCGTTTTGCAATTCGATTTGGCTTACAAATTGTTAAATGTTGTATGCGGCTGTGATGATGCTCATTGATCATTTCAGTTATGATTTGACGTTCGACGCGTACGGATATTCACTAATATTTATAAATGATATTTGTACGGCAGCAAATGGTGTTTTTATGAAACAGAAATTAGAAGCGAAAGTAAGTTTTCTTTGATAAATTTAATTTTTCATTTCATATTTTTCTCAAATTCCTTGTTTTTCGAATATAAATGAATTGGAAGTTTAACATCAGATAGGTGATTTTATCTGAGAAAGCGCAGTCATCTTGTTTATTAAGAAGAGCGCATGTTTTGCCTAATATTTATAGAATGCTTTGAAGGGTCAGTACAGATGGAAAGCATTTCAAGTTGATTCCGATTAAGGTTCGACCGGAAACGGGATAAGGTTGAGTTGCAAAGGATGGGAATTACGGATATGGCCGGTCGATGTGGCTTTGAAAGATTCTACTGCTTTTGCTAAACCATTTTGACTGTTCTTTGTTTTATATTTATGAGAAAATCATAAATTATGATTGTTAAAAGCGAGAGAAAATGAATAACCTAAGCGGAAGTTCTTCGTTTAATTGATGATCCTAAAATTGTGTTGATTATACGTTTTTTTTTTGAAATCAAACACAAAAACCCCTCGTTTCTTATTCACTTGAGGGAAGTTGTAAAATCGAGGTATTTGGTAGAACCCCAAAGTATTGCTTTAATATTGGAGATTTTTTCTTCAGGAACTTGGAAAATATGGGTTGCTTTATTATAATGCCTTATTTATGCTGTTACCGACAATTGCGCTTGCTGTAACCACTGATGAATTCAATAAGGTTTCCTTATATGATTCGTTTTTTTTGTTGATTTTTGCGTATGTATGGTTGAAGCAGGTGACTTCGTACTCTTCCGAATTTTTTTGAGATTTCTTTTCATCCTTTTCTCTTTCTGCCTTCGCCATCCCTCAGTTTTTCCCCATGAACAGAACTGGATTATCACTGGGTTGTCACTTATAACTGATCTTCAAGAATCACACAACAGAAAAAACTCATTTAACCATAATCCTAAGTTGTACCTCTATCAGTGTTGCATAAATAGATGCAATGCAACCGTTTTATATCCGGAAAGATGTTGTAAGCTTGTACTATCTGGATATTGCGTTCCTTTTTAAGTGTGGGAAAGTGGTGCGGGTTTTTTTTACTTGCTGTGTGGATGCTTATAGTTTTTTGTGGTAATGCAGTTGTTTTTTTCCACTTTTTGTTCATCATTTTCTTTTTTATCTATATTTTATTTTTCTCATTTTAATTTTCCAGTTAAGAAAATGGTAACGTGATTTGATGTTTAACCTACTGGTAGATATTTTACCCATATTTTACTACTTCCGTACCACTTGCTAAAGAAGAGAAGATCTGCTTGGCAGGTTTTCTTTCTATAATCCGTGCACTGACCATGAACAGTTATCGTGTTCGTGTTGCTTCTTAGTAGGACTAACTTCCAGGTATCAGATTTCATCATTTCGAAAGGTATAAGTTGGCCTCTGATAATGTGCTTCCTATTATCATGTGTTTGCGGGTTTTTATTGAACTATTCGGTAGTGCTATGTACTCACTATAATAGTGCTCTAACGACCGCTTGTATAGGTCCTATCAAGGTTGGCCATTTCATTCGTTTTTCCTCCACGTTTTGTTTTAAACTGATTTGAAATTTGTTTTTGTTGAGGCCAAATTTAGGGCTCATAAACCATACTTCACATTGATCAGTCATCTTCGAGAAAAGTTGTGAACATTTGGGAGTGCGAGGAAATCTGAACTTATGAGTGAGAAAGATGAATTTTTTTTGCACGGTTCTCGGGAACTTTTGGGTCAGTCAAAAGTATCATACGCTTTATAACCTATTAATAGGTCATGAAACTAGTGGACAAAGGTGTGAAGACACATATCGTTGCAGTACGTCAGGTGCGCTTTCATATTTATTTAGCTTCTGTCTTCTACACCGATGCAAAAATATGGTTGAGTTATCGTTTAAAGTTTCAGAAGCACTAATAAGGAGGTAAAAATACAGAAATCGAAATACACAACTACAAATATAAATTGACGTACTATACCAGTTACAGGAGTAGAACATAGTTTATTTCGATTAATCGGGATTATTTATAGAATCTCTTTGTAACATATGTGGGAATGTTCTCATCTGGCGACTATATATTCCAATGGACAAATTTTATCGGTATAAACGTCAGTGTTCTTGGAAGTATGTTATATACATACGTGACTTTCCGTACGAAGCCTTCGAGTAGGCAACGTCTTATAACGATAAAACCATTATCCGCAATTAATTTGGAGGATCGTAAGCCATTGCTGTGATTCTGATCGATGAGCTACTGCTGTTGAACTATAATAACTGATACTTCTGATGGAGTTATCATATCAGTAGGTTGGTAAGTTGTTCACTTTAAACGATTCTATAGCGAAAGCTTTAAAACCCATAACTTTACCTTCTGAGTGCAGCTCCACGAAAGTTCCAGGAAATTAGGAATCTTTTTTTTGGTCGAAGTGTCACATTCTTTGGATTTCACGAAAAATTGATGGAAAGCGTTTTTCCTCTCAGCATTTTTCGATCATTTCCATAGTTGCCCTTATTTGGTCAGTTTGGCATTGACTATGCCTGAATTTGTTGTATGCCTCATAGAGTGTTTTCTTTATTGAATTCGACAACTGAAATGATGATTGCCTTCGCAGTTAATTTGCTAAAGAGATGAATTTAATTATTTCTTCCGCTTTTTTAAAATTTCCAGTGCACTAAAAATTTTCTTGCTGATATTGGTATGATTTTAGTTGATTTGTATTTTCGACTTTCAACATTTTGAGTAGGGGAATTTTTGTGCACCCGTATGGTGTTCAAAACTTTCTGTGTTCTTTGTAAAGCTCGACCCCGATTTTTCTGCGAAATTCGATCAGCTCTTACCTAACAGTAGTTTTTTTTTTCACCAGTGAAGCATCCAATCGACCGACGAATTCATGAGAATTCTATAGCTTTAGAAAGTTATGCCTGCTTTTAATTATTCATGCCTTAAAATATATCTTTGTTTGTAATGGATGGGATGGATTGATCGATGAATTGCCTGTTCATAATAAGAAAAGAATTTGATTGACTGAATGTTATGGGATGCGAGCTTTGCTTCTTGCAGAAGTTCCGTAGTTTGCGCAACTTCTTTCGCATTTAACTATTCACTGTGCGTTAAATCTGGTGCATTTTTCAGTGCTCTCTTTGTGTCTCTAATTTGATAAGAATTTCAAGAATGGAACTTGTTGTTATCGGAATTCTTCGTTTCATCTTTCCTGACCATCTTGCCTCTTGTCTCCCTTCGTCCCCTCCATCCTCGTTTATTTAAAAAAAAAGCATAAACATAGGCAAATCAATTGTTCCATTTGAATTATACAAAACAGTTATTGTCGGCGATCTACCCGGAAATTACTACACCAGTATTCCCCATCCGTTCAATATGTCTTTCTTGCTTTACTGGAGGTTTTGCTCTTCTTCGTCTCTGCATTATCGACCATTAGATTCTGCATTTCATTATGCGTATTATACACTTTTTCGGGATATTTGCTTAATGATCGAAGTCTTTCTTCCATGATCGTGTAAAGTTTAGCTTGGCGATGATGAAAAGTATGAGTGGAGGAATGTATGAAAATGAGATTGATGCTTGACGAATATTAAAAGGATGGTCCTTTACTACTGACATAATGTGTCATAGCATGGTTGTTTTAAAAATCCTTTTTTAAATCTATGGATACCGTCGAATTTCTATTACAGTTATGAACAGGAATAATTTCTGAAGCAAATTTTTCTCGACAAAAATTAAGAAAACGTCGATGTTTGAAATATCAAAGTTCCATTTTAATTTATTAGGTTACTTTATAATCATCCAGCAGTGGCAAACACATCCCACCGACTACATTTGTTGATAATCATACTTGTTAAGGTAATCTCATTCCCATCATCGCTATTTCTTTGCGGAGTGTAGTACGTTGATAATAAAGTTGTATATCCGTTTGTGGATGCGTATATTCGTTTTTCGTTTCAGATAGTTAAGCCCGTAAACTTAATGAGACTAAAGCCTGTGAAATTTAGAAGGTACAACGTAAAGCATCCGATGTTGTGCATTCGAGTTGATATTTCCACTTCAAAATGGATACCCAAAGATGCCTAGGAATTTGTAGCATTGTTACGCTAGCAAGATCCTTCTCCGCATTGCTCGATTTAGTGAAATAAATACTGCGTAGGTTTTAGAGAACAATCCAGTCAGTCGATATGTTTCTTGATGGTTCTTTAGGTGAAGATAGTAATATAAGAAGTCTAAAATATATGGGCACATTTCGGTGGTTATCCGTTGGCGTGAACAACCTGAGTTGTGCCATCGTCAGAACGAAACGTCTGACGGAAAATAAAGTAGACAGTGCAACAGTGTGTAATACAGAGAATAGGGTTGTGAAGTAGCGAACATATAAATAGATACAATGTTTGTTATGATTATGTAATGAACAAGAAGCCTGAAATTTGAGACCGACGTCGTCAGTATTGTATATATATTCAAGTAAACACACTGGGAAATTTCCTAACAAAATACGAAATCTTTTGTTTGTAAACACTAGGTGAAATGAGCGTAGCTCAAAATATTCGTATCGACCGACGTATATTGATAATATTAACCCACCGATAATCGACCTTATATGATAATATCCGTAATAACCCATGCAAGGAATTATAATCTGAAAGCTATAATAAAAGAGAATCCAACAGCTGGAAGTGCAGATAGTCCTAACACATTCCTGGCATGTCCAAATTTATATGGAAAAGAGCATGCATATAACTATAAAGAAACCTCAAAATGGAACGAAAGGGAATCCCTACCTGCCGGTCGACCAATCATGCTGTGTGAACATTCGATAACACTAATCGCGTATTTGTTTAGAGATGAAAATTTAGAGATTGTTTAGATTGTTTAGAGATGATCTGTGTAAGGTTAAATACCGTTAAGGTATTGCCCTGCATTCGTCATTATTTATACCCAGTAAGCGGCAGCCTCATGTACCAGCTCAAACAGCCAACAGTCTTGTACTGACTTCCGCCGACCCGGTGTTCAGTATATTCTGAAGGTCGTAAAACTTAACTGGCCTGTTTGCTCAGTTCTCTTGCGTTGACGATTTCTTCTCACTCAAACAACTGCTTCCTTCTCGCTTCCCCAAACGTTCGTCCTTACCCAATCTCAAAGTTAGGTAATTAGACCTCCTGCATTTTATTTGTGCATAGTAAGTCGAACAATACGATCGCAATTATCATGCACAACAGCATCGAATACTCAACACCAAATTACTGTTCAGCATACATAGCAATGCACAATTACGATTGGCAAAGCACAGCAATACATTGCAAGATTAAGATGGCCTATAATTTTGGCCTTCCTAGCACTTTCACGACCTTAGCAAGAGCACGTGTAAAATTCCTACTAACAGAAAAGTTTCCATTTAAGAATACTTTGAAGAGTAAAGGTACTTTCCCCTTTAGATCTTTTTCTTCATATTTTTTAGGCAAACCTGTGCATTATTAATGGAGTTCTTCCTTCCTCACGGAGCAGGAAGGAAGAACTCCATTTGGCCTTGCTATCGCCGCTGTGTGTAATTTCAATTTGTAAAAAATCTCCATAAATTATTTCGCAATATTATGAAGTTTTCTGCAATAAATCGTCAGCGTATCTACAAAAAATAGGATTAAAACGTGAAATTTTGAAATATTGATATTCTGTGAGGAACAAAGTCATATTGGCGAAATCGAGACTGGCATTACCACCCATTGGGTATACCTTTAGTTTGCGTAAGAATAAAACCGGTGAAACTAAGACAGCTTTCGCCAACAACAGACTTAATCGTTCCATAATTTGTGCCCTATCTGAAGCAAGTACGCGTACTGTAAACTCTTTGTTATCTAAAGTAGAACTCTATTGTTGCAAACTTTCAAATAAGCTTTTTTGAACGTCCAAAGCACAAGTACGTTAAAAATTCCATTGCTTTACTAATATCTTTGTGTGGCAGGGCGGTAGTAATATAAGGTGGAAAAATCTGCCGTCAGAATCGTCTTAACATGTCTATCATACTTTTTAAATAATGTCCAAAACATCGTTTGAAGTTTTGACACTATGATAATAATTAATTGCTCTTCTTTGATTACTTATGCTATAATAATTGCAAAAATGATTTTTTTTTAAGTTTTAAAATATTTAGCAAACAAGGAAATGCTTTCAATGAACTTTTACTGGGGCCAGCTATAATAACAGAAACTCGTAAGGATTTTTCCGCAGTTTAGAAATGGTAAACATTTTGGGTGATGCCGCAGCGTCTTCGTCATTAGTTTCAATAAAATACCTTTCCGGGAACTTGCGGTGGATATTAACGATAACCAGTTGATTTTCAGCATGTTTGAAGGTGTCGTTGCCAATAGTCCTACCGTCGATTATTCCAAGTCGCTTACATAGCTTCCGGATATAAAAGCTTTTGCATATGAGGGCATAAGTATTGTCAGCTTTATCAAAAGATGGGATAATAAATTAGGATCGCACATTGGTAAGTATTACGCTATTATAGTAATCTAGACGATGCTATATTTTATTATCTGCTTCATATAATTCCTTACTAAAAACATGCGCCATGTAACCAACATATAGAATGTTTCGAAATCTTCCACATTGACGCTCAATTCGAGCGATTTGTAGAATTAGTTTGTTTAAAGATTGTGTTGCATCCTCTATAATGCGGAGAGGATGCTAAATAATGATCGCTCCAAATTTAGTTACTTTTTTTTAGAGATGTTCTTAAGTCCTCTCGATGGGAATTGTATCCAGATCACCCTTAAGCACACCTTGTAAATGTTGATAAAGGAATTGAGAATTCTGACAATCGCATCTGCTGTTTAAAAATCCAGCTGAATTTTCCGGATGCTGGTTTAATATATATAACGTTTTATTATATAATTGCATACATAAGAGCTGATGATGGTATCAAACGAAAATAAGATACGAATCTTAGGGCAAGAGAACATAGCATTTATTAATTCATATTTAATAGTATTATTATCAAAAATGCGGTTGTAACTGATGTTTTAGTAGCCAAGTCTAGAAAAATGCATAAGAAGCCGACAACCTTTATCGTTAATTTTGCTACTGCGATTAGAATTTAAAACATTTCTATAAATTGTATACATTTTAGATTAAAAACTAATTTCACTTTTAACGATTCTATTCGGATTAAGTATGGTGCAGCATAGCTTCATAAACGAACAATTGCTTTGCTGATACAAATTACTTAAAAAATGACGATGTTTTCGGTATTCTTAAAGAAACTATTGCTGCTAGCGACATTAATAAAATGTTGGTTAATTAATTTGCTCTTTCTCGTTTTTTTTCCATGTTTACATTTAACCGTTAATCCATAGTCATCAAAATATGAGATCTTAGGTGCATTACATTTAAACATTAATTTTCAAATATTCCACACATCCTTCACATTATCCTTGAGCCTCATGGGATAAATAGTCTGGATTAATTTAGTTCAGAACAGTTCTGCTTCACAAAGATGTGTATTATTATCAACCTTCTCCAGTAGGCATACTTTAACATTCTAGATGCCGTAATTTTGCTGCTGGAATTGTTTGTATAGGTAGTTGGATATTACATCTACAGTGTTCTTGATATATAATATTATATAAGTGCAAACGAAAGAGTGCTTTTGAACTTATAAAGTTTATCGTGCATAATATTACAACAAAAACAATATAGTTTGCCCTTAGTGGTGCTCGTTAGCCCAACGAAGTTTTCGTTCAGTAATACTTGAAAATACCCACTTGTTGTTTTGAATTAAATCACAGGGCTAACAAATTTTCTTGCAAGCAAGAGTTTTCAATGTATTAATATCTCTGTCACTGAAGATTCGTAGAAAACGATACGCTGTAGGGACATTTTTTACCAGGTATCCGACTAGTAATATGTTACTTGACACATTCGCTGTCCAGGAGATGCTCCGTAAGCGACCATCACCATTAGTTTTTTTATACTTCAAGTTATTGGGCACATTTTATTGCTCGATAATTAGTGCAACTTACCGACATAGTGAGAGGAACTGCAAGAGTGCCGCTTCCTCAACCACACTCCCACCTTTTATTTCTCAAGTATTGATGCATCGGTATTTTGCACTACCGAGAAAACCGTTGGAAGGTGTAAATTACATAGAACTACTATGCTCTTGCACTATTCCATTAGTTTATTCGTGGTGTAAATTTCGCTAAAATTTACAAAAATAAAATTTTAAAAATTCCATGGTTTTGACGGTTTTTTTCTCGGAATCCCCTCCCCCCACAACCTTTACGCTATCTAACTTCAACTAAAGTGAAGTGGTAGTGATGTGAAGAGACATTCATTCGGAGTGAATGCTTCGTCGATTAAAGTAATAAAGTAAACTTTCAGGGAATACATACTGAAGTGGTAGCTAAATCCTTTCGTTATATCATCCATTTGAGAGGCAGCGTAATCTTGTACATTCAAAACGATTTGCAAAACCTTCCTTAGTTCCGTTAGACACAAGATTGAGTGCGCTGACGATCTCAGTTATCACAATTGTGAAAATTCATTTAAATGCATCAATTATAAAGCGATTATTTCGAAGCATTTGTGAATTTCTATATTATTTCTGATAATTTTTTGTATATTTGTTAGGTAATTTTGCATCAAAGCATGATATCAAATGTTTCAAATGTTACACATTTTTATGGGCCTCATTCCACTATAACTGTTTTTGCAGCAATAATGAATTATTTATACAGATATGAACCGCAAAAAGTCAGCGTTAGCGTTGTAACAAGGTGAATGAATGCATTGGTGCTTTAAAAAGAAAAATAAAAAAAGAAAAACTGTGAGAGTAAGACTAATATAGGCGTGGTAAATGAGATCGATTGGGTTGTCTCTATTCGTTTCCAAGGATTCAACCATTTAACGGGCCAGTCAGGCAAGAAATCCGAAACGGAAATTGATATATTAATCGATCATATCCGGAAATAGCAGCAATAAACGAATCAATGGAGGAGTGTGGTAAAACCATTTAGCACCAACACACAAAGTTGGAACAAAACCATGAAGAAATAGCTGTTGTTGTATTTCTTCACAATAGCATCTAAGTAATGCTCAGCATCTTCGAAATTAAGAACTTGTTGACATGAAACCAGGCAATGACAGTGGACAGAGTGGGAAAGATCGTACGGTACGACTAACTACTTCGCTTCTAACGTATAAGAGTACCACACATCTGACTGTAACAGAAATTTTCCGCAACTTTCGTTCCCACAGAATCGGTACTTATATGGAAGACATGAGGAAATCAGGTCTCCAATCGCAACCAGCGTAAAATCCAATAGTCTATTTTTGCGATTTTATGCAATTAAGTATACCTAAAACATAAATTTCCTATTGTGAAGAAGTACCAAGAAGAATTAACTAATGAGATCAATCAATAGATGCGAAAATATTCAGATCGGGAAAAAATGGCATTGGAATGATAGCGATCAGATAATGCGATTTATTAAATAGGCTAAGATAATGATCTCAAGCACGCTAACATATGCGACTAATAAATTAGCTTAGTAAACTGTGAAAGTAATATGATATCCGCTTTGAGTAGAAGTTTGAATTAGGTTCGAATATAGACATATGACAATAAGTCGAATAGTTCAACACGGATCCCCTATAGACTCCTCTAATGGATAACGATGTGATTGTTTCATGGTAGCTCGAGATTCACTTAAAAAGCTCAGATTACTCTTGGCAGCTGCTATCTTTCTTCTCAATTATAAATAGTGATAAGTTGAAAGAATAAATATGATAACACTATATTATCACTGCTATATTTTCATTAACAGGAAAAAAGTGGAGTGCCCCTCCAAACCTTTTCCAGTAGGAAATACGTTAAAGGTGGAAGAGTGCTAACCAAATTTCTATGATCAAATTCAATTTCGATTGCGAAACAATAGAATGATGAATAATCGTAGCGAAACACATACTAATTTATAGGCGAAATTACAATAGAGAATCCCAGAATCGATTTTTAGCACTCTCTATCGCATCTCTCCGATATTTCACCTTATTTCTCATATTTACCTATACAGTTCATCATAATTAATGACCATTTTATCACATCGTACGTGTTTAATTTCAACACAAAACTGAAATTCTCGAGAATTCCGATATCCTAAATTTTTATCAAAATAGCTGCTTTATCTCCCTTCTCCTCCCACCCCCTCTTCTCACTCCTATTTCCAGAGCAATCCGAAAGTTTCTTCTTGATACTAAGAGAACAACAACAAAACGAAAGTTAGAAAGTTGAAATAATCGATTTCCAAGTGCTAATTCAATAAAAATGCCCCTTTCTTTATTACTATCATTCCGCTCTTCTATTTCTCTAAATGATAATATTTAGCCTTAAATTCTATCGAATTAAAATAAAAACGTTATAAGAAAAAAGCGCCGAACTAATCGCAAAATTGGCGTATTTCAAATGACTAGTGGAGATGATAAATAACAAGATTTATGAAAATATTAACTATTCAATCGATTAACTCCCACATCTCCAGTGATATTAAACATATGTCAATGACCGAAAACTTCCTACTTATGAGTGTCGGAATTTATCACATTTATCCTCAAAATATAGAGTAAAGTTAGGAGTTTCCAAGCATCATAACACTCCTAACTCTGTAGCGTTTTCTATATTCCACTTGTTTTTTTAAGGTCTGATTCAAGTTCCCGAACGATGTATATTGCAAGTAGCAGTTGAACATATCCAAATTGCTTAAAAGTATGAAGTGTTTAGCTACTGTTCAATATCCGAATCGCCACTAGAGATAGGTAGCCGCTCGATTGAACAACGAAGATTACCGACGATTTACGGACCTCTTGGAATGGCACATCCACAGTGGTCTTCAAGTAGCAATATCTCCTCGAGATAAGTGCCAAAAAATATATATATGTACGTGTACCATTCGAAGAGCTTTGATTTGAAACAATAGAGCACTATGAGCTATACAGCATTGATCGAGCGAATTTATATATGCTTCAGCAATTAAATAGATAGAAAGAAGTACTACTTTCACACATACGGACACGTAAACACAATTAAGCGTTGAAAATAGAGTAAAGCATAAATTGATGCAAACAGATTAAAAAGTAAATAACAGCGATAGAGAATGCAGGAAGAGGAACGAAATAAAGAGGCGAAGTGAGTGCTGCAAAAAGAATGAACTCGTATAGAATAACAGCAAAACACCGTTTGACTCCTTAAAGAGGAGCCGCTCCGGTATGACCCATCTTTGATCGTAATTGACCCGCAAGCAATGGATTGATCGCATAGAGCCAATCATACATCTGTAATTGACGATTCTGTTAGCATTGTAGAAAGCGGAAAGATATAATATGAGACGTTGAAAAATTACACTAATCTGATCAGATGATTGCACTAAAAGTAGAAAAATCACCTATAGATAAATTTAGAAAAATCTCCTCAGCGTGGAAAAATATCGTCCCACTCAGAGATAGTTGAGGTGGATTCTGAAAAATAAAAAAACATCAAAAGTGTCAATGATTCTTTTCGCACCAAAATCCTTATTTAGAAAATCCAAACATTTCGACTAAGTTAAATTCTTATGTAATACTCATAATATTACTGTCGTCCATTTTCGAGTTAGACCTAACGATAAGCACATAATCATTTCTAATTATTTAATCACGAATCTTTTTACCTACGTTGTTCAAGCTATAATCATTGATTTGGGATTCACCCACAGCGATGGGCATTCAAGACTCTTGCTGCCCAATTTTCTCATGCAGGTAAGTTGCATGCATACCCCTATGAAAAACTCCTTCCCCTCTCATACCGCAAGAACCCTTTATACAAGGGTCCGCGTTGCATCATCATTAGATTAGCATAAACAAACAACTTTTCTGCTTCACCAAATCATTTTCGAGTCATGTACAAATTTCGTGCTTCATTAGATACGAGTTCTTTGAATCTAATAATTAAAACATGAGAAAAGATTAATTAGGTAAATCAATAAATACATAGTTCTTCTCTTATGCAGCACGACATATGACAGCTGCATGGCGGAAATGACGCAAAAATGCGTAAGTTTTCAGAATTTTCTGCCGCAATCTATGCGAGCAGACGGGGAAGGCGTTTAGCATTATGGCTTCTGGTAGCCTATGGCGGTTGCCTGATTATGATGACTGTAATGGAAATAATCGCCACATTAGGAATTACCTTCGATTACTTGATGTATCACTTAAGATAAACGTGGATTTTACTTAAATACTGCACATTCCTAAGATTATTTAAAGAGACTGACGTCATTAAACTACCTCAAGATTTTTTTTTGAGTCTGAGGTTCCTCCAGACTGTTTTTGCACCTGAGATGCTCAAGCTGGAAATTCTTCAGAAGGAGAGGTTGAAGAAGAGGGCGACAACGAGAGGGACAGGAACGAATAGTTAAGATCAGGTTATATGTGATTACCTGATCATCGGTGACAGTCTGCATAAGAAATCCACGATGATTGGTGCAAACGGAGAACGTGTTGGGTACTTTGAGCATTGCTTGCTGGTCTTCCGAATACTCCACCCGCGCATTGGCTAGGTTGATTATTCCACGTACCACCTGTAATATTTAATTCCCACTGCCACATACATTCATCACTTAGTTTTGCATAGTGCGCGTTCGTTTTAAAGAGGGCTCCGAATAAACTCTTTGGCTTTGTCCTACCGAGTCATTCCAACCAGTAGTCTCATCGGGACGCGGGCGGTGGGGCAAGCCGTAAGGAATAACGATGAAACGACTCGTCACTATCTGATGGGCAGGAGACGAGCCTGAGCCCTTAACTTCACGCCACCTCCCGATTTCAGATAAACGGAAGTGGTAGTGATACGAAGCGACATTTATTCGTTATGAATGCTTTGCCGATTCAAGTAAATGTAGAGCAAATTTAAGTAAATTACCACCTACAATTCCATCTCTTAATTTTGGGATTTCTGGAACAATCCGATGAAAGAAACCTGATTGCAAATCGTCAGAGGATATGAATATTATATGACGAACATTCGAAAGAAAAAGAGAAGAAATTAAACCGAATAAGAAATCCATCCCAATGGACTTGAAATCGAAACTAAAAGATCGCCAAGAAATATTAACCATCTATTCGAAGATAAGCATTAATCAATGGTCGTATTTACCTGTATTACTGAATGAATCTTACAACATCATCTAACTTACATAATTTATACAATAATTTCGTCATTCATATGGGAACTTGATGCGAGCATTACTAAGAAATATTCTGTATTCATTTATAAAAGTGATTGCAAATGAATTGCCTAATTTCAATTTGAAGAGAATTATTTCGCAACAAACCAAATCTCGATCATCGCGGAACAACAGAATATATGGCCTCCTAACGACTACCCATCGTTTGATCCAACCTTGCGTTTTTTCTTCCAGAAAATTCATATAGCCTTTCTTTGACACGACAACACCAACTCGTTCCTCAGTTACCTAAAACAACACATTCTCTTATTTTCGAAACAATGCCAACAAGCACACAGACTGACTAAAAAGCCATATAACTGATAATTCAGCAAGCATTATATAGACGAAACAGCGAAATGCGTATTACGAATTACACTATCGGATGATATTTTATGAGAAAATCAACTGCAGTATCAACCAATATTCATGCTTTGCTCTATTTTACTTCAAAGATATGATTAAAACGCTAATGAACAAGCATTCCAGTCACATTTCGTAGTCGTCTTTTATAATAAAATCGCTTTTGGATTCACCAAATCTCTTCTTAGCTGAATAATTTTATAAGAGTGAACTATCTCGACCAAGGCTATTAACAGCTGATGACAGTGAAAAGTTAAGGGAACGCTGATCAAGTATGACCCAGTGGGATCTACCACTATAAGCATTGAGGAGAGCTGTAGGCGATTTCATGTGGCATGTGATTTAGGCGCATATGTACCAAAAATCGGAAGATATGCAACACTGCTAAAACAAAATCCTACTAAATTACACTAAAGCGGGCAAAAATGAAAGCCGGTACCTTAGAAAGGTGAGGAAAACTGAATCCTCTCTTTCGTCACAGATCGCTTCTTCTTCCAAAAGCTTGATACCTCATTCCCGGGGAAATCTTTAAGTCTAATAGCTTGACAGCATACACAACAAAACTACATCCATACCTCGGGCACAAGTGCTGCCATCTGCGAGATGCGGCTACCGCTCATCGACCGTTTCAGACCACTGTCAGCCTCACAACCCTCGGAGCTGGTCATCAAATTTTGATTCGACTTTGAGCGCGGTTTACCCAATAAATCTACTGATGGTGACGATTTTAACAGCACATTATCGCCGCTCCTATAATGACAATAACTCTATTTGCCCTATTTTCATTTATAATACTTTATTCTATTATCGCCATCTGTACAATAGACCAACTTCCTTCCAGTGAAATTGAAAAATGTTTTCAATTATTATTTCAATATGAAATTCTCTAATAAGCGTTTCCGGCAATTATTGTTAACTTTCGGAAAGAACTTCGAAAAGAAAAATGCTTTCCGACCTCAGATCAACACCACTCGTGGTTTGTGATCTCACTCGCATAACGTCAGACCAGCAATATGCAATATCTCAGAAGTTATTTCACTTAAGTCACCTCCTATAGAGCTTCTTAGCAATCAACTCCTCAATTTTTGGTGCCTTTCACGGCGGTGAGAGGCCTCACCCTCATAAAAGGCAAAAGGATCGCTTACAAAATAATGCCGATATAAGCGTCAGAGCATTAAATTTCCTCCCCGGGGATTCTTCAAACAATAAAGAATCATATGATAATCAGAGTTGTTTTGTATATGTTTGCTTTAGCGCTGAAAATTCGCTCTTTCTGAGCGGCGAAATTAATTCGCCCGAAAATAACAGCAATTACTCTTGACTTCAAAAGCCAAATTTTCTGGCTTCATATCTATCCTTTTTTTGGTTGACATTGAAATATTATCAACATAATACTCATATAAGGTAGATGAGAAATGTGAAAATGAAATGCAAGTTTTGAGCAAATCTGAATAAAAATTAATGAAATAACTCTCTCTCTCTCAAAAAAAAAAACGCTAACTTTTCCACATTTGGACTCGTAACACTCTCGCCAAGCGACGATGAGCTCTGATCACTTTGTTCCATCTCCTAAAACATCGAATAATATTCATTTATGGACAAATTAATCTTCTCAATCGCATTTATCAATTCATTCGCCAATAGTGTAGCGTATAATTAATTGCATTTCGATAAGGGATTCGGATCAGCAAAACGACTTTTCCACATCATTTTGTCGATGAGCTCATATAGACAAAATTGCTTCTTTTGTAGAAGGAATGGGTTGAAGTGGGCAGTTTACTAAGCAATTTCTTCTCTCCAACTTCCTCGTCATGAATTCCTCTCCTGAGTAGAAATTCTTCCATTGCATTTAACCCAATAAAAATTGCACCAATCCGATTTAGTGTAAAAATTTGCTCTAATTATGGAAGTGAATATTTAAAGTTCCACGATGATAGAAAATGAGAAACTGCTCTTCGAAAATCCGGAAAACCAAATCGTTACAATAAAACTTCATTGATATTATCAACAGTATTGATCCCAATATTAAATCCTTAAAAAAAACTTTCCTATTCCTGATCTTTAAAAATATGCACATAGAGATGGAACTGCCTCGACAGTAATCCAGATCAATAAAGAACCATAGTGATTCCGGAGTGAATTCCGGAGTTTCTTTTTGCATCTCAACAGGTGCAGCACTAACAGAATATAGATCATTTACATTTTCAATACAAAAGACGATAGACTGACTAAATTTCTTCTCAAAGAATTACAATTCTATAGGGAAATTCAGCATGAAAATAAAATAAAAAAGGAAATAGGATCAATTATGCGATGAGGAAAACAAATTGACTATCATTAGATCATTTATTTAATTGAGACTATTGTAAGATGTATGGAAAATGCGTTTTCTTTTTATGAAATATCCGTCAAAAACAAAATTTAACTAATTAATTCCGAAAATGAAATATAAAACAATCTGAACGACATTAATTTCGATGAAAACCAATATTTTACTTCTTTTTCTTTGAATAAAGGAAATGAAGGAGAAAAAAAACGCACAGTAGCTTTGCCCGTAGGTGGTTCCTTATTCATGGGTACACGTTGTCTAATAAGTCGTAGAACTTTTTTCACAATGCCGGCCTCTTTTTCCGTTAGCGTAACCTTCTCAGGTATGGGACGTTTTGGTTCGGTTGGTGAAACAGGTGTCGTTACCTCATCGTTACTCTCTTTCTTCTTATCCTTTTTCTTTAATTTCTCACGTAATCGTAAGAATAATCGTACTCTTTCCACCTGAATAATTCCTTATTGCATCTCGAGCAACTTATTAAACGATATGATAAGGAATGATTCCTTAGGTACACATTATCACCACACTTTAACCAATAATGACAATAATAATATTCCTTTCATAACACTTCCAGCTGCATTAAGAGACAGGATATAATCCGCTAAGATGATCAAGTTTCAAAATAGTTTAAAAATGAGACGTACAAAACTGATCTACAACCTCTATAAGCTGTCGTATATTTATAAATTACCATCCACCCCGTAAATTACCACTTCATGCCAATAGTTTTCCGCCCATCCGTGCCCCATACAAAAAATGCCACTGATATCGGTGGTCTGATCTCAAAAACAAGAGACCGTATATGACCATAAATGTCAAGTGATACCTGTTGTAGACGTGTAAGTTTCTCGAGCTCCCACTGATGCTCAAAGATCAGTGAATCACCACGTGGTCGCCATAAGCCGAGATTCTCTTCGCCCCGCACATAAGCCGATGATGTGTCCAATACACGACGTTGTCGACGGACAGCGCCTAAACGAAATATATTCCAATATTTTCATAGGGTATCTAAGATGTGACTGAAACGCCTTTTTCTTGATTTCTAATGCGAATTGTGATAATCGGTGATAGAAACCGAATTCTGGAAAAATATTCGAAAAAGAATTCAGAATTGCATCAGAATCAAAATCGAACTAAAATTCAGAGGTGCGCCGGAATTCAGATTAGCATCGTAATTAACTATTGGCGATATTTTAACCCCAACAAATGAAGAAATAAACGAAATTTCTACAATTTCTCCGTCTTCCCCTCTCACAATACCATTCAGTTTCATTATTTCCCAAAAATGATTAACCTAGAAAAAATTCTACGAGAAATTAGATCATCGACAAGTCAATATCGCCATACTTATTAGGAAATTGATTATTTACTCATAAAGTTATAATGTAAAATAAAAATAAAATATGCAATAGTTAATTTAAAATTAAAGCATAAATAATTCACTAAAGCACGGAAAGTGATGCACTGATCTTTTCAATGAGCATAAAAACTCCTTTAGAATTAATTAATTAATTGAATATAAATTTGACGGTACGATTAGGCATCTTTGGAAGTTGATCCCATCCATGAAGAGATTTGTGATCCCGCTATGTTGCTTTCGAAATTGAAACTCTCAAAGAGACGGAAATGCAGAAAGACAACGAGGCATAATGCGCTTTGCAAATAAAGCCTTTTAAATGACTGTAAAAGTCGAAAAATTAGCGAAATATTACTTAAATTTCAATGAAAGTCGAATTTATCACAAAACTATTTCCACAAATAATGAGAATAAATTATGTATGGCAAAAATTTTTACAATTACTGCAAAATCTATTAGAAAATATATGTGGTTTATGTTTTTCAACGAAAAAAAGCGATTGACCACCTGTTTTATGGCAGATCAATGAGATCTTTCTGCAGTCCCACTTAACATCACTATCCAATAATCACTCATAAAGGTGTTTAAATTATCGACCTTCACAAATGATACTCTCCTCAAATATAAATATTACAACAAAGAAATATTTTCGCTCATTTTATCTTTTTCTACTCCCGGGGTTCAAAAAAAAAACCTTTGTATTGCACAACGATCAGCGTACACTACTTCCAAGGGATGAAGAAAAATCGGAATATATGACCGATGAATACAATGGAAGGGAACAAAGCGATATTAGAAACAACGAGGAATCGAAATATATGAAAATTCCCGTACCCGAATCCCTCAAACTTCGGCACCCATCACCTCTGATCTCAGAGAAAATTTCTCACATCGATTGAAATCTCTATGAAAGAAAACAACTTTAAAGTAATCATTGATGAATCATCATGCAAAAACATCGATGACAGCTTCACAACAACGAGCAATAATACTTCAGAAGACGTTTTTCAATAATGAGATATTATAGAACCTCCAGAAAGTTATATCTTCATTCCTTAAAATTCGTTCCCCTTACCTTTTTTTTTCTACGACTTCATATTTAGAAACAAACTTCCGAAGCATTTATGATATACCACTGCTGTTATATCCACACAACGAATATAGGAAGATCTATGAGCGAGACAGTTAATAGCGAGCACTTTTTAAAGTTGCTGTTGACAGTCGGTTGGCACTATAGACAGCTCAGCATGCCACAGAACATTTCAACAGACATCCTGATCTGATAATATGCAAATAATATAACATTATTTGACGCAAGTAAAAATCAACTAACTTCAATTCCTTCTCCATCGTGTTGGTTGCCTAATGTTCTGGCAAAAAAAAACTTATGGCCGTACTCCTCAGTAAACCACTCATTTTCGAGCTTATAGGAAATCACGGCCAGCTGGAGATATGGGAATGTACCCTCTGCGCTTATGGTTATCGTCTAGCTTAAATTGTTGCCTAAGAAATTCACACAAGACGACTGGCGAGCTTTTCCAACTGGGCTGAAGTTGAGCGCGTTAAAATTACGACATATAGCCCCGGTGTGTGTAAGAGGGCTCTTGTCGAAGGATTCTTATGGGAATTCCCTCACCTCCACTAGTAATGGCACCGCGATCCATCTGCGCCAGAACAGATTCAGTGAGATATGAGCAATAAAAGTACAAAGGATAATTTCCGCGAAAGCTTCGCAATTCTCTAGACGAGTGATTACTTCTGCAAAAGAGAAAATGGCCGTTATCCACAAGCGGAAGGATCATCACCGATCACATGAGTAGAAACCCCTACGCCTCACTTCTTCAGAAGAGGGAGTGGACGGAGAATTTTCTGCAGCAGGGGCTCGCTATGTATATCGCAAATTTCATCCACTTTATTGCATTATTATTTAATGGGGAAACTGTGATGATTCTATCCGAAATGCTCTTCCAACAATATTAACAACTTCATTTGTATAGATGATAGCGATCGTATTGCACCACTACGGATAAACAAAAGTAAAGTTTTAAAAAAATGCGATAAGGAAAAAATAAAGAAATGAAGTGGGAGAATCAAATAGAAAGAGGAAAGAAGTAACAAAAAGAGTTTAGCATGCAAACTCAAGAACTAAACGAAAGAAAGCAGCTTTTCGACCACACCTGGGCTACCTGTATCGAGAGATTCCTTCAGCGAGAGTTCATAGACGCCTGGCACTCGATTCATCTCGGGACTTTTGCTAATGCCACCAATAAGCGAGCGACAGAACCTTAAGAGAGCCAACTGTAGATCGCTGACCAGCATGGATTGGGCCATTACCAGATACCAGAATCCGTCGAGAAATGCCCCACAACTAGAATGCATTCGTCCAGCGTTCTCCATATTCGACTGCACTCATGCGGTGACATAAACAACAGATCCTGACGGCTTCCGCTCCATTACATTATTGGACCCATCCTGTTCTCATCCACTAATCCACTCCCTTCCCCCCTCTCCCAAATGAAGCGAAGTCATTAAAGAGCAGAAGCTTGGCAAGATCCATTGATTTTGGAAATGCGGAAGCAATCTCAATCCCCTCAACAAATCCCTCGTCATTTCTTTAGCCTATCTAACTAATAACTTAGCCTAACTTTGCGCTCATTTTAGTAATCACATTTATATCCTATTGAGTCAAATTTCAATGAAATAATTCAAGTATGGCCCATATCACAAATCAACAAAAGAGATAAACAAACAAAATAATCGCTGCAAATAAAATAAAAAAAAGTATTATTCATAAAATAATTTCCGAGTTCTTCGATTTGCGACTTCACAAAGAGATGAATGTAAATCCTGAAACATAAATTAAATCGATAGTATACAGCTTACAATTTTAAATTCAAAGGAAGTTTCTAATTACTGAATGCTGTATAGCGTGAAATTCTATTGTTCTGTTTGTTTAGTTTGAAGTAGCATTGCAACATAACTGCATTAAATTAGGTCTTCTTTAAATAGCTCTTCAATTTCGCTAAGGTATTTGACCTCCTTTCTCTCTCCTTCCCTCTTATGTAACAATTTAGTTGACTATTGGTTTATCTTTAAAAGCTTAGTCACCTGTTTTTTGACTCTTATCATTTTGTGGCTTTTTAGTTGTGCTTTTCTATTAGCAAAAAAAGCTTAACCCTAAATGACCACATCGTATTCGCTAGCGAGAAGCGAACGAAAGAAAAAACGCGAATGGACTGCGAAAAGAAAAAGAGAAAGAAACAAAAAATCCAATACTAAATAAAACAGAAGAAATTAAAGTATAGAATCGAGAAGAAATGAAATAAAAATTATCTAGAAATCAAGTTAAAAGAAACCTGCTTGCGGCGGATATTTTCGAATCACGAGCATAGACCATAACGCATAAATCTTTCGTGATAACAGCTGGTTGTGTGCAATTTTCCAACTCCATATAAGCGGATAATGTCATATAGACTTGTTCACCATAATTCGACACTTTATTGAGTAATGGTGAATTGTGCAATGAACTATCCCATGCGGCTTCAAATTGGAAAAATACCCTGAAAATTTATACGTCCGGAAAAATGTCCACGAAACTTATATATCCTGAAAAATATCATCAAAAACGATGGTAACAGTAATTATAGTCATTCCGATCTTTTCTATTCAGCATCACTCAGATTTCAACTAGGCGAGATGCCCGGATCACGTAACTACTGTACAATACAATGTTTTACTCTGCATGAAAAAAGCAAAAATAGGTCAATCAAAGTGAATACAGAATATCTATTTAAAAATTACCTACGCTAATAAAAATTTCACTTCGACGCTGAGGTATATTTTCACGTTCACATACTGGACTAGCAACTAAATGAACCAGTGATGACTTCGAACTGAACATTTAAAGTGGACCTGGACAGCCATTACTGACTGATTAGCACTTCCCCCTCTCCTTCGCCCTCTCTCTCCCGTTTCCCCCCAGATAAGCAAAAGGCACCGTTTTCAGCGAAAAGTGTCCTGAATCTGACTGTTATTAGAAATATTAGTGAGGTGAAATGATAAAAAGTTCAAACATCCATAGTATCGTTTTCAACAGACGTGCAACTGATGAAAACCTATCATTCGGAAAGTACAGTGCAAATTTCATCTCAAAATTTGATAAATTTCAAAATATCTTCCCATGCTAATATATGGTGAATGCGGAACTATTGTGAGAGGAATACTATTAAACAAACCTATCATCCATTGAAAATTCAAGGAACGTTCCTGGAAAGAGTCCAAGCGAAAGCACATCGATATCCTCGCCATTCCATTCGGGTGTTGAACGGATTCTACCAACAACCAATTCTTGACAGTCTCTCCACTTCACATCATCACCTCTCTCGTGACATATCGTTATTTTAATACGCCTTTGTATACCTTGATGTAAGAGGAAAACACCGTGTGTTGGAAGACCTGAAATATCAATACTCGGCGTAATAAATAATAAATAACCAAACATAAGCAACCGTTAAGAACTCATTCAGGTCTGAACTAAATCAACCGCTTATAAAAATTGCTTTTTAAAAAAGAAGTGGCTCAATTGAATTATCCCAAACTGTGTGGAAATCTTGTACGCTGAAATGCATCTAGCTGCTTTCGAATTAACATGTCAACTTGACAGCTGAGTGTGGCTTTCACTCATTCTTTGCTGTGAAAAGAATATTGCAAATTTAACTTCAGTTTCGAAGTAATCGGCTTAAATCACCGGAAATAACGACAAGCATCGAAAGAGACACATACAGAGGCACAGATACGGCCACAAACACGCGACCAACAAATGAACATCTACATAAGTCCACCAAAATCGCCTAAAGAACTCCCAAGTTGTACAACGGTTGTGGAGAAATTAATGATTCAGAGGTGACGAGGTTCCGTCTGAGAAGACATGCGTAGGTGGGAATTGAATCAGAGAATAAATAAGAGTGATATTTCCTTCTTATGAAGTTGAAAGCACTTCCAAAAGTAGTTGATATTTTAAATGAGAAAAAATGTATGAAAACTCACCTTGTGCATGATCGACAATAGCAGGCACATATTCGCCCGTACTAGCAAGCTCACAAATTTCGAACCAAACCAGTAGGTCATACTTCGAGTGAATTTGATTCAAACTAAAATTCAACTTAATTAATGCTTTAAAATCTTTTTTTTTTCTGTTATTTACAGAAATATTAATAGTTTTTCGATTCAATGAACGTTTTGCCCATTAGTGGACTAAATTTTTGGCTAATATTCTATCGCCGGGCTTGCATATATAGTCGGTAAGTGAAATGAGCAATTCAAAAAGTCCAAACCTTCGTATTTTGAATGATTTTGGAACTAAGAGGAAATTTAATGAGCTCCCGGTCTTGTATATATAATTAACCTGTTAGTTAAAACCAACTTTTAATCTGACCCAATTTGAGACGACAATTACTGAGGACAAGCGGAAACTTTGTCGGCAGATATGACACTTCACCTACAAAATCTAAACACCAGGTAGTAGTAGATGGAGTAACGGTGCGGCTTCTACCGAGAAAGTGGGAGGTCACGAGTTCGATGTACCTTACGGAACATCTTTTCCACCAATCACCTGCTAATATTTTTGGAGTTGGGAAATTTAAAACAACCAACCTTAGGCAACAAGAACGCTGCATATTGTACATTTGGTGACTTCAAAGCCATGCACACTAACAGTTACAACTTTGCATTGCAAATGCAACGTAACTTAAAAACAGTGGCGACAGCTACAACTAAAATACGACGCTATCGTGCTGAGGTGACTCCGCTTTCCGACCGGCTCCTGCAGAAATCTCCGAACGAAAAGTAGTTCTTCGATCTTTTCCTCCCACGTTTCCTTCAGAGTTTCTTCTTCCCATCAAATGGCTCCCTAATGCTGTAATCACGATAAGTCACCGCCCACTTCGTCTCCTCCCACCAAAATTTCTCTATCATCGCTCCCTTCGATGAAAGTCGCCTTTCCGTAGAACAGTAAGCAGGGAGCTAGAACGACATAACCATTCGAGGATGCAAACGTCACCTCAAAGAGCATGCTTTTGGTACAGGACAGACAATGCTAAAGATTAAATACAATGAAGTTGTGCATGCCACTTAATTCTGAGGGTATATTACGTACAAAACGAGATGATTTTTGAAGTATGCGTATAATTAAAGAAAATCTCGGATTTAGTTCAGTTTTCTGTTCGATTTTATATACACTTCTTTTATGAGTGGATTCCTCCGAATTTATTGATTTTGCCACAAATAGCCCGAATTCCTCGACTCTCCCTCAGATATCATCTAATTGTCGCCTTCTCCATAATCATTCAACTTAACTTGATAACCTCGATAAGTTTATGCTGCATCGAATTTTTGCTGCATCGTTCTATGTTCTTGAATGAAAGGATGGATATCAATCCACTGCGCGAACGAAACGGCATTCATAAAGATTTAAAGAAAAATCCATAACACACTTGCAAGCGATGCAGTTAGTGATAAGCGAAAGAGAATGATCTCATAGAGCTGACTGAAGGCTATGATAGTAATTAGTGAAAGCAATGCAAACTTTTTTTTTCGAATGAGCATTAATTAATCTGTAATCAGTAATGAATACTCCTCTTGGTGGTAACAAAGAGCGTTAGATTGCGGCATATTTGCACAAATTTCGTATCCTAAATGCTCTAAGACTTTGATGTCCTCTTAGAAATCACTTCAAAGAAGCGCTCATTTATAGATTCTTGGAATTTTCCCTTATATTTAGCTCATATTAAAGGTGATATTTCATATGCAATATAGGAAATAAAGAATTACTCTCACATATATTTCCAAATTGCCTTCGAGAATACAATTAAAAAGTTGGTTTCTAAATATTTCATAGTTATCGTTTTAATCTATCAATGAAATGATGGCGCATTTTTTGAGCAAAAACGAATCTTCATGCAATGAAAACAATTTGTAAGGGAAAATAAAAATGCACTTTGTGAAGTGATAAGTGATAATCAATAAAGCGCCAATATGTGCATTTTGTACGCATAAAAAATCCATCAATGAACGCTCAAATAAAGAGCAACACTAATCGAAACCGATGATTCGAAAGAATTTTAGCGAATACTTGAAACGACAAAAAAGATAGTAAGGATTTTATCCAATTTCTTCACTTAAATATAGCACAGGAAGCGAGCTGATAGCAATTGAAGTGATAAACGGAATGATAAAGAAAGAAAGATGAAAGGAAAGCAGCTGATAAAGCGATTACTTTTTAGGTGTAATAGTGAACGAATCGTACTTATTGGGAACTATGGTAGCCTTTTTGCTTTTGACTGGAGTCGAGATCACTAACGAAGGTTGTTGGAATGATAGCTTCGTTGATAAACGTCGTCTGCAACACTATCATCATCGTAACAAAAATATTCCTATCCAGTGCTCACTGAACGGCTCAGTGAACGTTTATCACTTCTTGGAAATCGATTACACCAGTGATCGAATCTCCTTTCATATTTCCTTATAAATCTCTTCCCCCATCCTTCTCCTTTTTATCAGTCCAATTCTTTGACTGAAAGTAAGCGGAATATCTTAAGATGGAAGGTGCATGATCTCAAACAGACAACCGTTATTACTATACGACACATCTTTTCATTTATAAGCTTTCCTCTTTCACTTGTTCCACAAGCTTCATCTCGAACACTTTCTACAGGCATTACGTTTTTCATACTTAATAATACTTTCAA